>OZ030009.1:137327613-137857613 GCA_964023405.1 Apodemus agrarius | reverse complement strand
CTTTTAGAACACCAAGGCAGTGCAGAGTCAATAGAAGCTTATCTTGTTACATGCCCATGCTTGGTTTTCTTTCAGCATTCTCCCTTGGTAAAGTCTCTACCCAAGTATCCAAGTTAAAGATCAGGTTTATCTTGAAAAACACCCTCTTTTAATCTTAGCCATTCTGACTGGTGTGAGGTGAAATTTCAAGGTTGTTTTGATTTGCATTTCCCTAATGACTAATGATGTTGAACATCTCTTAAGGTGCTTCTCAGTCATCTGAAGTTCTTTAGGTGAAAATTCTTTGTTTAGCTCTCTACCCCATTTTTTGATAGGGTTATTTGGTTTTCTTGGGTCTAATTTCTTGAGTTCGTTGTATATATTGGATACTAGGCCTTTGTCAGATGTAGGGTTGGTGAAGATCTTTTCCCAATTTCTTGGTTGCTGATTTGTCCTTTTGATGGTGTCTTTTGCCTTACAGAAACCTTGTAATTTTATGAGGTCCCATTTGTCAATTCTTGATCTTAGAGCATAAGCTATTGGTGTTCTGTTCAGGAACTTTCCCCCTGTGTCTTCCCCAGTTTCTTTTCTGTTAGTTTCAGTGTGTCTGGCTTTAAGTGGAGGTCCTTAATCCACTTGGAGTTGAGCTTAGTACAAGGAGGTAGGAATGGATCAATTCGAATTCTTCTGCATTCTGACTTCCAATTGAACCAGCACCATGTGTTGAAAAGGCTATCTTTCTCCCACTGGATGTTTTCGGCTCCTTTGTCGAAGATCAAGTGGCCATAGATGTGTGTGTTCATTTTTGGGTCGTTAATCCTATTCCATTGATCCATCTGCCTGTCACTGTACCAATACCATGCAGTTTTTAAGATTTGGCGAGGATGTGGAGAAAGAGGAACACTCCTCCACTGCTGGTGGGATTGCAAGCTGGTATAACCACTCTGGAAATCAGTTTGGCAGTTCCTCAGAAAACTAGACATGATACTTCCGGAGGACCCAGCCATACCACTCCTGGGAATATACCCAGAAGATTCCCCAGCATGCAATAAGGATACATGCTCCACTATGTTCACAGCAGCCTTATTTATAATAGCCAGAAGCTGGAAAGATCCCATATATCCCTCACCGGAGGAATGGATACAAAAAATGTGGTATATATATATCCAATGGAGTACTATTCAGCCATTAGAAACAATGAATTCATGAAATTAGACAAATGGATGGAGCTAGAGAATATCATACTAAGTGAGGTAACCCAGTCTCAAAAGAACACTTATGGTATGCACTCACTGATAAGTGGATATTAGCCTAGAATTTTGGAATACCCAAGACACAATTCACATATCAAATGATGTCCAAGAAGAAGGAAGGAGTGGCTCCTGTTTTTGGAAAGGCTCAGTGCATCAGTGTAGGGGAATACCAGAACAGGGAAGTGGGAAGGGGTGAATGGGGGAACAGGGGGAGGGAAAAGGGCATATGAGACTTTTGGGGAGGGGGGAGCCAGGAAAGGGGAAATCATTTGAAATGTAAATAAAGAATATATCGAATAAAAAGAATCCCATGGGATTCTATATTTCTCCAAACTGTAGAGCTATTGTGGCAACCACAAGTGCAAGCCACTTTTTATTCTCCATATTTACCACCAATTTATCCTCCAAATACAATCATCTCTCACCAGAACTGGTTAACCAGTCTCTGTATCCACCTTCCTGATTCTATGCCCTGCAATTCTTATCTCAATTACAGGCTAATTCTCATGCACTCTTTCTGAAAGACTGAATGAGATTTCATAGCTTTGCTTGAAATACTGTCTTATTTGCATCTTGGGTGAAGGCTTACATCCTTAGCTTTGGTGGTATCATGGAGGGTGGCTTCCCTAATCCAGCTTCATCTCCAATCATGTCAATCAGTTTTCCAAACACTTAGACTTACTATTCATGTTTATTTCCTTGAGTACTCTGGGCCATTTGTGACACAGAGTTTCTATAGATGCTGCTACCTCCCTGTTGTCCAGTGACCAAGATCTTGATTTCTAAATCTGCAAGTATTATCTCTTTCAGTGTGAACTAGTTTTCCATCTTGGGTTCCTCTCTGTTACATAATAGTATATTTATTTACACACATGCATTACACCATATTAAGAATTTCCCGAATAGCACTGGGTATCTTTGTATCCTCAGCACAAAACAGTCTCCAGTGCACAGTTAATACTTGCAATTGCACTGTGAGGGAAGAATATATTCAATATTAAAAAAAGTGAACCATCACTGATAGAAGCAATCTGTATTTTCATGATAAGTTGCGAAATGAATATGTGTTTCAAGAAAGTATTTTTCAAAGAAGACACTGTTCTCGAGAATAACCATTGACACTGCCTTACTTTCTTTGTTTTGCCCATTGCCTTCAGGATGGAGAGATTCAGGTCTTCAAGTGCGGCCAGTACATTCTCATATTCACCCAAGTGCTGAGAAAAATATTCTGGAAAGGAAAAGTATTAAAATAAATTTATATTGGGGTTTGGATAATCATAAAACAAAAATCATGAAAACAACTGATAATTTACTACATGAATCAGTCAGCAAACACTGGCTTTATATAGATGATAACTAAAAATCTTTCAAATGAAATTAAGGTTGTATACTAATTTTCTTGGAAAAATAATTACCTACAAAAGGTGTTCTTTCTAACAAAAACAGGGGGTGGGTTGGACATCAGTCAGGGCATAAAGACAAGGTTGAGTTAACAAAATGTTCTTCTCAACAGTAGATTATTAGAGATCCCACTAGGATAGCAATTTCAGGAAAAAATGTAAAAACAATCTTGTTTCTTTAGGAAACATTTAGGAAGGCTAGTTTTCCCTCAAGGTTTGATGTGCAAAATCACAAGGGAGGCCAGCAGGGGCTCTACCCATGGGCACACTTCTGTCATGAGTAAAAGCAACTCATGACTTGAGAGATTTTTTTTTCCAATGGAGCAAAAGCCATTTTTCTCATATTTTTCCATTGTTAGGAATAAGTAATGCCTTGAAAATTATGATTAAAATGAAAACTTGAAACACAGAATAACTACGAATTAGTTGAAATGTAATACATATACAGGGAAACTTCATTTATAGAACCCAGATTTATAAAATCAGGGACATCCAATCTTAACAAAACTTCAGATATTAGAAGGAGCAGAACTTTTAAATATTATGTAAATAGTCTTTACTACTCCCATGAACCATTTATCAATGAACTACTATTGTTATATTTCTGTAATACCATAATACTTTAGAAATTATATTAAAATGACATAAACTCACATACAGATTTCAATTACTGGGGCATACAGTGTTTGATAAAACTGCTTTTATTAATTTATTAAATCTCCAGATAGGGCATTTGATGATCTTTGGTATTCGCACAGGTGGAGGCTGGAGATGTACATCAGTTGGCTAGCGTGCTTGCTGAACATGCGCAAAGCCTTGCTTTCCATCCCTGACACCACATCAGCCATGTGCAGTGGTGCATGCCTGTAATCCCAGAATTAAGGATCTGGAGACAGTGGGATCACATATTCAAGGTCATCCTTACCCAACGAGAGTTCAAGTCAAGTCTGGATTACAGAAGACTTTGTCCCAAAAATGAGAGAACCCCAAAACCTGGACAGTTGACTCATTGTGTAGCCAAAATATAAGCTTCTCTGAGAAAGAAAATCAGTGAACCAGAAGTATTCTAGATTCCTGTCAAAATATAGCCCGTACGCACATAAATTCAAAATAAATGAAAGATTTTTTTTTTCCTAAAAGTAAAATACATTCATGATTCTGAAGTCTTTAAAAAAACACTATGAATCATCTTTTCTGGAGATTCTTTTAGGAAGGGATTAGTGACCTAATAAAAGAGCAAATACTCTTTAAATGAATAAAAAGTGACAGTTTAAGTCTTGGTTATATTACTAATTTCCTGATAAGACAGACTAAGATATTTTTTTATCTGGGCAGTGATTGTAATAAATGAAATCCATGTGGATAGTTATGAATCAATATGCAGTTGATAATTCTGTTGAATATTCATAAGGTGGAAAAATAATACATATCAGGATAGAAGCAATATTAAGTGGTAACAAGCAAAATATGCAAAGAAAAATGCAGAAAAGATAAGTTTGTGAATTAAGGAAGACTATAGAGGTATTTTACATATGAGAATTAAAAATTCATCCAGTGAAAATTGCTCCTCTCCATTTTCTCTGCTGTTTGTCCTAAGGCATATCTTACAAGTCTCTGTCAGCTCCTAAACTACCAAATGTGAAGGCACAGCAGTGAGTCTCCACTGTATCATCCATACACGATTCTGCTTCCCTTTCTTTATAATCATGTTTCCCTTTCTTTATAGTCATGTGCCCTGTCTATGATGGATAATTTGCATGCTGCCCTTACCCCACAGATTTAGCAAGGGAACTGATGAGGCTTTGAGTCTCGTTCATTTCTCTTCTTCCTCATTTATGCATTTGTTCATCTTAACAAGGACACAGTTGGGAGGGAGCAGCCACACTGTAAGTCATATAGCAGCTAGCAACGACTAACTCCGAGAAGGAATCTGACCAACTAGAACGCCAGCCCTGATAACAGCTTGAGCTGGAAGCTAAGTTATGTGGTGAATCTCAGTGTCCTTGATTCCCTTCACAGCAAGATGCTGTGATCTCTGGTGAGAGGAGCCATGAACACTCATTGCTTAGCGTTCAACCTTTTATCCTCAAATTGAGATCCATGGTCTCAATTTGCCAGTATCTGTGGCAGTCCCCCAGGGCTTCCTGGCTTTTCCTCTCTGTGGACCAGCAGTTGGAACTTGCTAACAGACATACCATCTCAGGCCCACAGGCCAGCTGACTCACAAATGCTTTAATAAGACATCAGGGGATTTATGGGTACACTTACGTCTGGAAAGTATCATTCCAAGAAACTTGCTACAACTTGAGATTATTATTAAAGTCTCATCTACTAAATCCAATTGGATTGCATTTTCTACAGACTCTGCAGAGCGTGACATGAAAATTAAATTTAAGGTAGCTATGTACAACAGGTAGGTAAAACATTTTGGAAAAAAAAAAGAGTGACATCCTCCAGCTTTTCTCAAAGACTTTACCTGGATGTGATGTTGACGATTAGGAAGAGACAGTGACGTTTCAAGAGACAAGGGCAAGGATCATTATCAGGAGGGATTTCATCATAGACTGAGGGACGTGAATCAGTCAATGTGTGGAGTAAAGGGAAGAAGAGGAAATGGCTGAGAATGGAGTAATGTCATATTCCTGTCGCTACAATTCATATTTATTAGTTAAATCACAATGTCGGTGTGTGCTAGGAAATTGCTTTTTGCCATTATATGATGTCACTGGAGAAAAGTAGGTTTGGAGTGGATATTGATCACTTGAAACACTTGTCTGTGGGTAACAAAAGAAAATAAAACCTACTTTTATTGAAATACACAAATAAGTTGCATGGATTTGCTGAAAACATATTTATACAGTCTTTATAGAAAACTTAGAACCAGTTTTTCTCAGTTGATGTGAAGGACTTGGTAAAGTAGTCTTGACACTGAATGGATGTGTCAGTGGAAGAATAGAATGCAGTTAATAAATAGATACTTTAATAACATCAGCTTCCAGAAAGCAAATTATCTTCCCATGCATAATCAGCACAATGCCATCACTAATAAAATGCTCACAAGAGTGTAGTTTCTCCATTCCCCACTGCATAGTATCAGGAGTGTTGGATTTTAGATTTTATTCTGTGACTCAATCTTCCAAGTCAGGTCTAGTTTAAGAACAAAAGGGCCCAGGGCTAATACACCGGCGTGGGAAATTGTCTCAGAAAGCATTCTCTCTGATGTACACGGCTTCCTCTGTGTGTACCTTGGTAGCACCTCTGTGTTTGTAAACCAGGCAGAAAAGGAAGTAAGAAGGCTTAATCCCTGCAAGCTGAAGGACACAATTAGATGTAAATGTCCAGAAATGATGAACCTAATGTGGTGTGGATGAGTAGACTAGAAAAACCTTAACAGAAAAATGCACTTTGAAGAAACATCCATACTCAAAATTCACCAATGATGCTTCAGCTGGTACACCCACATGCTGCAACATTGCTAATTAAAAATACTATTTATGTATTATTCTCATAAATTAGCATGCAACTGTATTTTAAAGTAATATTTTAATAGATTTTGAGTTTTAGTTCCATAATTGAATTAACTGATAAATTAAGCAAAGGCTTAATAAAGCTAACACGTAGATACCTGGAATCTGTAATTGGTTTCTAGGAGAAAGTGTATGAAATCTCCATTCTATGTCAATCAAGCCTCACCCCTCCCACACCTACAGGAAACTAGTATGAGATGTGACCTGACATCTTTCACTTGCTGGCACTGAAATGTTGGCTCTGATTAAAATCCAACTTAAATATTTTATATCCACAAAATAATGGGAAATGGCGCTGCAATTTAGAAATAAAATGCACAGTCTAGAGCAGAGCAGAGCAGAGTATTATAACAAGATTATGAATGTAATCACTGGGTTTTAAAAATAGAAAAAATTCTGTTGACTCAAAGCCCAATCAGTTCCCTTGCTAAAATGGTGGGGAAAGGGCAGCATTCAGATTATCCAATATAGACAGGGCATGTGATTAATCAAGTTTCATCATTATAGACAAAAGGAAACAGAATCATGTATGGATGATTAAGTGAAGACTCACTGTTGTGCTTTAATATTTGTTAGTTTTAGGAGGTGACAGAGACTTGTAAGATATGCCTTAAGGACAGACAACAGAGTAATTGGAGAGGAGCCACTAAATGTTTTTGTCTTAAGACATATTAGTAATAGTTAGGTTTTCCAGTTGGCCCATCTTACTCAGGCAAAGTTAGTTGAGTATAAAAGGAATTATCTGAACAATTGGAGGGAACCTTTTTGGTGTTCTGTACCTAGACATCTGAAAGAGATAGGTCTCTACCTTCACAAAATGATCAATGTGGTTGTTTTAGTTCTCCCCGTTATCAAACCCTCAACTGGCAGGGGCTGTCTACACAGGAGAATGGACTACAGCTTGAGCAGGGGCTGTCTACACAGGATGATGGACTACAACGCGACCTTCAAGTGCTTTGGTGCTTACCACACATTTTAATGTCATGGTCTATGGAGACCCTGTTGTCTGATTAGCACAATAGTTGCCATGCAGAATGGGAGCCCCCTGTGACTGTGTGCGAAGAGAAGGCAGGGTTTCCCCATAAATCTCAAAAGCCTAACCTTCGGGGATGCCAAAATGCCTGGTTTATGCCCCAGATCTTGTGTTTTTCAGTTGGATTCTTGTCCCTGAACTGAGAGGACATTATGCAGGTATCATTCAGGAAGCATAGCATTTAATGGCCACTGAAACCTTTGAAAGCTCCTGATCCGTGATTATTTTTTTTTCTGATCTGTGATTATTAATTGTTCTGTTTAGTTACTGCCTTGAAACTACAATGTGACATGTTGTCCTGACAAAATCTTTCAATGATGATCTGCCAGACGGATGAAACAGAAGGTTACCAAACTTAACTGACATAAAATGTCCATTTGGATGACTGTGCTGAGCTCTAAACTTGTAAATTTTTCTACTACAGTAGCTAGGAAACATTTGTGATTTCAATGAGAAGTCTTAGAAAATCTTTTCTTTGAACTATCTAAATGTTTTAGGCTGCCTAGACAACAAATCATACTGCATAAAGATTTTATTGAACACATTTGTCTTAAAATGCAAAATATAAAATATTCAGAGTCATACATATTTCAAGTTTAGTAGTTTCATAATGCTCCATTTTCATCCCCAAGAATAAAGTTCAGGTCATTTACTTTGCCACATTTTTAATCTCCGATTTCTATTCCCAGCCACAAACACAGCAGAGATAATTGAAAAGGCTGGTAGACTATTCTTGAAAATATTTTATTTCTGTACTTGTGCTTTTCTTTTTCAAAAGTGCATTTAAGTCTCTAGAATGATTGCACAGATATGGAACAAAGGAATTTTTGTATTTTAAGAATACAACTTTGGAAAGACTGCACGATGATTATAAGGCACACGGAGAAGTCACATTAAAATGAAGAGTTTGTTTCTATAGAACCATTGAACAATCCCAATTTTCTTTTCACAAGCAAATTAACTAGGCTCCGCTGTTTAAGTAATATGCA
The DNA here is from genome assembly GCA_964023405.1 of Apodemus agrarius. Taxonomy (NCBI): domain Eukaryota; kingdom Metazoa; phylum Chordata; class Mammalia; order Rodentia; family Muridae; genus Apodemus; species Apodemus agrarius. The sequence goes on along the minus strand of OZ030009.1, from coordinate 137,849,432 downwards.
CACTGGAGCCAAATTCAAGGATACAGAAAAATCCCTGGTGACTCAGACACATGCTTTAAATCCTTACTTCAGGACTTTTAACTCCAAGTTGTGAGAAATATCACATCACACCTCCCCTTTTCTAAATCAAATTAACAATACTTTGGCCTTACAGATACTTACCACATAGTTCTTCAGTGTCAAGATTGCTGAAAAGAGAGAAAGAAAGATATTATTTCTTTGATAACATTTTTTTTGTTTATCTTTTTTTTCCAGTGCTGAGAACTGATAAATTCCAATACTTGGATAAACTGTTAATAAATACATTATTGTCAGGAGAATAATGCTGTGACCATGGATACTTTAGTCAATCAATCACACAACCTCACACAAGCTATGATTGTCCATGGCTATACTCCTAGCCCATTATTGAATTTTCTGAACATTTAAATATAGTTACTCTCCAGTCTACAGAATTGCTTAATGAATGTATGTGGCTAGTTGTAGTCTCCATTCTACATTGTTAAGTAGTTTCATATTATGAATAATGATCATATCAGAGTCTGTCTTGAACAAATGATTTTGTTTTTGTGCTCTTCCTTTCAACATACTAGAAAATAACACACAGTAGCAAAGAACATGAGCCTGGGCTCTGAATGCTTGAGTTCAAATCTATACTTTGATTTACTGGCTTTGTGATCTTGGATACTTATTTTTCAGTAGATCATTATAACTAGTCAGATTCTGACAGAAATGATAAATGAGAATTTAACAATAAATTATAATTCCCATTTTTTTTTAAATTAAAATAAGAGGCCTAGAAACATAACTCTTAAAGATGTAAAATATATGAGGAACAACTAGGAAAATAAATTTGAAAGATCTTAGACAATGCACTTGTCACATGTCAAAGCTCAATGTACTCCTTCAGAGGCAAGTCTTCCTTTAAGTCATAGGAAGGGATATCAGGCAGGAGAGACACTGTCACAGCATCTTATTACCAGCCGTATCATTCCTTGTTGTGTAACGAAACTTACATTTTATAATATAACACTGCATGTTTTACCTTATATTTGGATATTTTGATATTTCAGTGCATGTTTTTGTAAATAAGATTTGCTACCAGACAGAATATTTAGGGGTTGTTATGTTGATTTTTGGTGTGAGCTCCTGGTTATTCATCTGTTTATTCTACAAACATGTATTGCTACACGATAGACATTATTCTAACTGCCACTGATACCTGAGGCAGAAATAGATATCAAAATGAGTATATGAGATTTCTAGTCTCTTGGAGTTCAATAGTAGACCCATAGGCTAGACATGATGGCACATAACTTGAATCCCAGCATTCAGGAGGCAGAGGCATGCAGATTTCTGTGCATTCAACCAAAGCTGGTGTACATAGGGACTTCTAAGACAGCCAAAGCTACATTGTGAGATCTTGTCTTAAACACACACAAAGAGGTAGAATCATATAGCAAATAAGTAAATTACAATTAATCAGTTGATCTGGGAGGACAGGAGAACTTGACTGAGGAATCAAAGACTGCATCTCAGGGCACTAAAATTAAGCTAAAGCCCAAAGGCTAAATATGAGCTGAAAAAAATAGATGAACAAGTGTTATGTGAAATGGAAAGTTCTGGTTTCATTGGAGAGCCATTTGTGCCATTTGGTGTTCTTCTGGAAACTGACTTATGAGAGGAGGTTTTGCTGAAGCAGACACACGAGAGAATGTTTTGCTGAGAACAGACATGTAGTGTTTTTCTGGAATCTGTATGGTGAAAGGGCATGTGTTGTTTTGTTGGAGTGGATGCTTGAGAGAATACAAGATATTCAGAAAGAGTATAAGTATAACCCAACAGGCAGTGGGTGACACTCTGGCATTGGTTCACCTTGCTGGTCCTCATTGAGTTTCACTGACACAGGCATTGGTTCAACTTGCTGGTCCTTATTGGGCTTCACTAACTCTGGTCTTCCCTGATGATGCTCTTGCATTGGCTCTCCTTGCTTTCTTCTCTGATCTTCACATGTCATGACTCTGGAGAGGGAAATGCACCAAAAAACTTCTGGCTGCTTTTTGCTTCTTCAGTGAACGTGTGTGGATTGGCGGAGCCTTGCAGTTTGTTCTGGATTCAGCCACTACTGCTGATTCGTGTTTGGTGTTTTGCTAGTGGACTGGACTGCTGACAGCAAAGATTGCAACTGCTCCAAGGAACTACTTCTAAACAGGTCCACGCCCCCTTGTCCTATCAGCCATCTTCCTCCCCTACCTATGGTCGGTGGGCTATAAGGGAGGCTGAAGCATCTAAGAATCCTTATCAAAGTAGGTCTTGAAAAAATATAGAAGCCTACAGTTATGCTGATTAAAAATTTTTTTTGCAGTAAAAATTAAAAGTGTAAAATTTTTCATTTAATTTCAGGGAACTCTGAAGTTCCTTGGACTAGAATGTAAGTCATCAGTGAGGAAATGGGGCTGAAAAAACAAAAGGCCTAAGGCAACAATTTATGAAGTTCATCCTTGCCTTCTTATCGGTTTGAAATCACCGAACAGTCTAAAGGCGAGTAGCTCGACTAGATTATATTGACAATTGGTTGTAGTTATCTATTGAGAAGAAGAAAAGCAAATTGCAGAGATCTGTTGACAAGTTACTGAAGTGGCCAGGGCTGGTTCATCTGGGTGGAGCACATAACCCAGATGGGGCACAGCCTCCTCTATGCAGAGAGGCAAGAGGATATCTTTGTATTTACATTTAATCCTTTACTTCTTTTTTACTAACCTTTACTTCTTTTGTATATTTTACTTATATAACATCTGGACAAGTGCGTCTGTAAATCCATATTTGGATTATAGACTAGAATACAGTATTATTTAAGATACATTTCTCAGTATAACTTTCCAGTGCTTCCATTTCTCTGTATTAACTAATAAAGGAGTGTGGTCAGTAGCAACTCTGTCCACTAGTGATAGGGAGGGAGGAGTTGACGGACAGTAAAAACTAATACTCATGAAAGGTTTTGAGGAGAAGCCAACAGAAAATTTTAAAGCATATGGGATTCAGGGTGTGCTATCTTAGACATTTTGTAGTATTGCTGTAGGATATGTGATTTTTCCCAAGTCCCACTGTTTTTAAAGAACTTCAGACTCTAAAGGGACATTAAAAGGGACTAGTTTTGTATTTGTTTTCCTCAGAATGGTGTACAGGTTGATAATCAGATTTATTTTTAACTTCCAAAAAAATAAATGGCTCTAATCTATTATTGAAAATTAAATTGCCTTGCTTGGAATATAGCAAAAAAATATGAACCATTAGAAATAATGACCACAGGAGCCCTGCTTGTTCCGTATTACAAAACGACACTTGTCAAGTGTTAGTGCTTGTGGCTCCAATGCACCTGTATTCAGTTGTTTGGAGTCATGCTGTTAGTAATGGGTAGGAAGCCAGAGTTCTCTTTGCACCAGGTTTACATGGATGAATTATAGTAGGACTTGTTTCAAACTGTGATCTATTCCACCCCTTAGTAAGATTTTAAAGGACTCATAAACTATAGATGAGTCTAGAGTGTATCTGATAGCATTTTCCTCCTTCTTTCTATGTTTATAGCAAAAGTCCAGTGGTATTTTAGCAATAGCATTAGATTAATTAAGGGAGAGAAAGGATCAGGGGAATGGGGAGAAAGCCAAATGAAAAGAATGAATGCTGGTAAAGCAGTCCACATTCCTACAGACATCCAACAAGAAGCATGTGAATACAAGAATGCTTCTCATCTTGCTGCCAGAGAGGAGTAAAAGTTCAACACGCAGATACGCATAGCCACCTGATCGGCAATGACAACATAAAGACAAAGAAACCAAGTGTACACCAGACGAATAGCTTTGTAAACTGTGCGTTACCATAGATCCATTAAATGTAACTGAAGAGTTCAATATCATGGAAAATTTTTCTATTCAAAAATTGTATAAACATAAAGCAGAGGTAAATTGGCTATTTCTATATGTATTGGCCAAATTTTATTTATTTTTTAATGGCTTGGAAGAAGTGAATGAATATGGTAACAGTGAACCCATACTGCTCCTGTATGTTAGAACTTCATTAGAGGCTTTATTTTTCCTTTGTACCTTTCTAAAATATTGTTGTCTATAACCATTTTCTTTTTCCTTTAGTGGAAATGATAGATTTTTGTGGTTGGACTGAAAGAAGTCAGGAAAAGTAAGGTATCAGAGCAACAGATCATAGTTTCTCTGTAAATATTATATGATTGCCGATGACCCTGCTTAGTAGAGATTACATTTGGTCTGTCCATTTGGATATGGCCTTGATTTCACAAACTCTGCCATTTGACATTCTGTGTAGAATAAACAGAGAAATACTCGGCAATAATTAGCTGCAATCATGTATAACCCTGAAGGTACTGGAAGATGCACTCTGCTGTTATTCTGGACACCCTAAAGTCTGAGGAAACCAGATATCTGTCTATTAAGAAGTACTTATTGGTGTTCTGTTCAGGAACTTTTCCCCTGTCCCCTAGTCCTCCAGGGTCTTCCCAAGTTTCTTTTCTAATAGTTTCAGTGTGTCTGGTTTTATGTGGAGGTCCTTGATCCACTTGGAGTTGATCTTAGTGCAAAGAGATAAGAGTGGGTCAATTCGCATTCTTCTGCATGTTGACTTCCAGTTGAACCAGCACCATTTGTTGAAAAGGCTATCTTTATTCCACCGGATGGTTGTGGCTCCTTTATCAAAGATCAAGTGACCATAAGTCTGTGGGTTAACCTCTGGGTCTTCAATCCTGTTCCATTGATCTGCTTGCCTGTTGCTATACCAATACCATGCAGTTTTTAACACAATTGCTCTGTAGTACTGCTTGAGGTCAGGGATATTGATTCCCCCAGAAGTCCTTTTATTGTTGAGAATAGTTTTAGCTATCCTGGGTTTTTTGTTGCTCCAGATGAATTTGAGAATTGCTCTTTCTAGATCTATGAAGAATTGAGTTGGGATTTTGATGGGGATCGTATTGAATCTGTATATTGCTTTTGGCAAGATGGCCATTTTTACTATATTGATCCTGCCAATCCAGGAGCAAGAAATATTTTTCCATCTTCTGAGGTCTTCTTCGATTTCTTTCTTCAAGGACTTGAAGTTCCTCAATAGCTTATGCTCTAAGATCAAGAATCGACAAATGGGACCTCATAAAATTACAAAGTTTCTGCAAAGCAAAGGACACTGTCAGAAGGACAAAACGGCAACCAACAAAGTGGGAAAAGATCTTCACCAACTCCACATCCGACAGAGGGCTAATATCCAATATATACAAAGAACTCAAGAAGTTAGACCGCAAAGAAACAAATAACCCTATCAAAAAATGGGGCACAGAGCTAAACAAAGAATTTTCACCAGAAGAAATTCGGATGGTCGAGAAACACCTTAAAAGATGTTCAACATTATTAGTCATCAGGGAAATGCAAATCAAAACAACCCTGAGATTCCACCTCACACCAGTCAGAATGGCTAAGATTAAAAACTCAAGAGACAACAAGTGCTGGCGAGGATGTGGAGAAAGAGGAACACTCCTCCACTGTTGGTGGGATTGCAAAATGGTAAAACCACTCTGGAAATCAGTTTGGCGGTTCCTCAGAAAATTGGGCATGTCACTTCCAGAGGACCCTGGCATACCACTCCTGGGCATATACCCAGAGGATTCCCCTGCATGCAATAAGGACACATGCTCCACTATGTTTATAGCAGCCTTGTTTATAATAGCCAGAAATTGGAAGGAGCCCAAATATCCCTCAAAGGAGGAATGGATACAGAAAATGTGGTATATTTATACAATGGAATACTACTCAGCAATTAAAAATAATGAATTCATGCAATTTGTAGGTAAATGGTTAGACCTGGAAAATATCATCCTGAGTGAATTAACCCAATCACAAAAGAATGCACATGAAATGCAATCACTGATAAGTGGATATTAATGAGCCCAGAAGCCCTAAATACTCAAGACACAAATAGCAAGTCAAATGATTCCCAAGAAGAAGAAAGGAGAGGACCCTGGGCCTGTAAAGATTGCATCCAGTTTAGTAAAGAAACCGAGGGGGGAGGGGGAATGATTGGGGAACAGTTGGGGGGGGGAGAGGAACTATGGGAACTATGGTGGGTGGGAACTGGGAAAGGGGAAAGCCTTTGGAATGTAAACATAGAATATAGAAAATAAAAAAAAATAAAAAAAAAAGAAGTACTTATGCCACAAAGCAAGGCAGTCTAGTAACTCAAGGTCCCCAGTTCTCAGTTTAGGTTATGCTCCAGAACAATTTTACATTCAGATCAACATTTTTCCCTTCTTACTATCTCTTCTAGGTATTTTTCTACAGATTTTCCTCCATATCAACTCAAAACTATTATGAACAAAGGATGGTGACGGTCTCATTAGAAGAGCACTATTCTAAATTCCTCATTTGCTGTTTCTGATTATATTCATTTCTGTATAGTATCCTCCCTTTCAAAACTACAATTCCCATATCCTATATATCTTTGCTGCAATCATTAAAGCCCAGGTTCATACAAGAATCTGAACTCAACTTAATAGGGAATCCAATTAAACTCAGACTGTTTTTCGTACATAAGCATGTCTCATATATGGGAAATTAGCCAGAGTAAGAAAAACACATATTTCTTAAGCTACAAGTTATTGATTTACTCAGCCATGACATACTAATTATTTCCTCTATGCATTGTAGTGAGATAGTTTATATCCTCAAAATACTTACCTCTTGCACTCAGTAGTCTTTATAAGCACAAAGACTCAGAGGTCTTTGTAGATTCAATCAGATTAGGATGGGAATAATGATGCATTCCTGTGTATGCTAAGCGAGTCTTTCTTTAGACAAGAAAAGGAAGAAAAATTCGGATATTGAGGCACAGACACAGAGAGAACTTGTTAAGAGTCAGGAAAAATTGGAACTGTTGTGCCACAAGCCAAGAACTGTCAGCATTTGCCAGCTACTACAAGAAGCTGGAAGAAATTAGGAAAGGCTCCCCTCTTAAGGCTGGAGAGAGCAAGGTCTTACTGAGCCTATATTATGCTGGACTTCCAGCCTTCAGAACGGTGGGAGAATAACTTCCTGTTGCTTTAAGCCACTCAGTTTGTGGCATTTTTCTCCTAGCAGCCCTGAAAAATTGTTAGGCCTGTCTGGATGTCCTATGTGGGGTTCAAGTAGCCATGCCCATCATTGTCCTTTGAACACTCCATGAACTCAAGAGCTGGTTTAAAGGTTAGGAGTGAGCGCATTGCATCATGGTGAGAAGTGCAAACAGAGCTGTTAGCGTGCATGGCGCAGTGGGCATGAGCTGTATTCCAACTTAGTACTTTCCAGGGCACTTCACCCTCCATAGCAGGACCCAGTGATTGCCCCACTTTCTCACTCTACAAGTGATGCTTAGTCTCTTGTTGGGAATACCCATCCTATCCCGTGTGCCAGTCATGCCCAGATTCAGTCCCAGGCTTATCTGTCTTGAGAGCTCTCATCTTACATGGGAATCTGGACTCTCGGTTAGACATCTGGAGTCAACTTCTTACAGAACAGTCATCTATAGCAGGGAAAGGAGGTGAGGATTAGAGTAGCTGCTTAAGAATACTCCAGATGTAGAGACCCACAGCCAAACATTATACAGAGCTTGGAGAACCTTGCTGAACAGAGGGAGGAAGGATTATAGGACCCAGAGGGTCAAGGATACCAAAAGAAAACATACACAATCAACTAACCTGGGCCCATAGGAGCTCAAAGAGACTGAACTGCTAACCAGGAAGCATGCAGGGGACAGACCCAGGCCCTCTGCACTCATGTAACTGTTGGCCTTCCTATGGAACTCCTAGCGGGAGCAGGGACTGTCTCTGACTCTGTAGCTTGCCTTTGGGACCCCTTTCTTTCTACTGGGCTGCCTAGCCTAGCCTCAATAGGAGAAGATGTGCCTAGTCTTACAACTTGATATGCCAAGGCTGGTTGATATACATGGTAGGCCTCCTCTTTTATGAAGAGAAAAAGAGGAGGAGTGGATGGCAGTGGGGACTGGGAGAGGAAGGAGGAGCAATGAAGTCGGGATGTAAAGTAAATAAATATATTAGTTAATAATAAAAGTGTTTCCTATCAAATATACAGCCATAGGTTTAATATTTTCTTATAGTTAATAAAATTCTTGTCTTAAACAAAGAGAAGGGCACTTTACAGTTATACTATAAAGTTTGCCCTAAAAAGGGCTCGCCTTTCTAAAGCTAACAAAAGCAAGAAATAAGATGTGACTTAAGAGGCAGAGAGAGGAGGTCACAGAGGAAGGATAGCCAGCCTACTGGCAAGAGACTGGGATCATAATTGGAAGACCAAAGAAAGGGAAGCGCAGAGGCAGGAAACAGTTTGGAAGAGGGGGAAGCAGTTTCTTCTCGTGTTTTCTTAGAGTAGAAATCTAATTGGTTTATGCTCCAGCCTGCCTTTCAGTTTAGACATTTCTCCATCTGGCGGAACCAAGGAACTGCCTGGGGAATTTTCAGATATGCAGAGTTGCAGGCCAGATCCGCGGAGTGTGCTCAAGCTGGGCTCAGGAGTTTCTCCTTTAGCATCTTGCCAAGGTGGTCGTCATTGTCCGTCTGCACCTCTCAACACTCTCACAGAGCAAAGAAACACTTCCCAACCATTGGGCAATAAAGAGTATTCCCTGCTCTGTAAGCAGGGCTTAAATTTATTATAATTATATACCCTGTTAATCTAAGCCTGATAATTACATACACAGCAATGTACTCTGTTACTCCTTCGTTCAGCTCCACAGAGAACTTAATTACATCCAGCAGGGGGTGAGACCTGATTATTTAAAAGGTCACTTGCTGAGTGTCAGTAGAACATTTGGCCTTGCTCTCTCTAACAGTGACCTCTATGGCTAATAAAAAAAACCAAAACTGGCTTTTGTGAATGTTCTCCAGAGGATGGAAGACTGCTGTTATGGCCTCTCTGTATCTTTTTGCTTAGGGCTCATTCTCTTCCATTCCTTAGGTATCGTTACTAGTTATAATTCTTACTTCCTTGGGCTTGGATTCTGTCTTCTCACTCAGCTTCTGGTTGAGTTTGTGTAGTCACCTTTTGGGATTTTTCACTTGAATATTCTACTACTATATATCCCAGTGCTGCCCAAATGTTTTCTGACACTAGAGTCACTTGAAGAGATTGTTAAAATGTAAGTCCCCAGGGTCACATGCCCAGAACCTCCCCACCATGCAGTTTACCTCAAGCTCTCTAGAGTTGTGCTGCTAATTCCAGAGTCATAATTTAAGCTGCAGTGGTTGATGTCACCAAGTGCAGTTGAGCTCAGCCTCAGTTTTCCTTGTTCCAAGTTAGATGTTCGGAAAAGCCAGGTACTCTGACCCACAAGCACCACCAGTCAGACTACGAATTCCTGTCTCACTTGTTCTAACTTTTTCTTAACATGTCAGTTTTCTCAACTTATTCAATTATTCCAAGACTGACTTTAGACCTTACCTTTAAAAGATTCAACCCAAACCTCAAGACATTTTCTTTAGAACTATGTCTTCTGAATACCTTCCTAGGCACAATGTTAAAAACTGCATCTTGACTGTCATTTAAAAGCTGTAGATGGTGCCAATAAAAATGGGTCCCGCAATTAGAGATTGCTTCTGTATTAAACCAAACAGGAAACAAGCAGCTTGAATTCCCAAATATACAATCAGGTAACAACAGAGAGGAAGCAAAAAGAAAGAAATAATAATAATAAAATGCCAGGCATTGCTTTTATTAGAACGTGCCGTCCACATGTTGAAGCACATATAACTGACAAGCGGAGGTTTAACACTGGACTCAGACCTGCCTGAATTTTGTCTAATCGGCTGATTGACAGTTATTGCCTTCCAGAGTGACAAAGCTGTCCCATGGTGGATGTCCTCAGAGGACACATAATATCTGGCTTTCCGCCCACTCTCTACTTCTCTTCTCTGTTTTGCTTCACTGCTTTTTCTATGCGGCTCAACACCTCCCACACCCAACCTGCATCGGCTTCCAGAATCTCTGGGGAGCTCATTTTCTCTTTTTATTTTCCTGGTTGCCTTCTGTACTATCTCTTCTACTTCCTGCCACTTCCCATCCATCATGGTTTTCAACTGGAAGGACCCCTCTGTACAGTGCAGCAAACATCTCTTACTACTCCTACTTACCCCGCCTAGTCTGCTTTCCCTACCTTTGGGAAGCTTGCACTCAGCTACATGTTCCTGGAAGGGCTGTTGATCATAATACCCTGACTTAGTGAATTTCCTTCCTACTGTGAGAGGATGTCTAAATAAGCAAGTTAAAAAGAGGGAAAGTTACAGGGAACACTTGTAAATTTAATTTTTTTAATCTAATTTTTAATGATGTTTCTTAAACACTTTAACCTCCCTTCTAGACCACCATCCACCAGAGGTAGTGGAAAAGAAAGGATGGGGGAGGGGAGGGAGGGGCGAGGGGGAGGGAGAAAATGGACCTGTTTAGAAATGGTTCTTTAGAGCAACTCGCATCTGCATTGTCTGGTAATCGACATTTCAATTCACAGGTCAGTAGCAACAGCTCAATCCACTAGCAAACACTTCATGGATATACCAGTAGTCTAATTTGGTAATGTTGAGATAGCAGCAGTAGCGGCATGACCTAGCGGGAAGAGCCAGGCCTCAGCCTCAGCACAAGTCAGCAGCAATGACCAACAGGAATGTCTGGGGAAATTCTCAGCTGTGTCTCTCTCAGTAAAGTGAAGATCAGCGAAGACATAAGACTAACAAGCACTGTACAGTTAGTGCTACCAGCAAGCCAAGCTCAGCCCCTGTCACAGTCTGGTGGCCAATTTTATTTCCTCCAAACCTCATGTGTCCTCCATGGTCTTGCCTTAGCATGTGCGTCTGTCTCTGCTGACATCACCCTGCCAATCATCCTGAGTCCAAAGAAGCAACAAGAAACTGCAATTTTTGGTACATTTCTATGGAGTCTTGACAAATCAAACTCAATGTAGGGTGGACCAATACATCTGTGTCACATGTACTTTCACATGCTTGCTTTAGCAGAACATCCTTTCTCCTTTTGTCTGTTTCAACGAAATGTTCCTTTACCCGTCTGCCTTAAATCTTTCACCTGTGTCTGCTTCAATGAAACATTCCTTCCCATGTTTGCCTTAGCAAAGCACCATCCAACACAATTGATTTTTCTAGAGAACTCTTATGCTTCCACTTCACCCTAGTCATAGGCATATGCACCAGTGTTTTCTAGTTTTGGTTGCAACAAATGGTCTCAAATGGAGAACATGACACAGTACTAGCCCATTGACTATTCCTTAGCATTGTCTCGAAGGTGATTAGAGCAAGATCTTAAGGTGACTTAGGTGGGATATGAACTCTACACTGTATAAAGTCAATCTCTATCTGCTACACATGGCATAGCCATCTTTGTGGTTGAATAGAGCTATCTTAAGACCACGTGAGAGCTAAGAAAGAAGTGGCCCAGTATGAGTGAATACACAAGAATGGTGACGTGGGGATCTTGGTGACAAGCTTTGCATCAAGAGTTTGAGTCCAGGAAATCGTTTACCACCACCACCCACCACCATATACTCATACTTCTCTCTCTTATCCCAGCTATTTTGAGTTGAGCTTCTGTCATCTGTACCTAAAAGAAGACAGACTAAAACAGAAAATTCTTAACCACTGAAAACTACCAACAGATAAATTAATCTTTCTGAAGAATGCAAGTTTGGGGGTCTTTCTTTTGTTTAGCTTTACCTGCTGCTTAGTGTTTAAGTTCTGTCTGCCACCCTTTGTTTCTTCCTTTCCCCTCCACATGAGCATTAGTGCCCTGCCCCTCTGCCTGGATCTCCTTAGAAGTCTCACACAGCTCTAAAGAAGAGCTGCTCATGCTCTCTGGTGAAGAATAGGATGCTTACATTTTCATTTTCTGCCAGACTGATATTTTTGTGGAAAACTATAAAAATAAATGACTATATCATTTACTTGGATGTCAGGGGAGTGACAAAATGCTACAAGATTTCTATGGAGCTTTTGGGCTCTCTGCTTGTTTCCATGTGGGCAAATATCAGTTTGTGGATTGGCATTAGCCGGTGACCCTTGCCTTGTGTGGCACCCACATGGGTAGCTGCAGCAGTTCATTTGGGTTTTAATAGTCCTGCTCTAAACTATGTCTAAGAAATTGGTTTGTATTTCTACACTGTGGAATGAAAACCTGTTCCTGTTTCTGGGACTATTGTGAATAGTTTGAATATTTACTGTTCAGATACTACCCCACCTAAATAAATATTTAAGAAGTCAACTTTTAACAAAAAATGAAAAACCCTAGACCTTGAAGACTACAGAAATAAAGTCAAGAAAGCACTTATTATATTTATATTCTTCTATCTTCTTGCCATTTCATAAAATACTGCATAACATCATGTGTGCTGTTATCACAAAATGTTTAATAAGAATGTTCAAGAAAATGAGAGAGTCTAAGAATTAAATGTCAGAAAAACTCAAATGCACAGTTTTGTGAATATGCACAAAAGCCTGAGAAAATTGTCCTAATTTGCTGTGACTGGAAATGTTCAAATCTTTTAAAAAACTAAAAAGAATTCAGAGAAATAAAATTGTTGCTTTGGAGAGTAGGAAAATTATGTGTTGAGAGCATTTAAGTACCTTTTTATGTGATAAAAATTGTTAAACATAATTCTGAGCCTGTCATACTTCATAAAATCCTTGATTTTATTTCTCCTAATATTTCCAAAAAAACTAAACTTCTGGGCTTATTGCAAAATACAAGTTTCCTTTTGAGTATTCAATCTTTGTCATCTGGCAGACAATACAAAGAAATCAAATAGAAATGTTCCAAAAAATTGTTTAGTACAATAGAGAACAATAGAAAAAGGAGTAAGAAATGAACTTTCCTTTTCAATCATTCCTAAAATTAGTATGATATTTCTATAAAGATTAGTTCAAAATTTTGATATAGACCCAAGGAGAACTGATAGTTTTAAATATAAATTTGGATGATATTAGGTAAGGTCAAAGTAATAAAATTGAAGCACAAAATGTTAACTATAAATGGATAGGATGGAAGTTATTGCCCAGAACCAAGATACATCATATTTGTTTCAGATTTCTCAAGGTCTAATTAGCAAATTTTGAGATAGCTTGGATTTTTGTTTGTGGGCTGGAGGAGGGCTAAGAAAGAAGCCCATATTACAGACTTTGCATATATCTCTATTTGTAATGATAAATAGAATTTTACCAATTAATTTATCTGCTTAAGATACCTTTAGATTGCAATTGTATATTATACAATTCTTTCTCAAAGAAAATAGAAGTATATAGGTTTGCATATGCTGAACAATATGTTCCTTTAACAGATAACTTAGGAGATTTTGGGTTGCCCTCAAAATACCATGTGTCAGAAATAGTTCTACAACTAATACTTCAACTTTCTATTCCCTTTGTCATTGGTATCTCCATTTTGTCACATGCAGTATGTGTCTGACAGAACAGAAAGTGCATGTGCATTGTATGATATTCATGGGGTGGAGGTGTTCCGTGGAAAGGGTACTTTTTCCTACCTTCTCTACTCCAAGTGGTAGCTCTTTTCCCAAAGCATACAAAGAAAATTATGCCTTAGCAATCTCAGAAGGTGAGAATTCTTAGTCAGTTGTCATGTGACAGCCTTGCCTTTACTCTTAACCTTATGAAACAGTTACCTGTCATCAGGAGGGACTGGTATAGCAAGGCCTACGCCATTCTATTTCTGACTGATAATTTATACATACGACAGGGAAAGAGGATAAATGTATGAGGTGATTATAGTCTTGGTATCTTATCCTATCTCTCAAAAATTTCCCCCTCCTTCCCTTTCCAAAGAGCTCAAGTAGACAAGAAACAGATGGAGTCGAATATCACTCTGCTTACCAATGTTGGTTACCTAAAAGGCCAGCAGTTTCTACTTATGGAGTGGTCCAGGAGAGCAACTTTGCCACATTTTCTCTCCCAAGACTTGCTATACTTATTCATTTCATTGTTTCTGACTTTTTTGAGACACAGCAACAGCTCTGATTAAGGCTTTATATCACAAAAATCTAGGATAAGAGCAGAGGTGAAATTTGACTAACATTTAATTTTACCTTAAGCAAAACTAACAGATTCTGGAGATGTGCCATCTGACTGGCCATTGGTATTGTCTAAGAATACCAATGTTTCACTTTGAAAGCTTATAAAAACAATGTGTCAATTATTAGAGATGGGAAAGGAAGAAAAAAAATCTACCCTTGATGTTCAATGGAAAACATGTTTTCCAAGGAAGCCAACGCTAATGAAATGATGCATGTCTATATTCCCTGCAGTTGGGATATGCTAGAAGACATTTAGGGAATAAAGCATTTAGTACAATTTTGGCTATATAGTGAGTTTGAAGCTATAGTATGCTACAGGAAAATAACAGAAAATGGATCAGAACTGGTCCTGTGCCACAGTGCTCCAAATCCAAATACTGCCAGAAGAGAGCTGTTATTCCAGGAGTGTACACACACGTAAAGCACAGGTAAGACCACCACTTCTGCTCACAAGGACCCTCACTGAGCTCTCGGGACACAGGAAATGAAGAGCAGCCTGGGACAGGACTCTTCTGTTTTCTGTCTGCACCCCTGAGGTGACCCTGTGCCAAGACTCTCCATACCTAAATTCCTCTCAGACAAAACTGGTCTCTTAGGAGCACTGACACACAGGCTTTCAAGAGGGACAAGCCACAGTCAGAGACAGTAAGACCAGCTAACACCAGAAATAACCAGATGGCCACAGGCAAGAGCAAGAACATAAGCAACAGAAACCAAGGTGAATTGGCATCATGAGAATCCAGATCTTCCACCACAGTGAGTCCTGGATACTCAAACACATCAGAAAAGCAAGACCCTGATTTAAAATCTTATCTTATGATAATGATAGAGAACTTTAAGAATGACATAAATAATTCCCTTAAAAATACACAGGAAGACAGATAGAAGCCCTTAATGAGGAAACACAAAAATCCCTTAAAGAATTACAGGAAAACGCAAACAGGTGAAGTAATTCCAAGATCTAAAACCATCCAAAATCTAAAAATGGAAATAGAAACAATAAAGAAATCACAAAGGGAGACAACCCTGGAGATAGAAAACATAGCAAGAGATAAGGAATCATAGAATGGAGTATCAACAAAAGAATACAAGACATAAAAGGCAGACTCTTGGGTGAAGTAGAAACCATAGAAAACATTGACACAACAGTCAAAGAAAATGCAAAAGGCAAAAAGCTCTTAACCCAAAACATCCAGGAAATTCACAATACAATGAGAAGACCAAACCTAAGGATAAGAGGTATAGAAAAAAAATAAATATTCTCAACTTTAAGGGCCAGTAAATAACTTCAACAAAATTATAAAACCTGAGAAAAATTCCATAACCTGAAGAAACAGATGCTCACAAACATACAAGAAGCCTACAGACCTTCAAATAGATTGGACCAGAAAAAAATTCCTCCTGTCACATAATAGTTAAAAAACCAAATGCACAAAACAAAGAAAGAATACTAAAAGCACTAAGGGGAAAAGGTCAAGTAACATATAAAGGCAGACCTATCAGAATTACACCAGACTCCTCACCAGAGACTATGCAAGCTAGAAGATCCTGGGCAGACATTTTGCACACTCTAAAAAAAATCACAAATGCCAGACCAGGCTACTATACCCAGAAAAACTCTCAATTACCATAGATGAAGAAACAAAAATATTCCATGACAAAATAAAATTTACACAATAGCTTTCCATAAATCCTGTTCTACAAAGAATAATAGATGGAAAATGCCAATACAAGGAGGGAAAATACACCCTAGAAAAAGCACAAAAGTATCTTCTTTCAACAAATCCAAAAGAAGATTGCCACACAAACATAAAAATAACTCCAAGAAGCAACAGTCACTGTTCCTTAATATCTCTTAATATCAATGGATGGACTCAATTCCACAATAAAAAAGACATAGACTAACAGGCTGGATACCTAAACAAGACACAGCATTTTGCTGCATACAGAAAATGTACCTCAGTGTCAAAGACATATACTACCTCAGAGTAAAGGGTTAGAAAAAAATTTCCAAGCAAATGGTCCCGAGAAACATGCTGGAGTAGACATTATAATATAGAATAAAATCAGCCTTCAACCAAAAGTTATCAAAAAGGATAAGAAAGGACATTTCATATTCATAAAAGGAAAAATCTACCAAGAAGAACTCTCAGTTCTGAACATCTATGCTCCAAATGCAAGGGTCCCCACATTCATAAAAGAAACTTTACTAAAGCTCAAAGTACACACTGTACTTCACACAATAATACTGGGAGACTTCAACACTCTCACCAATGCACAGATCAGGGAAACACAAACTAAACAGAGACACAGTGAATCAAAAAAAGGTAATGGACCAAATTGGATTTGACAGATATCTATAGAACATTTCATCCAAAAACAAAAGAATGTACCTTCTTCTCAACATCTCATGATACCTTCTCCAAATTTCACCATATAATCAGTCACAAAACATGCATCAACAGATAGAAGAAGATTGAAATAATCCTATGCCACCTATCAGATCACCATGGATAAGGCTGGTCTTCAATAGCAACAAAAACAACAGAAAGCCCACAAACACATGGAAGCTGAACAATGCCCCACTCAATGATAACTTGGCCAAGAAAGAAATAAAGGAAACTAAAGACTTTTTAGAATTTAATGAAAATCAAGGCACAACATACCCAAATGTATGGGCCACTATGAAAGCAGTGCTTAGAGGAAAACTCATAGGTCTGAGTACCTCCAAAAAGTAACTGGAGAGAACATATACAAGTAGCTTAACAGCACACCTGAAAGATCTAGAAGAAAAAGAAGCAAATACACCCAAGAGGCGTAGATGGCAGGAAATCATCAAACTCAGGGCTGAAATCAACCAAGTAGAAACAAAAAGAACTATACAAAGAATCAACCAAACCAGGAGCTGCTTCTTTGAGAAAATCAACAAGATAGATAAACCCTTAGCCAGACTAACCAAAGGGAACAGAGATAGTATCCAAATTAACAAAATCAGAAGTGAAAAGGGAAACATAAGAACAGCAACTAAGGAAATTTAAGAAAAAAAGATCAGATCCTACTAGAAAGCCAATATTCAATAAAACTGGAAAATCTATATGATATGCACAATTTTCTAGATAGATACCAAATACCAAAGTTAAATCAGGATCAGATCTAAATAGTCTCACAACCCTCAAAGAAATAGAAGCAGTCATTAAAAGTCTCCCAACCAAAAAATTCTCAGGATCAGATGGGGTTAGTACAGAATTCTGTCAGACCTTCAAAGAAGACCTAATACCAATACTCTTCAAACTATTCCACAGAATAGAAACAGAAGGAACACTACCAAAATTGTTCTAAGAAGCCACGGTTATGCTGATACCAAAATCACACAAAGACCCAACAAAGAAAGAGAACTTCAAACCATTGTCCCTTATGAATATTGATGCAAAAATATGCAATAAAATTCTTGCAAATCAAATCCAACAACGCATCAAAGGGATCATTCACCATGATCAAGTAGGCTTCATTCCAGGGATGCAGGGATGGTTCAATACATGGAAATCTATCAATGTAATCCACTACATAAACAAACTCAAAGAAAAAAAACATGAATATTTCAGTAGATGCTGTAAAAGCACTTTGCAAAATTCAGCATCCTTCATGTTAAAAGTCTTGGATAGATCAGGAATTCAAGGCCAATACCTAAACATTAGTAAAAGCAATGTACAGAAAACCAGTAGCCAACATCAAACTATAGGGAGAAAAACTTGAAGCAATCCCACTAAAATCAGGGACTAGACAAGTCTGCCCATTCTTTCCCTACCTGTTCAATATAGTACTCAAAGTCCTATCCAGAGCAATTAGACAAGGGATAGAAATTGGAAAGGAAGAAGTCATAATATCACTATTTAGAGGTGATATGATAGTATACTTAAGTGACCCCCCAAAAAAATCACCAGAGAACTCCTAAACCTGATAAACAACTTCAGCAAAGTGTCTAGATATAAAATTAACTCAAACAAATCAGTAGCCTTCCTATACTCAAAAAGGACAAAGAAGTTGAGAAAGAAATCATGGAAACGACACCCTTCACAATAGTCACAAACACTATAAAATATGTGACTCTAACCAAACAAGTGAAAGATCTGTATGACAAGAACTTCATGTCTCTGAAGAAAGAAATTGAAGAAAACCCCAGAAGATGGAAAGATCTCTGGATCTTGTGAATTGGCAGGATTAACATAGTAAAAATGGCCATCTTGCCTAAAGCAATATACAGATTGAATGCAATCGCCATCAAAATCCCAACTCAATTCTTCATAGAGTTAGAGAGACTCCAAAATTTGTTTGGAATAACAAAAAACTCAGCATAGTGAAAACTATTCTTAACAATAAAAGAACTTCTGGAGGAATCAGCATCTCGGACCTCGAGCTCTACTACAGAGCAATAGTGACAAAAACTGCATGGTCTTGGTACAGTGACAGGCAGGTAGATCAATGGAATAAAATTGAAGACTCAGAAATGAACCCACAGACCTTTGACACTTGATCTTTGACAAAGGAGCTAAAACCATCTAGTGGAAAAAAGACAGCATTTTCAATAAATGGCACATCGTGGTCAACATGTAGAAGGGTGCAAATTGATCCATTCTTTTCTCCCTATACAAAGGTCAAGTCCAAGTGGATCAAAGACCTCCACATCACATCAGATAGACTGAATCTAATAGAAGAGAACGTGGGGAAAAGCCTGGAGCACATGGGCACTGGGGGGAATTCCCTGAACAGAACACCAATAGCATATGCTATAAGATCAAGAATTGACAAATGGGATCTCATAACATGGTTGCAAAGCTTCTGTAAAGCAACTGACACTGTCCATAGAACAAAACAGCAACCAACCTCCTGGGAAAAGATCTTTACCAATCCCACATCTGATAGAGGGCAAATATCTAATATATACTAAGAACTCAAGAAGGTAGACTCCAGAGAGCCAAATAACCCTATTAAAATGGGGTACAGAGCTAAACAAAGAATTCTCACCTGAGGAATCTTGAATGGCTCTGAAACACCCTAAGAAATGTTCAACATCCTTAGTGATCAGGGAAATGCAAATCAAGAGATTCCACCTTATACCAGTCATAATGGCCAAGATGAAAAACTCAGGGGACAGGAAATGCCTGAAATGATGTGGAGAAAGAGGAACACTTCTCTGTTGCTGGTGGGATTGCAAGCTGGTAAAACCACTCTGGAAATCAGTTTGGCGGTTCCTCAGAAAATTGGACATAGTACTACCTGAGGACCCAGGTATACCACTCCTGGCATATATCCAGACGATGCTCCAACATGTAATACGGACAAATGCTCCATTATGTTCACAGCTTTATATATTTAATATGACTATATTTATAATAGCTAGAAGTTGCAAAGAGGCCAGATGCCCCTCAATAGAGGAATGGATACAGAAAATGTGGTACATTTACACAATGAAATATTACTCAGCGATTAAAACCAACGACTTCATGAAATCTGCAGGCAAATGGAAGGAACTTGAAAATATCATCTTAAGTTTGGTAATTCCGTCATAAAAGAGCACACAAGGTACGCACTCACCGATAAGTGGATTATAGTCACCAAACCCAGATGCTATTATGGATGCCAGCAAGTGCTTGCTGACGGGCATCTGATATGGCTGTCTACTGAGAGGCTTTGCCAGAACCTGACTAACATAGAGGTGGATATTGCAGACAACCTTTGAACTGAGCGCAGGGTCCTTGTTGGAGGAATTGAAGAGACTGAAGGACCAGAGGGGATTTGCTGCACCATGGAGAGAGCAACAGTGTCAACCGGCCAGACCCACCCCACCTCCCCCACCCCCGCTGCCGCCTCCGGAGCTTCCGGGGACTGGACCACCAACCAAAGGGTATACATTGAGGGAGCCATGGTTTTAGCAGAGGATGCACTTGTTGGGCATCAGTGGGAGGAGAGGCCCTGGGGCCTGAGGGTGTTTGATGTCCCAGTGTAGGGGAATGCCAGGGTGGGAAGATGAGAGTTGGTGGGTGGGTGGGTGAGCACCCTCACAGATGTAGGGGAATGGAGAATGGGATAGGGGGATTCTGAAAGGGAGACCTGGAAAAGAGAAAACATTTGAAACGTAAATAAAGAAAACATCCAATAAAAAAAAGAGCTACTAAACATGGACATACTCAAGTTCCCTTTGGCAACAGAGATAGTTAAGCAGTAAAATGCATCCTTTTGAATTACATTGATGATATTATAGATGCAGGCAATTGTCACCTCAAAGGAGGATTTTCTCTTGAGATATAAGTTAGAATGTAAGTTTTTATAACCTTTAACATCTGAAAAAAATCAAATAGTTTTAATTATTGATTCAGAAATTAAATTCCTATAAATTTACTTTGAAAACAAAGAAGAAGAGCAACACATGTTTCCTGAGAGCCATTGTCTTTTCTGGCCCCCACACACCATCTAATTTCATTTTTCCACATTTTTATTTTTATTTTCTTCCCTCCATTTCATGAAGACAACTAGAAGTTCAAGCATTTTCAACTTACTTGACAACCCCTCTGACGTTATTATTATTTCATCATTCTTGCCTCTGAGAGTTTTGGCACTTTAAACTAATGCTGTCCTGTAGTTCTCTTTCTAGCTTGTAGAGTCCAGTTTCCAAAGCAAATCAATGTAGTATTAACACTGAAACAATATCAACATAATCACCAACCATAGTGATCGCATTAGTAGTTCTGTTAGATAAAGTCAATTATGGGGTTTTTAAGATAAAAAATATATGTATTTTAAAACCTATTATAGCAATGCAAAATTAGAAAAATAATTCAAGCAATGCTATAACTTCAAATTCTTGTTCTGTCATTTTCTCCTGAGTCTGGCATACAGTCAACACTCAATAAGAACTAGAGGGAAAATGAGTAAAAATAGAAAGAAAAAAACAACCCTAACCAACAAAACAAAACAAACCCAATAACTTGGATCCCCTACACCCTGCCACAAGTGGTGCAGTTTTATTTCTGAATCACTTAAAACTAAACTCCATTTCTTGACACTTTTGCTAACAAAGAGTAAATTTCAAAACCCTCTGGAGGCAGTTCTTTGGGGGCTGGCAGAACTACTGAATTTTAACAAACTAGAGATCAAGTTGAGTTCACAGATTAAACCTATTATGACATAATTACTACACTTTCCATTTGGATGACAGTGCCCTGCCTGTTATTTTTCGTCTCCTCCTGAAGGATCAAGTTTTGTCTCCTGAAAGACAGTCACCGAGAAACAGTTGCTCCTGCCATTTTCGATATTAATAGCAGTTGTGTTGGAACAGCAGGCCAGGGAGACACGGCATGCCAGTGGGAAAAATACAGACAGCTACTCTGGGAAAACATTAGCCAGTAAGATCTCTGTCAAAATGCAAGTTGGCAGCACCGGGGGAGTCACTGGAGCGCCGAAAGGTGGGCTTACATAACTCACTTGAAAATCACACTCCATCTCTGCTGCTCTGCGGTACATTAAAGCTGGCATGGAGGTAATTAGGTACCATTCTGTGGTAATTAAGGATATGCCATTTTTATTCACTTAGCTCGGCCTGCTCTGTGCTTCACAGAATTTAGGATGTACCAGGTGGCATTCCATTCTGGAAAGCCCTGTGGTATCACAGCAACTCAAAGGAAGATGCAAGTGTTGCTCTGCTTGCTTTCAAAAACCACTTACAGGAAAACCCACTTCAAAAAATTAAGAAAACGGATGATACTCAGTAGCAAAACAAAAATATCCAGCTGTTCAGAGAAACACCCGTTGCTCATTTATAAAACTTTCCACTGGTCTACAAACCATTGATTTTTTTTTTTTGTATAGAGACAAAGAAATAGATACGTTTCTGGAAAAATGTCTTTATGTATGTGACAAAAATTTAAAAAAGAGTGGTCATGAATTTGAGAAAGAGCTAGGAGGATTAGATTGGAAGTCTGGGAGGGAATAAGTGGAAGAGAGAAATGATGTAATTATATTATACACTCTACTAAATTAAATAATTTTTAAAATCAAGTTCCATTAATATAGCTATTGTGTGTGTACTTACTGACCAGTGTTTTCTTGGCAACTGAGATGGTTAGCTTTAATTGCCAACCGGAAGCAATCTAGACTCACCGTGAAGAGTCTCAGTGCATGATTGTCTAGATCAGATTGATCTAAGGTCTTGTCTGTTGGGGATGTTCTTGATCACATTAATTGAAGTGGGGTGACACCCTTGGGTGGCATCATTTGCCGGGCAGAGAATCCTAACTGTATGATGCATGCATGTGTTAATCCACCACGCTTTGCTTTTGACAGGGGATCTAATGGGCAGTTCTTTCATGTTCCCGCTACTGTGCCTTCCTTTCTCCAACGGACTGCAACCCGCAATTCCTGCAACTGTGAGCTAAAATAAACCATTGCTCTTCCCAGGTTACTTTTCAGGGTACTTTGTTACAGAAACAGGAATCAAAACTAAGCATCAGATAGTCAGTCCTTTCAAGTTATATGGCTTTGATTTAGATGTATGGTGCTATATCTTCAAGTCTAAACATTAACCTTTTGTGATTAATAGAATGTGTGGTCTAAGTGTACAAAACATGGAGCAATGCTTTTAAGAAGACACACACACTATACTATATATAGGCAGTATTCTAAGGGTATGAACTGGAGCTATTGAGGCTCAGTGGGTAAAGGAACTTAAAATTGAGGCTGAGAGTTCAATCTCTGGGACCTTCAAGGGTGAAAGAAGAGAAAGCTTCATTCTGACATCTATATGTATGCATACATAAGCACATGAAAAAGACACCTGACACTGGTGCTAGAATGGACCAAAACATCATTGTGGGAGAGTACAAGAACAGTAAAGTGTGAGGGGGTGGATGCGGGAGCAGGGGGAAGGAAAAGGACATGTGGGACCTTTGGGGGTTAAAAAAATTAAAAAAAAAAGAAAAAAATCCTTATTCAAAAATATGAACTGTCTTAGTTATGGCTTTACTGCTAAGGTTGAACAACTAATTGCTTAAGTGAAATGAGGGAAATTCCAGAGTTGAGTGTGGATACTGCCCCTGTGGTTTGGCCATCTCCCTGTGCCTCAGCATAGGAGTGAAGCATGTAATAGCCAGTTCTTTAATGGCGAACAGCTGGACCTGTGAAAATTCACCAAAGGCATTTCCTTGCTACACACTAAGCAATATTGAAAATCTTCTGTGTGTGATCTTGCTAATCAGAGCTGTTTTGAAAGTTAAAGAGAAAAAAATAAAACAGAAGGAGAAAGTGTGAAAAGAGTTCCCTCTTTGCTAAGGAAAGTGCTTGCCCACAACCTTCTTTGATATCAAGAATTAGTAATAGTTTTCTTCGATTTTCCAAGATGTTAAGGTGTAGCTAAACCTCTCCCCTATACTTGTCTCTTAGGGGTGAGAAACAAGGAAATGTTCAAAAAGAAACATCCCATTTACTTGCTACACATATATAGAATTAGATACACAAGATTAGTGAGCACATTTATCCAGGAAGGACACTGAATGGCAGGACAAACTTCCCATGTATCTGCTGCCTGCTCCTTATTCGCTGTAGCTGAGGCTCTTGTTCAAGCACCTACCATCACCACTCAAGACATTCTGCTCCCTGTATCAACTTTAATAAAATGCATACACCATACAACTCATAAAAAATAGGCCATTTCCCCAAGATCTATCAAATATCTTTTGGTGACCTAACTGGCAGCCTTGTCTTTCCACTGTTTGGTGTTATGGAAAATGCCCTGCGTCAGAAAGCCTCCAGGTATGGTTAAAAAGCACAACAGTCCTCAGAGAAGAGAAAGCCTGGAACTTATTTGATGAGCCAAGAGCTGGGGAGACAAGATGTTCCAGCCCCCGTGAAACAAACAGGGAACAGCAACCAGAGTCCTCCCACACTGTCGCTGGAGAGCTCCTGAGAGGTTTTTTCTATTTTCTAAGATGTTAAGGTGTAGCTAAACCTCTCTCCTATACTTGTCTCTTAGGGGTGAGAAACAAGGAAATGTTTAAAAAGAAACACCCCATTTACTTGTTACACATATATGGATTTCATGTTAGATACAACTTTAAGCTCCAGGGCAACACCATACAACTCATAAAAAAAAAATAGGTTGTCCTCTAAAAGCAGAGGTAAGTAGACCTTTGAAAGAGTTCTGAATCAGCTTGTGTAACTCCCTGTCTAACTCTAGGGAGCTAGGGACTGTGCAATCTCCCAGCTTCCTGTTCAGGCCAGCTGACCACCTGCAAGATTCAGAGTGCTGTTCTCAATTCCTGGACCTGAACAGTATAGGCAGGGAGGCGGGGTCTCAATCAGAAATACCAGCTCTGAACTCGACTTCCGGGACAGTTTAGTTGTTCTGCAGTATTATTCTAACCCCCCCATCTACTCTTCTATTATGCAAATCTATGTTCTCAGAGAAAGCCCATTTTACAAGGTTATTGTTGCATCCAGAAGACAAGACAATAGAATTTCCATCAACTGCCTCTCACTTGTAAAGCTCTTTACAAATGAAGAGATGAATCCTACAGGGCTCTCTACCTATGATAGGTCAGTGGTCACTTTTCTGCAAGCTTATCACTCGTGTTATTGTCCTTTAAAGTGCTTCTCGAGACATTAGAATTCTGCTGATCAGGCATAGCTGTGAGCTTCCAAACACCACCCATATCTGTAAGAGGGGAGTTGGCGTGCAGAGAACTAAGCCACTGACTTGACTTCACAAACACCGTATTTTCCCTGGTGGTGAACCCGGGAGGCATCACATGTACTGTCCGTCGGTTCTGTGTTCACAAGTACTACTGACACTAGTTAAACAAACTTCATCTGTTAATGTAGCACCTTCCTTGGCGGGCGGACCAAACTGCTTAACGTTTGTTCCCAAGCTTTCACAGTTCTCTCTCCGGAACATATTATTAGCTCCACTTAATAGTCAAAGCGAATAAAGCCTTGGAAAGTTTTCTTGGCCAGAAGCAGAATGAAGATTGCTGCTCTGCCAGACTACATGGCAGTGTCCAGAGGCAGATTCGATGAGCAGTTGTGCAGGGTCTGGTGTGACGTTGGGATCGTTCTCAGCTTCACGGTTTCCTCCGGTGCAAAGTGGGCTCCATCAGGAATAAGCTTTTGAGATTGATTTAAAAAAAAATACAGTTTCTCATTATATATCTCTGGATGACCTGAAACTTCATACATAGACTAGGACGGGCTTGAACTCACAGAGATCTATCTGTCTGCATCATCTGTCTGCTTCTGCTTCTCGGGTGCTGAGATTAAAGGTAGGCACCGCCATGCCTGGCCTTCAAGATTAAACAAATGAATGAGTGAAAGCTGCTTAGACTGGAAGAGAGTAAACAATTCATAAGTACTGACCATTAATACCTTTCTATAACTCAGAGTAATCCTCACTGCAATCTTTCTAGACCAGAAATGTTTAAATTGACTCAGGAACATGAGAAATATAGAGATCCTTCAAGAGGGTCCCACACACAGCTGCAGGACCCTCTTAACTGGTGTGCTGCCTCCAGACTCACCATCTTTCCTCGATTTCCTTCAGTTTGGAGATGTCTGCTGTTCATTGGAGACATCTTCAGGGTGAAGACTTGTCCCTGAATCTCCACTGAACAAAGGGTAGGAATCTGAATGTCCTGCTGGTTCTGAAGGTCCTTCCTAGCCAAGGTTTGCCTGTCAAGTGAGGGTCACCCTCATCACCTTGGACTTGAGTCTTCAGGCACGATGCATGCTTGGTCTTCATCATTCAAGGGCGCACACACATGCACGCCTCTCTGACAGAACTCTACTCTCATCTCCTGCCATGCTCATTTCTTGGCCCCCCTTTGTTAATGCAACGTGATAACTCAATCACGAAGCTGAGATTTTGAAGGTCTCTTTAGACTAAGTTGGCGAGCCAACTCCCTCTAAAACACTGCATTTCCCTGTTATAAGAAACCATTTTTGTTATAGTTTAATAAAAAGATATTCATAGACTGCACTTCGGTTATATTCTTTCCCTCCTCGAACCCCTCCCAGGACCCCTCACCCAACTTCCTATCCACTCAGCTTCATGTTCTCCCTCCCTGTCTCTCTTTCTCAAACAATAAAAATAAGATGAACAAAAAAAGCAAATGAGACAAAAAAGCCAACAAAATTAAACTGAACACCCCCCCCCAAATGCACAAAAGCCATGGAATCCATTTTCTGTTGCCCAACCCCTCCTGAGAACAGGGCTTGCCCTGAAATGGTTGATATATCCAGTGTCCCTGCATTGGAGAAAACTGATTTTCTTTTTCCCAGAAGGTATCAGTTGACTTCTAGGTTAGGGGAGGAACTTTGTGTTCATGTTCTCTTCTCAATACTGGCTTATTGTTTAGAGAAATCATGGGGTTTGATTTTTTTTTTGTGTGTGTGTTTGCCTGATCTATAAAAGGATAAAATTCTAATTCATCAATGCATCCCTAAGATCAAACAAAATATCCAGCACTTAATAAGCACTTAGTAACTCATTGCTCCTGAAAAATGGTAAGCTCTGTTTGTATGGACAAGACGGAACTGATTTCATGATAGAGTTACACAGGAGAAACTTGAGTCCATACAAACGTTTCTTCTCTACTTAATCTCCTGAGTCTTCCTTTGGGATCCTTTAGAATTTTTACTGGACCTTTGGGGTACTCTCCTGCAATATAGAACTAGTTTTCCTATAGCAGAACTAAAGGGATTTGGAAACCACTAATGATTTGTCAGCTAGAAAGAAGACAGGCGATGATTCTTTGATGTCTTCACACAAAACATTAAAAGTCTCATACGACAATTTAACCATTCTTTCCCACTTCTCATCAAAATGAAAACTGTAACGTGTATGATATTTTACAGTAGAGGTCCAGAATTGATGTTGCTTATGTTAAGAAACTTCATTTCAGTGGCTGTAAATAATGAACCAGGTAAACATTTCATATGTAGTTTGTTACCATGAAAAGCTATTCCCATTACAGGCTTTAAAATTCAGATTACCCTTTTCAGTTCATGGGGGAAAAATTCAATGCATCTTCATAAATTATTAAAGGCACAATAGGAAAAACTGAAATATACAATGTGGTAGCCTCAAATCCAAGATTGAAAACTCAGAATTCAGATAAGAATTCACAGGAATTAGATTCAATAACAAACAACAAATATGATTCTTTTTTCAGTTTTTCTCATTTAACCAAGTCTGGTACATATACAACTTCTTACCACAAAGTTAAACAAGATTGTGTTATAGAAGGGAATGAAACATACTAGACATAGTTTTAAACAAATACAAAATGATAGTAAATAGCGATTGTATCCATTTATTTTCTAGGCCATAGAAAAGGGTTTGATCATTTTTCAAGTAATGGAATGGTCTAGTCTTTCCTTAAAAAACTGACCTTTGGACAGAGTAAAACAGGTGACCTCCCTGAGATCAATGGACTATGTAAGCATTTCTGGCAGTCTGTAAATATTCCTTTAACGTTAGTTGCTCAATAATGACTTCCAGACAAATAATTTTTTAAAAGACAGGTTGTTTCAACATAAGCATTCTTTGTAAGAAAGTTATACATAGCTGTGCAAAATTATATTTCATCATTAAAATTAAACACTGTAATTGTAGGTTAAAGTCATATATGAATGGAGATATCAAGAGATGAGGGTTTCTTCCCATACTTTGCTGTCATGGGAAGTAGAAGCCATGAGCTATGATGGAACAGGAGCCATTTTTTGTGAATTATTTGGAAAACAATTTCCTGTTCCTGAATGGATTGTCAACTTCTTTTAAATATGAAGAAATGTTTATTCACTTACGTATAGCATATGGCACATGTTTTCTTCTGTAAGTATTGAATAAATAAATGAATAAGTAGGCAATAAATAGCTAATTTCATGGGATTTGAAAACTCAACCAGAATAATTGTTATCAAATGTGACAGTCTGCATTTTCACAATGAAGAAGAAGAAAAGAATCTCCACATAAAGAAATTCTTCATTGTGGTCTCGAGTAAGACTTCATGTTTTCTAAGCCCATGGCAATTAGGATGCAACTCATCAAACACTATGGTTCCATAGAGGCAGATTTCTAATCATGTTGAATTGCTTTATGTTTAACCTAAATTTGATTAAAAATAGAATTCCTGAAAATAATAAAAGTGAAATGAAACCTTTAAAGCTATTAGTGAAGGAGACTAGAACCATAATGTTCACCCGAGGCTGGTGCTCAGCCTTCTTCCTCTTAGATTCTGTAATAAGTGCTAAAAGCTTTTGTTATGTAGTCTAGCTTTTTCTTACTGAGAAACCTTTTAAGGCCAGATGAGAGTGCAATATTCTATGTAGTAAGCACTGCTTCCTAAGCAATAGAAACTATTTTTACATATAAATGAAGAACGATTAATACTGTGAAAAAATATATTACTCGTTTGTACATATCTGTGTCTGTTAAAATATACAATTAATTCACATTTATACTTTAAATTATATTTCACAGGTTTTAATTCATAAGAATAGTGTATTGTTTTTAAGAGGACTAACCTTTGAAAGTAGTTTTAATTCAGTCTGAAGCCAAATGAATCACTTACTGGACCCCAAACAAAAGAGCCTACAAAAGAATTTATGTGCTAGATTTTGCTTTACTTCTTGTATATATACAGGGTCTATATGCTAAAGTTGTCACAAATATACCTCTGCAAAAATGTATCAATCTAAACAATGTATTATGTTTATGTGTCAATCAATCAATTAACTATTAAATTTAGTACAGTAATTATAAGAAATAGAAAAACGATGGTTCTTGTTTCAGAAATTATAATTAGATTTGGTGACAAGATTAACAAGCTAAATGAAACAACTATTTAAAAATATTATGTAATTAGATGGTGCTTTAAGAAGGTATAAATTACAATTATAAAACTTTAAAGAAAGATCCAGGAAAGCTAAAAGGTTAATGAATAAATCTCGATTATCTTCATGTTACTGTTATTTTGGGCAGCTATTTATATCCTGTCGGAGAGTTTTGCAAAATAGACTCTTACATTGGTTTCTTTCTTTTGGCAATGGATTAAAATCCAATGAGGAGAAGAATCTCAGTGCTCCAACACTAGACAATGGAGGGATTTAAGCTTTAGGCTGGAGACTTTATGAGTCCTTTACATGCTGCCGTAGTGACCCACAGTGAGTTCAGTGGACCTTTATGATTTGGCAGCTCTACTGTACAGAGGAGAATCATGGGTACCCGAGCAAAACACAGGGCAGGAGATACAGAGAACGGGAATTCATTGCTGGGTATTATGTTAGGATTAAGTCAATGAAAAGCCAAATAGTCATGGAGTCTGCCTTGATGAAGCTCAGTCTCGGAGAGAAGAGCATAAACCATCGAATACAATAGATCTAAAAATGATGTAGCTGCTACAGAGAAAACTTTATGTTCCAATGAGAATTGAGAACAGGAAATTTAATCTAACAAGGAAAATTGGGATAAAGTTTCATTTATATATAGATATAAACAGGTATATGTAATGATATAAATTTAGTGGGTAATATACATAAAGCCATATTTTAGGTGGTAAAAAAAAACAACACTGGTTATGGGGCAGAATATGGGTCAACAGTAGAAGGACAGAAAGACAAAAGAAGTTTCCCATGATCGCACGTAAATATGTAACTAGAAGTCATGTTAAGCAGACACCACTATGATTATGTCAAAGTGACAGGGTCCCAGGGGTTCTATGCTCTGTCCTGAGATTTTCTGGATTGTGTCAGTTCATTTTGCAACAATCATGCTATTTATAGTTTCTTAATCATGGATGACTTATTCCTTTGCTGTGATCTCAAAGAATATCTTGGGCAGAGTAATTAGTAAATGACAGAAACATATCCTAGTTCTCAAGGCTTTGAAGTCCAAGATAAATACAGCAGCACATTGGAAGGGATAACAAGCTCCCTGAGGCATTTCTCATGAAGGCCCCCATCCTATTTAAGTAGACCCATGACTGAGTCACCTCTCAACAGTTCTCACTGACTCATTACATTACCTTGGACATTTGCATGTAGGGAGACAGACAGCTGGGAACAATGTTTTCAGAAGACGCTGTTTTAAAGACTTTTCAAAAATGACAATTTGGAAATTTTTTACAAAACTCCTCCCTAAATAATAGTTTGTGAGAATAATTGTTTAAAAAGATAGAAACTTTGTACTGAGATGATTGTAGTGGCAAAGATTTTTTAAGAGCAAATTTTGTTGGTGCATTGGATATGTGGAAAGAAACAGTCCAAGAGGTGAGTACAATGTACTTTAAAGAGACTGTTGTTCCACTTTTACTGAATTCGTTTCATGCATTTGGTGGATAATGGTAGTGATAGAAGATTATATTATATTTAGATGAATAAATAATGTATCATAGAAAATTGTCTTTTGAGTAGTAATTGACTCCATTACACTATTAGCAACTGCACTGTGCCTTATCAAAGAGGGAGTTCACTTAAGGCTGAAAGAAAGTTCAAGTTCTTCCTGGGGAGGAATGGATGAGAACTGGAAGGTAATATCACGATACTAAAATCCTTTGAAATTGCAGCCCCTCGTACAGAAGATTTAAGAAAACAGCGGAACTCTGAGCATTCCAAAGAACAATGAAGAAATGAAGTAAGGCGGAATGAGCAAAGGAGGCTAAAAGTAGAAGCTGACTTCCAGGTATGAAGGAGGGGAAATGTGAGAAGAATGGAATTAATGTCCATGGGGGAAAAAAAAGAATTACTCTTTGACAATGTAGCAACTCCCACACTGTGAAAACCCAACACAATAGACATAAAAAGAGAAAAGATAAAGGCGGCAATTAAAGTAATTGCCTCTATACTGTACATCCAAATATATTCTATGGCTGGGGAACCAGCCATCCTTTCATCAGAATAAAACACTTCAAAGTGACTTTTAAGAAAGGCCTTGAAATATTTTGATTTCTGATATACAAAACAGCTAAAAATACAAA
This sequence comes from Apodemus agrarius, assembly GCA_964023405.1. Classification (NCBI taxonomy): domain Eukaryota; kingdom Metazoa; phylum Chordata; class Mammalia; order Rodentia; family Muridae; genus Apodemus; species Apodemus agrarius. Next base: position 137,818,272 of record OZ030009.1, on the reverse strand, counting down.
ATGTTCTTGAGATGGCGTGCCAATGGAAAGGGTTACATTGTGTTTTTAAGTAGACCTCAGGAAGTCCCATGCCTCTGGCTTTTCAAGAAACTGTGGCAAATGAGTTAACTCTCTGTTATTGATTATCTGCAAGCTGTGAATTGTAATACATTTTTACAATGTTTCTATGGAAATTAAACAAGATGATGCAAATAAGTTTGTAGAATGTTGCTAATGACTTCATCTCCCTACTCAGTTAATAATCCCATATATCTATTATAAAATAATTTTTTTGAAATAAGTGTGCTGCCTTGAAACAAAATTCGACTTCACTAACATCTTTATCAGAGAAAATTGGAGCCAATTTGTTTCTTAAATTATAACTAAGGATAAATCATTTTCAAGTAAAATTTCCTTAAAATTATCTTCATTTAAATCTTCATTTAAAGTTATAATAACCTTTATATTGTAAAGTAGAATTTAGTTGATAATTTCATACTCTTCCATGTAGATTTGTCATTCCCTATCCACATTACTGGTTGTGAAGAGACTTGGCTTAAGGAAAGAAATAATGCTGCTGCTGATAAAATACCTTCACAAGAAAGAACAGAGTTGCAAACCAATTCTCAAAAATGCATGTCTTTATCGTTCTGAGTTAGAGAAAGTAGAAAAATGATGCTCCAAGCACACAAATATGCTTAAATAATTATGGAAGTGAAAACAAATTAAAAACAGATGAATAATAAAGAAATGTGTTGCTATAGGTTAGATCTAAAACAAACAGAACAAATAACTGGAGATTTGGTAGAAAATTAAAGTAAATCATGGCTTTCAGTTTCTAAGACTGTCAGCAAACGTACACCTGCAGAGTATGTAATGAAGTAGTGTTTCTTTCAGCCATGCACACAGTCTCTCTACTCCAAATTCTCAGGACTTAAACTCGTATGAAATGCAAGAACATTTAGATATCTACTATGGAAGAATTTTAATCCAGCAACATGGCTGCCCTGTCAAGGGATCACATTCAAAGACTTTCTAGGTAGAAGTGATCCTGCTGGAATGACACATCTTTAATCCCCCTGGTTGAAATGCACACGTGTCTTTAGTACACACCTTTAATCTCAAACAATGAAGGTAAAATTAGTTTGTAGGAGGAAGCAGCCATATTTGAAAGTGGCATCTAATTGAGAGGCCGACAAAGTGACGAATCAGAGAAAGATTTGACAGGATGAGTCAGAGGTAGTATTTGCCCAACTCTCATTAGACAGACAGGAAAGAGGGCCTACTTAAGAGCGGCACTGAGTAAGTCAGAGATAGGGCAGTTCAGTGAGTGTAGTTCAGTTGAGTTCAGGCAATGCAGTGGAGTCCATAGAATTCAGAGTCAATTTTTCCAAACAGAGTAATTCAGTCAGAAGCCTAGAGAAGCTGGTTTCAATCAGCCAGCTTGAAGAGCAGTTTGAGCTAGAACCAGCGAATCAGAGTTCAGAAAGAACTAGAAAGGGTGAGTGGACTTAGTAGTAAGCCTTTGAAAAGACACTTATATCTGGCAAATAAAAGTTATTTTTAACCTCTACAAAAGGTGGGATAATAAAGAACTAAGTGAATTAGACACTAGATGTTGCTACATCTAAATTTTGGCAATCATTCTAAATTCACAGAGGCTCAGACAGATCCCAAGCCACAAAGGAGTGGAGTGATAAGCGTGGTTTGAGAAGAGCATAGGGAAGTTGGGATAGTGGATAGTCAAATGGATGAGAAAGTCAGGAGTACAGACCCTTGTGAGGAGGGCAGTGGCATGAATACTTCAGTGAGACCAGAATGCTTGCTAGATCATGAAGATTTTCCTGACTTTAGGTTTTTCTACTATAAGTAACTTCTGATTTTCTGCTGGCCCCACTCAGAATTTTCTAGAATATAAACTTCTCTGAACCTCTTTTATTCTTCAAGGGGGCAGTTTATTTCTCTAGACTATGAGATAATAATGACTTTTGAGGCCACATAAGCATTTATTTTATTTTATTTTATTTTATTTTATTTTATTTTATTTTATTTTATTTTATTTTTTTTATGATTTGTAGGAAACTCAAGCTATACCTGCTCAGAATCTATACTCCTCAATTCTGGTGCAGCATCTGTGTTTCAGTTAACACTCTCTTTCCCCTGAAACAGTGGCAAACTGTTCAAAAATGCCCATGATATCAAAATAGGATAATGATCCAACACTAGGGTGTTGCTGTAGTTGTTAGTAAAGAAAATCAGTCTCCCTGATAGTTTTTCAGGCTGGCTTTTAGCCATCCTTCTGGGCGAAGTGCTGATAGAGAGAAAGGAAGACAAAACAGTGACACCATGAGGAGTCCTAGCTCCACCATACAAATACCTGAATTCCAGACACTTAGTTACCTCTGGGGTCATCTGACACATGAGTAAGGTTATAATTTCCTTAAGTCATCTTAACTGAGGGTTCTGTCACTCACAACCAACAAAGTCCTTCTTTTTGTAGTACCATTTTTCTTACTGTGACCTTTTCTCCAAGTTGAGCAAGGGAGATACTGAGGAATATCTGTTCAAAAGCTAATTTTCCCTTTTTCTTCAGCTTTCAGAATCCTCTACCTATACCCTTCACCCAAAACATTCCAAATACCATGTCTCTTAAAGGCAGCTTGCACATGCTGCTGTCTTAAAACAGAATACATTGGGTTTCAATTGCTTGACTAATATCTGCAGGTCATGCATAGAAACAGATGCTTTTGAGACTGTTTTTGATGCCTGTGTCTCTTGGCCACTTTAGGTCATGAGTGTCATTCTGTCATGGCACCTAAAGCCAAAGTCTTAATTATTGAAACTTAACTATTGAAATACTATGTTTGCAGTTTTACTTCCTATATCCACTCTTCCAGTCGAAGTGGTATGGTATAAGTTGTGCTCATAAGGAGATCTAGCTTGCTTATGACTACAATGGCTATGAGGTTTCTAATCAGAATGTCTATATTGCATGGACACTTTGGACTGTCCTAATGCTTACTGAATGACATTGACCCTACCTTCTTTTTATTTCTTTACACACTATATGCTCCTTGAGAAGCATATGAATAACTCAAGGAAGACCATTGCATTTTCAACAAACTTATCATACATTTAGCAAAACTGTCATGAATAAATATAGGATAAGCAAATTCTTCTATTTCTAGAGGAGCATAACTCTGCCATCTGAAACAAATACTTCTGATATAATTACTCTCTAATTATCACAGGATTTTAATTTCATCATGGGTGCATGAAAGCTGCTTTCAAAATTTGAAAAGATGCGTTATAAAATATTCATGATCTGGATGGTCCTAAGGAGCAGACTATGTGAATATTAGAAAAAAATCACTTTAGTACAGGAAAGAATGTTTTCAATTCTGGAGCTACCTCATTTTAGTAGTTGGTGGTATTTCTGTCACTGTGGTGAATGTCAGTAAGTTAACAAGCACAGAGTTGAAATATCTGTGCTCAGCATGCAAAAAACTATTTTAATCTAGAACAAAGAATCTTTTCTCTGAGTTTCTCATCGTGAGCCCCTCCCTAAAAGCCTTGGGTTACTTTTCTGCATCACGAGCAAAACTTCCATATGGTCTACCTTTTGGTCTACCCTGACAATCTGGAGCTCCTAAGTGCAGTTAACTGCCAGAACTGCTTTAAAGCTCTAGTGAATCTTTCTTCCTTGGTTTTGTTATGACTAATACCTCAAGGATTTATGCTAAATTTTCTTGTTTTTATCTCATTACTTGCAAAATGTAGCTATGCTGGCTTTCTAGTGAGTGAAAATACTTTCTGTGAGCTATGAAATGTCTTTCTGACTGAACAGTCTTACCTCTACAATTCTCTTTTCCCCTACAGGTGTGGTGGCCCTCATTTAAGAGCACCTAGCTAGAGATTTAGTTTTTGTTTATTTTCCTATACTTAAATATTAATCATACCATTAGTATTTTTTTCTGAATATGTCTTATTGTCTTACAAGTTGAAAAACCAAAACATATGTCTAGAAAGTATTTCCTGAGACGCAGAGGGTTGCAATAAAGAAGACATACTGGAATCACTGGGGGATGAACATTATTTTCTTTTCTTAAAGAAGAAAGATTAGGCATGCCTGCTTTGAATGTAGATAGTTAACACGAAAGTTGAAATTATAACATTTTTAGTAAGATGGAGGTGAAATTTTTAATTTGTTTTAAAATATTAGTTTGTTCAGTTACTTTAAGACATTAAAGCCTTCAATAATGTCCTTCTTTGTTAACATGTTTATAAGATCATCATCTTCTCTTCTGTCAGACCATATAATTCAAGTGTATTTTTCTTTTTTAAAAAAGATTTAATTATTTATTATATGTAAGTACACTGTAGCTGTCTTCAGACACACCAGAAGAGGGCATCAGATCTCATTACGGATGGTTGTGAGCCACCATGTGGTTGCTGGGATTTAAACTCAGGACTTTCGGAAGAGCAGTCAGTGCTCTTAACCACTGAGCCATCTCTCCAGCCCCAAGTATATTTTTTTCCATACTTCATGAATCACTTCATGCAACAAGAATCCAGAAAGAAAAGCATTCTGAGTGTTCAAACATAATGGAAAAAAACCACTATAAATGTAAGATATTAATTTTATACAGTTATAGAGAGCAGAAATTACCCAGCGTACTTTGGTCTAACAGAGCATCTGACAAATAGAATGCTGTGCAGCATTCATCTTAGATTGATATTTGATCTCAAGCTCATGCTGCATAGCTGGCCAGTGAATGTAAGATACTGTCCTTACAAGCAAGGGCCAGGGATCCATTGGTTGGCTTGAAATGAACCAACTAGGGTATTCCATTTATAAGAATCTTATCTAATTTTGATGATTAATATACCTTAATTATACTGTATTATAGAAACAAGCTATAACTAAATTTCTATAAACGACTACTTCTTATGACAGAGTAAATATTTAGTCATCAGACATTGGGAGGGACAAGGACCAGAAAGCTGCTATGAATAGAGATATGGTCAATTTGCTAGGTTTTGCCCCACCAATATTAATCAGCTCTTCATGGGCCAGGCTATGTTCCTGATTAAATTGGAGTGGCCTGGGGTTGTTGGGCAGTATTAGTATTTGGGGCAATAGCATGTGCCCGAGAAAGTGAGTAGAAAAGAAAAAATAATTGGTGTACATAGTACAAACTTGGATCATGCAAGATAAAGGGTATTTTTTATGCTTAAAAATAAAGCTCTGGAACTCCTCTGTCAAAGCTTGAATTAATCTTTGTTCAAGATCAAAGCTTGACACTGACAACCTGTTTTAAGGAGGAATTTCATGAATATAATTCAGAGGTCTCCAAGTAATATTCTTAATTTTAAATTGATTATACTTACGCCAGAAAACACACTGTTGTCACTAATGTACATGGTAGCAAACAACCGTATACACATTCTTTAGACTCAAATAAATCATTGCACATTCCTGTTTGGAGTACTAAGTAATCTTAAATGTATCCAAAGCAAAACAAACTATGAAAAACGCAAACAAAATGGCAAGTCAAACCAGTAAAGTCACGTGAAAATTTTCTCCTTAACTTTAGTAAAGATTCATTGGAAAATATCCAGGATACCAAATTCTAAAACTAGGAATCTCAATAAGTATTCAAAATCTAGATGTTTTAAAAGCTTATCACAGTAAGGAAGAAATAAGCAGCATGCATGCCTGACAGAGTATGTGCATGCCAACTTCCAACAGGATGCCCAAGACGCCACGAGACCCTCTGCCTCCTCTGCATCCTTCTCCCGATGTCTTCATGCTGTGCATAAACACTCTTTCTCAGTATCCATTTAGTTTAGTTAACATCTGCAGTCTTCTTCCATCTTTACCATTTTAGCTGCTTCCTCACAGAATAACAATGACTTACGAGATGTTGCTAGAGCTCTTGACTAGATCACCGTTGCCTTACATAAAGTTGAAGTACTTTTAAAAACTCAGACTATAAGTGATCTCTCATAGAGACCAGTCTTGACTCTCCGTGAATTCCCCTTCACTTTGAGATACTTTTGCAAACAGAAGAAACTCCTATTTTCCTCATGCATTCAGAATTTTTTCCATGCCTTTTCTTGACTGGAATGGTCTCTCCACTTTCCTGCACATTTTAACTAAGCAGTTTCCATTTTCTTATTGTATCTTAGTTCCTATGAACAGTTTCTGAGCTGAACTGACCTAAAATGCCAGTTTTTGTGATGCTCGTGTCCTATGAATATATAAATCAAAGGATTTTTGATAGTATAATGAAATTATCAGTTACTGAGTCTAATACTATTTCTGATAACAAAAGACAAGGCTTTGGCAAGGCAATTTAAAATCTTGTTGAACTCTAGAACCTTACTGGTTGCTTGAAATATTCAACCACTTGAGTAAAGTGAACTTAATCTTAGTAAGTTTTAAAATAGCCTCAAGAAAATGTCTTTTCGTAGGTAGATCCCCAGAGGACTGTCTCAGCAGACATATTGCCTGGAACCACATCATTGCTTTGCCTAAAGCAGAATCTGATTGCCCAGGCAGTGGGTATAGTGGTGGATCTCCAGGCAGGTGTGAACCCACACTCTTTCATATTAGAATTCTATAATTGCGATTGTGGAAAATAATGTGATTTGGTTCAGTGACCCTAAACAAGCAGTGCATCTCTGTTGATATATATCCTAAAGTTCTCATTATCTCACATTCTCACCATGGTGGATGGGATACAAACAGAATCTTCACAAATATTCTCTTACTTCAAAAAAGGTACTCACATGCCAATTAAATGAAGACAATCAATTACCCATGTGTCAACTCTTTAAAGCTGTTCTGTGCCCTACCTTACCCGTAGCTGTCAGGTAGCAGAAATGAGCAGTTTCTAACTGAAGTAATTTCATTTTTACATACAAATACAGTAACACCCAGAGGACGTTTTTTGAAACAAAGAAAGTTAAGATTATAGCAAATATGAACAGTAACATTTTACTTATTTAGTAATGACAGTCTAAAACTTTTAGGAAAGAATACTTCAGAATTACGCCTTACAAAATGTCTCTTGCCCCTCCCACTTTCTGAGTGACTCGTTCATACTCTCTCCACCTCATTTCCAGTGTCCACTGATAAGAAGTATTCTTACTTGGTATTGTGTGTGTCAATGGTGTGGAAGAGCTCATGCAGTTCTTCTCCACTGAGAACTCCATCTGCAAAATACGCTTTAAATTCTTCAAAGGACAATTTTCCATCATCTGAAATAAGAACAAACAGAAGAGAAGCAAATCACTCCAACCTTGTACACTAGCCTACTTTCATTTTTAAAACTTAGTCCTAGCATCTCTGCTTGTTTAGTTGTGCATGACACACATACATTAAAAAAGAAAGGAAGAAGAAAACCTTTGAAACGTCAACAAAAAACCAGTTTACTATCTCTTCATTGGACATAGCACAGCGATGCATGTACTGATGTACATCCTCCTGGTTTTGAATAATTTTGGTTGTATTTGTTCTTGCTTTTTGCCATGACAAAAGGAACACTTAAGGGAAATTTTTACCTAGCTATAGAAAATGAAATCACACAACACAAAGGGCCAAGCAGACATCCTGCTTTCATGATACCAAGCCTACAAAGAATGTAGCAGACCACAAGATAAATACAAGGTGCCCAACAAATGTGCTTTGATTAAATACTTACACAAGGATATGATTATCAATAGTCCACAAACTATGTACCTTGTTGGGTTCATTCAACTAGTGACTTCTTTTAAAGCTGTCTTTGTCAGGGTTTCTATTCCTGCACAAACTTCATGACCAAGAAGCAAGTTGGGGAGGAAAGGGTTTATTGAGCTTACACTTTCACACAGCTGTTCATTACTAAAGGAAGTCAGGACTGGAACTCAAGCAGGTCAGGAAGCAGGAGCTGATGCAGAGGCCATGGAGGGATGTTCCTTACTGGCTTGCTTCCCCTGGCTTGCTCAGCCTGCTCTCTTATAGAACGCAAGAATACCAGCCCAGAGATGGCACCACTCACAGGGGGCCCTTCTCCACTTGATCACTAATTGAGAAAATGCCCCACAGCTGGATCTCATGGAGGCACTTCCCCAACTGAAGCTCCTTTTCCTATGATAACTCCAGCCTGTGTCAAGTTGACACACAGAACCAGCCAGTACAATTGACCCCTTGTCAACTTGACACACCAACATCACTATTAAGCCTCAACCCTTACTTTCTTATTCATCCCCAAGATCTAAATAACGTTAAAAGTCCCAGTCTTTACATATTAAAAGTTCAATCCCTTTAAAATGTCCAATAACTTAAAATTCAAAGTCTTTTAAAAATTCAGTCTCTTAACTGTGGACTCCACTAAAATATCTTCTTTCAAGAGGGATAAATATCAGGGCACAGTCACAATCAAAAGCAAAACTCAAACTCCAATGACTCAATGTCTGGGATCCAACTCACGATCTTCTGGGCTCCTCCAAGGGCTTGGGTCACCTCTCCAGCTCTGCCCTTTGTAGCACACACCTTGTCTTCTAGGCTCCAGCTGCCTGTACTCCACTGCTGCTGCTGTCCTTGGTGGTCATTGCATGGTACTGGCATCTCCAAAACACTGCTATCTTCCGCTGTAACTAGGTTTCATCAATAGCCTCTCATAGGCTTTCTTCATGGTGCCATGCCTCAACTCTTGCATGACCCCTTTAGTCCTGGGCTGTCAATTACAATTGAGGGTACACTTTCACCAATGGCCTTCCATGGCCTCTCACAGTAACAAGCCTCAGCTGTTTTTCATGATGCCTTCATGCCTTCAAAACCAGTACCACCTGGATGACTCTTACATAATACCAAGTCCTGCTACAACACGAGGTACAACTTTGGCTATCTGGAACACACCTTCTGTGCTCTCAAAAAATACTTCCCAGAAGATTTCACCTCAGTGATGCTGGTTTCTTCTTAATCACCGCCAATTTCTTAGCTCCAGCTAACCAGCATCATTAGTCCCAGGAACACAAAGGTTGACTTTAATGGTTTTGGTATCTTGTTACTACTCACTGCTGATTATTCAGCCCCAGCTAACCAAAACCACAGAATCTTTATGGCCCTGATAAGAGTCTTTAATCTTCCCTCTGAAATTTCACAACCAGGCCTCCATCTTCTGCACTGTTCTCAACATAATCTTCCAAGCTCTCTTACACAACATATCATAGAGGTCTCAACACTGAATGGAACATCTAGCCCAATGTTCCAAAGTCCTTCCACAGTCCTCCCCAAAACATGGTCAAGTTGTCACAGGAATACCCCACTACGCTGGTACCAATTTGTCTTAGTCAGGGTTTCTATTCCTGCACAAACTTCATGATCAAGAAGCAAGTTGGGGAGGAAAGGGTTTATTGAGCTTACACTTCCACACAGCTGTTCATTACCAAAGGAAGTCAGGACTGGAACTGAAGCAGGTCAGGAAGCAGGAGCTGATGCAGAGGCCATGGAGGGATGTTCCTTACTGGCTTGCTTCCCCTGGCTTGCTCAGCCTGCTTTCTTATAGAACCCAAGAATACCAGCCCAGAGATGGCACCACCCACAGGGGACCCTTCTCCACTTGATCACTAATTGAGAAAATGCCCCACAGCTGGATCTCATGGAGGCATTTCCCCAACTGAAGCTCCTTTTCCTATGATAACTCCAGCCTGTGTCAAGTTGACACACAAAACTAGCCAGTACAAAAGCCAAATGTTTCTTGAGATACAATAGTGATACACAATCAGAGTCTAATAAAGGATAAGATGTAGATCCATAAGACTAAGTAGTTTTGCACAGCTGACAATAGTGATACACAATCAGAGTCTAATAAAGGATAAAATGTAGATCCATAAGACTAAGTATTTTTGCACAGCTGGGATCAGTAAAATTCAATAAGGGACAGATGCACTTTATATATATGAGACTTAGGGTAATGGATTATTTTCATTTTGAAGAATAGGGATAAGGTGAGTATCATTTACACCTCACTTTGAGGAAAAGCTCTGGATAAGCATACATGGAAAAAAAAAACAACCCACATTACCAACACGCTAAATATCTGTTCAGGACACAGAAGCAACAAATCCAAAGGAACGAAGGGCCCCTAAGGGAGAGGAGGCATCCTTTTCTATGCACAGTCATTTGTCAGGTTTCTCCGAGAGGCTGCCAAATGACTCTAAGTGATGGAATAAGCCTTTGCATTTATAATGCGGGAGCTCAGAGCTGAGAAAGACGTTGCCTGGGATGACAAAAGTCCTCATGACAATACCGCAATAAACAAAATAGAATCCTATCGTTGAATAAAAAGTATGATTTGCTAGGACTAGACCATCAAGATTGGCTTTCAACAGATGTCCCCAGACTTCCCCCAAGGACTGTTTAAACTCCAGAGCTTGCTGCCTAAGCATCAGAAAAGCAGGCACAAAAATCTCAGAGTGGATCAGCAAGATGGATGGCCTTTAACAATTCAGACAGCTTCTACTTGCACTAAACCCAGGAGGTTTTACTATGAAGAAAACAGCAGACCTGAATTACTTAATTCTTCAGGTAAAGACTTAAGGGATGGAGTATGTTTTAGTTAGTTCTTAATTAATTAATTAATTAATTAATTAATTAATCTTTTTGTTTACATCCCAAATGCTACTCCTTCTCCCAGGCCCCCCTTCACCGAGTCCCTCCCTCTCTCCCCTTCCCCTTCTCTGAGAGGTAGGACCTCTAGTGGGTATCCCCTCAACCCTGGCACATTAAGTCTCTGCCAGATTAGGCCCATCCTCTCCCCCTGAGGCCAGCCAGGGCAGCTGTGAAGACTGAGCTGCCTGTCTACTACATATGTGAGGGGGATGGGGGTGTGTAGAGATGTCAGGGAATGGGGGCGACTCATTGTGCTGGGGGTATTCTTAAAGATCCTGGTTTGTGAAATACAGATCTTTGAGAGATGTAAATTTCCATTTCACTTTGCTTTTTAATTTAATAAGCACAATACACCAAGCTTCAACTTAACGATGATGAAACTGGAGAACTGGATCAAGCCTACAAAGCGGTCCTGACCTGAGTGACGCCCTGGACCCAGTTGCTCACGGCCGTGCACCCCAGAGCCGCTCACTGCAGCAAGAACATCAAGTCTCCAGCTTTCCTATCGTCTAGTCCTTGCCTGTTTGCAGGTGAGCTGCAAACATTTAGCCCCATATAACATACTGTACAGCTGAATGTGCATCTTCTTACTGTGATAAGGAAATGAATAAACCAGCAGGAGAAGAAACCTGCCCATAGATTAGGTCTGGAGTCAAGTGTAGCGGTACATACTGTAATGCCACCGCTCAGGAGGCTAAAACAGAAAAATCTAGATTCCAAGGCTACAAAGTCAGGCCTTACCTACAAACAAACAAACTAATTAAGAGAAAAAAAAAAACTAGACATGAACACACTGTTTTCTTCACTGCTGCTGTGTTGTGCAATCACTATGACCTTAGTGTTGACTCTATGTTGTGTCCGACAGTTAACCTTTCATGATTCTTTGGTCAGTTGAGCCAGGCCTTAGAACTGTGGTTGCCTGTGCTTCCTGTGGTGGGGCAGGCTCTGTGTGCTGCTTTATAATTAGGGAAAAAGAGTTCAAGTAGCAATGCACATGCCATAAAATAAAAGCTTTGGCTAGCAAGTGCCCTGATTAAAAAAATAACACACACACACACACACACACACACACACACACACACACACAACTCCTATTGGCAAAAAATAATATATAATAGGAGAGAGCAAGCATTAAATTGCAGCCCTAGCTCGAAGGGCGGGAAGCATGTGTTGAAAGCTGTTTCCATCACATGCAGGATTCTTGAAAGTCTACACGACAGGCTGCCACACTGTAAAACAAGCAACTGCAAGGAATTCCTTCTGAGTCCTTCTCGACTAGTACTAAAGTGCTAAACAAAGGCTTAGTGGAAAGGGCGAAAAATCGCCTCGTGTATTAATAAGGCAACTGTACTTTTATTAATATATTTTATTTCAACTTCAGTATTCCTGCTGAAACCTTCTTTTGAAACGAAACAAAACAATGAAAACTTGGCTCACAAAATAGGCATGGCCTTCTGAGGCTGCTTTCTGCCAGGGGCAAAGCTTAATTTTCACTGACAATGCACACAGGCTTTTTAACATTTCTTTCAGAATTATGTGCTTCATCTGTTTGTCCTGGACGTTTGACTTTCTCAACCTTAGTTATTTTATATTTTAATTAAATTTGGCTTTGTCAACTTCATATATTTCATACAAATATATGTGTGAAATTATAAATTATATATTTATATATATTAAATTATATGTAATATATAATTTATATTATATATGTATATAATTTCTTATTGTTCTCTGTCCTACCATTTCTCATCATTCTCTCTGCATTGTTCATTTTTCTTCCCAAACTCCCTCTTCCTGGGTAATCTCTTTCCCACATTCATGTCTTTTTATTTGTGTGTGTGTGTGTGTGTGTGTGTGTGTCCCTCTGAGTGTGGCCTGGGCCATCTCTGTGACTTTGCCATTGGAACTATCCATTGGAGTCTGGTGAGTATGCTGGTGGTTACACAACTAAAGACAGTGGCTATCAGTGGCCCACAATTCAGCAGTAAGTACAGCTCCTTAAGCCCCTCCCGGTCCATGACTGACAGCTGAAACCGTCTTGTGCAAGCCAAGTGCAGGTCATCTCACCAGCTTGGAGTTATGGCCATGTTGTGAGCACTGTGTCTAAAGTATGACATTTTCTGCCCTATCTTTTAGTTTTTGCATTCTTTTTTAATCCCCTTTTCTACACTGTTCCTGGGTCCTTACTAAGATTAGTATGTGAGTAGCCGTTGTGTAAGAAAATAAGCAGATATTTTAAAGGCACATTGACATTTTTTCTATTTAGCTAACTATCAGTAGTAATTTCCTTCTCATGACCTATGAACTTCTAACATATAGGCTTTTCTTATTTACTAAGGTTCTTTTCATACAATATATTTTGATCATTCTTTTTCCTTTTCCTATTCACCTCAGAATCTCCCTACCCAAGCCCATACAACTCTCTCTCTCTCTCTCTCTCTCTCTCTCTCTCTCTCTCTCTCTCTCTCTCTCTGTCAGCACCCAAAAATGAAAATAAAAAAACAAGTAAAAGATAAAAGATCAAACAAAATAAAAGATCACAAAAGAAGTGTTACTACCTTTATATATTATTGCATTTGAACATATTTTGTGTTTTAACTAGATATAACATTTACATACCTAAAGAAGCAAAACAGTATAAAATATATATTCTATGAAGTTCCAATTCTCTCTTTCCTTCCTTTTTTAAAATATAACTCTATCAAAAAATGGGGTACAGAGCTAAACAAAGACTTTTCACCTGAAGAAATTCAGATGACTGAGAAAAACCTTAAAAAAATGTTCAACATCATTAGTCATTAGAGAAATGCAAATCAAAACAACCCTGAGATTTCACCTCACACCAGTCAGAATGGCTAATATTAAAAACTCAGGAAACAGCAGGTGTTGGCGAGGATGTGGAGAAAGAGGAACACTCCTCCACTGCTGGTGGGACTTCAAGCTGGTACAACCACTCTGGAAATCAGTCTGGCGGTTCCTCAGAAAACTGGACATGATACTTCCAGAGGACCCAGCCATACCACTCCTGGGCATATACCCAGAAGATTCCCCAGCATACAATAAGGATACATGCTCCACTATGTTCAAAGCAGCCTTATTTATAATAGCAAGAAGCTGGAAAGAACCCAGATGCCCCTCAACGGAGGAATGGATACAAAAAATGTGGTATATATACACAATGGAGTACTATTCAGCCATTAGAAACAATGAATTCATGAAATTCTTAGAGAAATGGATGGAGCTGGAGAACATCATACTAAGTGAGGTAACCCAGTCTCAAAAAAAATACCCATGGTATGCAGTCACTGATAAGTGGATATTAGCCTAGAATCTTGGGACACCACAGCCACAATCCACATACCAAATGATGTCCGACAAGAAGAAAGAAGTGGACCCTGGTGCTGGAAAGGCTCAAAGCATCAGTGTAGGAGAATACCCAGAACAGGGAAGTGGGAAGTGGGAAGGGGCAGATGAGGGAACAGGGGGAGGGAAAAGGGCATGTCGGACCTTTGGGGAGCAGGGAACCAGGAAAAGGGAAATGAAATGTAAAAATAGAATATATCCAATAAAAAATTTAAAAAAAGGAAAAATATTTTATTTGATTTTGAAAGTTTTGTGTTTATGATTTCTTTAAGGAAATATAAATACTCATTTCTCTTTATTTATATTATGAAAGTAACACCCCCAAAGACACATTCTATCTTTTTAAAGAAAACACTATGGTATTTGAATAGTCACTGTTCAGTTTTTATTTTGAAGATTTTGGGACATGACAGTTTACCTTATCCACATTTCCAAGGCTTTAACTTTGGTCACATTAACTTTTGCCCAAAACTTTTAATCTAAAAGTTAATACTATCCTTGCCCAGATAAATTACTGAATTGAGAGGGAACAGGCATAAAAGAAATCTTGGGTTTTAAACTGAATTGCTAATTACTAGCAGAGCACCTTCATCCATTCATTGGTCCAATATTTATCAAAACTTGACTATGTGCTAAACACAGTGTTTTCTGCTAAGACCATTGACAAGCCCTATGGCTCCTAGGACAGGGATATAACAAATGAATAGCAGCCACAGTAGGACAAGAAAAATCCCAGGGAGGCAGGTGGAAAAGACATTTAGAAAGGAAGGGCCAAGGAAGGCTCTTTAGACAAAAATGAAAGCTAATGGGTAGTGAAAACTCTCCACATAGGATTCTCTAGGCAGAGGAAAGGCAAACAGCATAGATAGAAGGCTGAAGATATATAGACTAGAACCTAAAACACTTGACTGCTCAAAAGAGTATATCTATCTGGAGGGAAGAAAAATAATAGTTAGATATACAGAAGTAACAGTATTAGGGTTATAAAAAGAAATCATACAAAGAGCTGTAGAGAACCACTGCCAAAACATTTGAAAGCTAGATACGGTTGCGGTCAACAGAATGGAACTTAGAGGTATACCACAGGAGAGGGGGTTTGCTGGGATATTTAACAATTCCTGGCAAGATTAAAGGATACAAGACTTTGGAGGTGACAGTGAAATAGAAAGTTTTAATCTGATTAGGAAAGAGAATACAAAAGGGAGATCACTTAAGGCAGTAGGCAAGGAAAGAAATAGCTCAATGGTGATATGGAATTTTCAGGACAGAGAAAGAGAAGGATGTCATATTGCTATTCATGGAGAGAGAGAGACACAGGCAGACACTGGACTAAAAGAATAGTCGAGATCAAAGGCTCTCTTCTGCCATGATGTCAAAGAAACATGTGGGTGGAATAGAAGCATTCAGTCAATGAAAGACTCATATAGTTCTAGAAAGACCAAGGGGCATGGACACCTGAGGTATGTCTTTGGAGTTTTCAAGGCAAAGTGATTGGGGGTCCCAGAAATGAGTCAGTCTCCCCAGGGAGAATGACAGAGCAAAAGCGAAGAGCCCAGAAGGGACTTCAGAAGAGGAAAAGTTAAGATCCAAATTTAGTAAATGCTTGAACATAACGAGGATTAACTGAGGGAATTCCTCATATAGGACCTAGCACAAAGTCAGTTTTAAGTAATAGGAGAGCATAATAAACAAAGACTATTCATGTCCTTTTTAATTCTTATTTTCTACTTTTTCTCAAAAAGTACTTAACTGAGCAAAGACAAAATGGTGGCAGTGGTGAGGTAGGCTGGAGGGAGTGGAGGAATGTGAGGAGATGGGGGATGGGTGGGGTGGTGGGATGGAGGGAGGTGGGGATGGGGATGGGAAAGGTGGGGGTGGGAGGGGAGAGATGGTGGGTGGGGAGGGGTCAGGAGGCAGGGGCATTCCATATGACTGGTCTCTTCCCACCTGACAGAGATGCAAAGAATTGCAAACGGTTGTTTGGTTGTTTAAAGATATCTGACTTTATTTTCTTAACTAATCAAAACTGATACTTCTTTTTCAAAAATAAAAAAAGAAAGCTAAGAGTTTGAGAGAAAAGGACAATGAAAGAAAGAAGGAAAGCCAGCTATCTCTTTAAACAGTTGTTCAATGTCTCCTTCAGGTCACAACCACACCCTCACCCACACATAGAGCCCTGAACTCAGCCTCGGACGGACCTCCTCGCTGGAAATTTAAATCTAGTTTTTAGGGTCATCAAAAATAATTAACATAAATTTTTATGAACTTGCACTTATGTGTTACTTTAACATTTTTACAGACTTTAAATAGTTTAGCTGATCAAAATTTAACACATCATGATCACTCTCAACAACAGCAGTGGACTCAGGTACAAAGGGAAGGACTGGTTGGATTAGGCCAAAAGGACTGAATATGCTTTTCAGGGGATCCAAGAGGAAAAGAGACTCTCCAGCTTATATATAATTCATATAAAAGCATATTTAGTTTGAATTGTAAGAACAATGGTAAGGACAAAGAGAAAATTTATGAAGGAGGAAAGCCATGAGATAAACATTGATGGAGGAGTATCGGTGAAAATTACGGAATAATGGGCCTACCGAACCCATGCAAGTGGTGAAAGAGTGTGTATGGAAATAGTTAATGCATTTAAAGACAATACCATGGCATAGGATTATATATCCAGTAAGTTATTCTTCAATGGTGAAAGTGAAGCAAAAGAACTGATTGTCACTGGACTTGCCCTGCAAGAAATGTTAGAAAATGTTCTTTAGGGAGAAGAAAAGAGAGATTGGTGCTTAATGTAGAGTCATGTAAAACAGCATCATAAAACACGATGTCTTATGCTTCTTACTCTGAATGAGTCTGAGAGATAACTGCATGAAGCAATAATATCAAAAGCACGCCCATGATCACCGCAGATTGGTAGGTGAAATGAATTGTATCAGTTTCATGAAAAACACCATGAAAAATTGAGCATATTAGCTAAATGATGACTATATTGCCAACATGGGGGTATAGTGTTATTTGAAGGTAAATGCATTACTTAAAAATGTAAGCACATTCAGAGAGACAGAGAGAGAGAGAGAGAGAGAGAGAGAGAGAGAGAGAGAGAGAGAGAGAGAGAGAGAGAGAGAGAGAGAGAGAGAGAGAGAGAGAGAGAGAGAGAGAGAGACTTGGCTAGAGTCACCTGAGAAGGAAGTATTAATTAGGTTATTGCCTTCATCAGATTAGCCTGTGAGCGTGTCTGTGGCTTGTTAATTGGCTTATGAAGAATTATATTTTTATGACCTAGAGAGAGTTAGTGAAGGAATCTGACATGTTTCGATTATTCACAATATTAAATACCATCCACGAGGATTGACTTTTCTTATTCTTCCCAATCACCCTGGAAATCAAGTCTTACAATTCCCACCTAAAAGGCAAAAAGATAAGCTCAAGGAGATTAACCGTCCGACATCACAGCCTATCCAATGTCTGCTAAAGCTTGTCTATCCTTTTCTCTTTGTATTCCCAACAACTAGGATACTGTCTGGCACACACAGGACATGGATTAAAATATCTGGTGCATATTTAAATGATGAAACAGAAAAGCTAAGGTTTCCATTTGTTCTCTGTGGTTCCATATCTCTGTCATATCATGTATCTTCAAACATGGTAGCAGTCGGGATAATTCCATGTTTTCTTTCTTCTTAAATTACTTGGAATTACTCAGTATTATTCATCTGTTGTAGAGGGTCAATATTTCTGCTGTGAACAAAGCAACTCTGCTACAGAAATGACCCAAAGCAAGTGAGCTGCACTAGTGAGGGGTGAAGATGCTTAGGTTGGAAGGGACTCTAGACAC
The DNA here is from genome assembly GCA_964023405.1 of Apodemus agrarius. NCBI lineage: Eukaryota > Metazoa > Chordata > Mammalia > Rodentia > Muridae > Apodemus > Apodemus agrarius. The sequence goes on along the minus strand of OZ030009.1, from coordinate 137,800,426 downwards.
AGACTTTACTTACAAGCCCTGAGCCCTTTAATTTTGTCTCAGATTACTCACGGATAAAACTGGAATAATGATAGCACCCTCCCTGTGGAATCTCATGAAAACTGTTTAGTATTTGGTATAAAAAATGCTTTACTAAGTTATTGACTATTATTAGTACAACAATTTCATTTGATGTATGAACTAATATTCTCAAGATTATACAAAACTTGGTAACAAACAGACTATTAAGTCCCAGAGTTTGATAAAACCATTTATGTGTGATTTAGAGTGTCATGGGAATCACAGAAACATCACAGATGGTCGTCAGAACTCCCATAAACAAAAGTGATGCAAATATCTCAGTGAATTAAAACTCTTAATAAGAGGCCCTTGTTAAATAGTCTCACTTCCTAAGTAGATACCAGAAAGCAGAAATGTGCTTCACACTGCAAATACCAAGCACAAGGCACGAGCTGTCGAATTCCTACATCTTTCTTACTAACCCTTCAATTAACTAACCATTCATTGCTAATTATAAGTCAAAAAAATGTCACATTCACTTTGCTATCACTGTTCTTTAACCACTGATCTGTTGACGCCTTCAACAGCTCTACAGTGTTCTAAATGCTATTTCAGAGTCTGGGTGAGGGTGGGGCATATGGACCGAGAGGTCACTGGACATTGGACATTGGACCTGACAGGCCTGCTAATGAATTACATGCAGAGTTACTAGATATGAGGGAACATGGAAGTGGTTGAAGCTTTTGGCTGGAGTCACTGCTGGTTGGTGGCTCTGTTCTCAGACAGTAGAGGCTGCTGAGGAACGGGGTGTGAGGATTAGATGTTAGCTGCAGTACAGGTGTCCACAGCATGCTAACTGTTCCCTATATACTTCTACACCTTGAGAAAGTGTCTTGCTTTCTATCAGCTTGTATGACTCAGTTCTTGCTTCTCTTCCGTGGAATCAATTGGCCCCCTAAATCTTCAGTCAAATGAACCTAACTTTTCCTCAACATCCCAGGCAAAATTAGCCTGATCTCCATTCATAGCATCACATCTGTTTTATAGTGTTTAACCACATACTTACAACAGATCAAGTGTTGCACATGTTATCAAGCATAACGACACGGACTGTCCCTGTGCTCAAAAAGAAGATGTATGTATGTTCCCTTTATAAGTTCATGGAGACCGAGGGAAGGTGTCCACAGACTAGCTGTACAATGTGGCAAGTATATGAGATACGTGATGCTATAGATGGGAAAATGAAAGAATTGGGTAAAGCATTAGTATTTATTAAGTTTATATTTCTCACTTGTGACATCTTTATATTATTTCAGTTTCAACAGTCCCATGAAGTAAATATATGGGTATAATTACCCTGTATTTGCAGGTGTCAAGAGGATTTGACAAGTTGACCCTTATTATTTGTAAACAATTTGTCTGCTGTCTTAGTTATGGTGACTGTTGCTGTGAGAAAACACAAAACCAAAAGCAAGTTGGGGAGGAAAGGGTTTATTTGCCTTATTCTTCCAGATCATAGTGGATTATTAGAGGAAATCAGTCAGGAACTCAAGCAGGGCTGGAACCTGGATAGCAGGAGCTGACGCACAGGCCATGAAAGGGTGATGCCTCCTCCTCATGGCTCGTGCCCAAGCCACTTTCTTATACAACTCAGGACCACTGCCTAAGATGGCACCACCAACCATAGGCTGGGCCCTTGCCCATCAACCACTAATCCACCTTACAGCTGCATCCTACGGAGGCATTTATCTCAACTGAGATTTCTTCCTTTCATCTAACTCTAGCCTCTGTCCAGTTGACATAAAGCTAGCCCACATACTATGCCAAACAGAATTCAGAGAGTGATGAATGGGAACGATAAACTTGATTGGAAACCAATGGCTTGAAAGTTGTTTCAAGCAGACAGAGCGATGCATGTACATACACAGAGGGATGGCTGCTCTGGAGTTCAGGGCCCTTAAGCTATAACAAGTGCAGGCAGGGAGGTAATACCCTGCTGAAGAGTCCAGGCTTTATCCTGTGGACAATGAGAAGCAAATGAAGAATGTGAATACACAAATAGAAAGATTGCTCCATGCTCCACGATGTTCATAGCAGCCTTATTTATGATAGCCAGAAGCTGGAAAAAACCCAGATGTCCCTCAATGGAGGACTGGATGCAGAAAATGTGGTATATTTATACAATGGCATACTGCTCAGCAACACAGAAACAGAAACAACGAATTCATGAAATTCTTAGGCAAATGGTTGGAACTGGAAGATACCATACTAAGTGAGGTAATTCATTCACAAAAGAACACACATGGAATACAGTCACCGATAAGCGAATATTAGCCCAGAAGCTCTGAATACCCAAGATACAACTCACATATCAAATGATTCCCAAGATGAAGGAAGGAGAGGGCCCTGGTCCTGGAAAAGCTTGATGTGCAGCATTGTAGGGGATTGACAGGACAGAGGAATGGGAGGGGGTTGATGGGGGAACTGGTGGAGGGAAGAGGGTTTATGGGATTTAGGAGGAGAGGGGAACTGGGAAAGGGAAAATCATTTGGAATGTAAACAAAGAATATAGAAAAAAATTTTTAAAGTAAAAAAAAAAAGAAAAAATTACTCCATTATAGACACCAGTGAAGAGACTTCTATCATAGCATTCGTTATAATGTATAATTTGTGTCTAACTCAAATGTATTTCCCTCTCAAAAATATGAACTTAAACTGTATAATTAGCTGTCTGTCACATCAGACTCCTGTCTAAGGATCAACTGTCTGGAAACTGTAAGAGAAGTAAGTTGAAGTAGTTGTCTTGTGCTGTGCCTTCTCAGCAACAGAAGCCTCTGCCCACAGATCAGGCATAATGTCCAGTGGGAGGAAACATTGTGATCCGAACCTGAGTGAAATCCAAATTCCTTTTGCTGAGGTCTGGATCAGACATAAGGATCTAATTAGCAATGTAAAGGAGAAATGCAATCCTATCAGGTACTTTTTATAGAATTGTCCAGCAATGCCTCAAAGGTACCACTCAGTGAATAAATTCCCCAAACCTGTGAGTTTGACAACTGGTTATCTCACTAGAATGAATGGCATGCTCTTAGAATGCGCACTGTCATCAAAGGGTCAGCTTAATGTTCTAGATCTTTGCTATCTCTTAAGTGTTATCATGGTCTCTTATGTAGACCCTCTTCTGGTCACCCATTCCACATCACCTTTTGCCAGCTTGAAAGCAGGTACAGCAGTCTGTACACTCACCCCCTACAGGAGTTAGGATGACCTCTGAACAGTGTGAGGTGAGGGACGAGAAGCTGGGTAGATTTCCCCATAGGCAGACAGATAGGGAGAGAGAACAGCGCCAGGTAATAAAAATGGCGGGCTTCTCCCTCAGCCTCCTAACTTGACAAGAGTCTGACATTTTAAAACAAAGGTCTGTAGACTGTATCTTCTGCCAGTAGGCCCCTTGCTTGAGGACTGATTTATCAAGTTCAAGGCTGGATCAGGGCATGATTATATAATAGCTGAGAGACAATCAGCCTTCTTGTCTTTCTTCAAACTGGCCAACCTTAAGTTAGGGAAGGATGACCCTTCAGAGACTTTAAACAACCCAGACCTCAAGGAGAAATTAATCTTCCTCCTGACCCTGCTTTGTAGAGAGGCTTTTCTCTGAGTGTGTCTGCTGTATGTGTGTGTTTCCTTAGTCCTAGTAAAAAAAATTCTTTCTTTACTATCAAACAAACAAACAAACAAGCAAACAAATAAAACAAAACAAAAAGCACTATCTTAACTAAACTATGTTCTCTGTTCTTTCCCTCTCTCCCTCTTTCCCTATCTCTTTCTCTCTCTGTGTTGTTGTTGTTGTTGCTGCTGCTGCTGCTGCTGCTGCCACCGCTGCTGTTATTTTTGTTGAATTGAGTGCTTTCATGGGGGTAGCACCCAGGACAAATGCACAGTAGCAGTTGAATGAATGAATGAATGAATGAATGAATGATGTAAAAAGAAAGGAGAGATGAAGGACTGAAACTAGCACTTATAAACTTTTCAGTCCAAACTACCTATGAATAGTTCTCCTCAGCCTTAAGAACCACTCTTATGGTTCTCCATATCTCCATAGGAAATATGCAGAACCATATTGTAAAAAATACTGTTCCATTTAAGGAAATATACTGATTACAGGCTATTTCAGCATCATTAAGCAATTGCATATCATAAAATTTGAAAGCAAAAAAATGTCTCACAGATCTGACATATCACATAATTTCTTTAACTCAAAAGCTACAAATAAAATTCAATTCAGCTTCTTGAGTTTTCAACATGGAACAACAAAAATCTTAAGTGTTTTTATGTATAAGGCATCAACCCCAAGTATGCACAACTTAAGGTACAATTATTGGTTTGCAAACAACAGGAAAGACTTAACAGCCAGGGCAAAGGCAGGCCAGTTCATCACAACAGGTTTTGGATGATAATAAGGTCATCTTGGACAGAAGCTCTATGGCTAATGGTGGTAACTGCTCTCCATCATGGGTAAGACACTGAGATGGACAGTCAGTTCCAAGACTAGGAATAAGGATCACAGAGAGGGCTAAAAGTTGATAACATTCACTAACGACTTCCTGGGAGTGGGACATCATCCTGATAAACTGGTGTGCATATCTCTCTTTCACATGCATGTCCCAGGGCCACCATCTTTGCTTCCATTTTATGGGGTAAGAGGCTAAGGAAGCTATTGGGGTTACATAAGAAAGTAGAACAAAGATTTGAGTCCAGTCAATCTGACCACATGTCATAAGCTTAACCACTATGCTACATACCTCTGGGATCTAGGAGGAAGAAAGACAATGGCTTTTTGACATTTGACAAAGACAAAGGTAAATTGCACCTGTGTATAAGGTTAGATCCAGGCTTTAGGGTAAATGCTGTGCTCCGTATACTTGAGGCTCTGCTGTCATAGCTGGGCCTGACTTCTGAGCATTTTGTGGCCATTTACAAGTCTGAATCTAGGTTTTCTATTTCCTTATGTGATATCTGATAGCTCCTGCTGTGTAAAGATCAGTAATTTCATGATTTTCTACTTATGGAAGAAAAGTAACACATTTGTGTATGTGAAACTGTTTTCTCACTTCAGAAAAGGTACTATGGAAATAGAAATTTTGTTTTCTCTTATTTTGCTATAAAAATGTCATTGCAGTCAGAATCTGCAATGTTCCTCCCATACTCAGGACTGTGAGCCTCCTAATAGGGTCCTTCTTAGGGCATAGATTAAGTGACTCATTGCTAATAGACATGGCTTTGGCTTCCAGGGTGGTAGGTGTCTAGTTGACATTCTATTACGCCTGAGAAAAATCGTGGGTACAGGGTTACTTGAGAGTTCTTCTGGTAAATGATCTTATTCTCAGTTTCACACACATTTTAAGAAATGAGTGAGAAATTATGAGATAAAATTCCACTTTGCCTTAATACTATTAATTTCTGGACATACATCTCAATCTTTCCATTTTATTTGGGGCTGCATCTCTGTTTACAAGTAGGGATTGGGAGCTCCTTAGGGTTGAGGGGTAACTATCTGTATGGCTCATATTAAAGCATAGATTTGTTACCAAGTTTCAGAAGTCTATATCTAAGGCTCTGGGGTGATATGTGAAAACCTCACTTCTCTGTCAAGAAGCCCTATGTACTGAACCTTTGTTTTAGTCTCTACTTATCTTATTTTCATAAGAGGATAAAATAAACCAGGATTTGGGTGATGAACTTGAAAGCCTTTTTATTGCTTCTCATATAATCAGTCAGTACTCACTGACTAGACCCCAACGCAGTCTTCAAAATATGCAAATGGAACATGAGCTGTTGTCTAGGATTTTCCTTGTTAATGCTACTTTCTGGAGATTTGCAAGTCATTTAGGACTTTTTTTCCAACTTCCCAATGAATGACTTAACACATAAATTAAATGTAACTTATGTATTACAAAAAGAGAACATCAGACCTTTGGAGACATGTTATGTTACAACACACACACACACACACACACACACACACACACACGAATAAGTCAATTTGGAGTAAGGAAGGTCTCAACTTACTATGCTGTTAGCTTAAGATGCAACTCAAAGGCAGTTAGTTAACCCTTTTAGCTTGATTTGGTCCATTATATAAAAGGTAGAAACAATTGCTACAAATAGGAGCTACGTAGACTGAAATTAATGCTTCTCCTGGAGGATGAATTGTCATCAGTTGTCTTACTAAGCTGCAAACCAGGTCTGCAAGAGCATTAAGGCATGCAACATGAGTGCACTGGAGAAACAGTGGCAAATCTAGCAGGGATACCATCTTCTGATTGGATTTGGTGTGTGCTCCACACAAGGGGTTTCACATATGGTATTGTAAACATGATCAGTAGACCATGCTGGGGTAGGGAGTCATTGGCCTTAGTGTCAAAACTATGACTGTTCCTGTGATCAAATTTAATGAAACTCATTAGGTTACCAAAAGTAAGGGTAGAAGAAGAAAAGGCATAAAAGAAGAACAGGAGCAAATTGGAAAGAAGTAGAGAAAGGATTAGTGAGGCAGGAGAGGTAGTGTGTATGTGTGTCTATGTGTGTATGCATGTGTATATGTATGTGTCTGTGTGAATGTTATTCATTATGAAATATCAGAATGAAATGTTATTGTGTATATGTAATATATAATAATAAAAAGCAAAATGCTTCAAAAGTATAATCTCAGTTGATTCTCAAGACAGCTTTGAAAGAGCTGCCATTAACCCACTTCACAGATAAGGAGACACAGAGAAGGTGAATGACTTGTTTAGTATCGTGAACCTAGAGAGAGTAAGAGCCAAGATACTGGGGCTCTTTTTCCTCATCTTCTGTACTTCCTAGGGCTTCAATTAAGAGCTTAGGATTGGTGCCGGGCCATAATAATCCACCATAAATTTTAGTCATTATTAATATGGATAGAAATAGCTAAATAGCAGGGCACAGCTTGATTAAATAATTCAGATAATTCAGTTTCTTCCTCAAGTTTCAAGGTCAAATTGTTGATGATGCCCCTTTTACAGATATCCATAACTATTAATTTAAAACCAATGTCATGGTGGGCGGTTTGCTCATCTTATGAGCCCGAGACAGCTCTGCCCTCACAGACATAGAGTAACTAAAAGCCAGAGAACTATACTACAGAGCAATTCAGCCAGAGATCCGCCATTACACAGAGGTCAAAACCACCCTTTATCTACCCTATCTATTTGCTGGCAGGAACAGCAGTGAGTCTGAGCAAGTGCATATGAGCAAGAGGAGCTGGAAGCCACCATTCGCCACTGGGAGCCTTTTTATTTTGCATTTTACTAAGCTAAAGAAAATCTTTTGGCCCAGACACAGAGCAATAAACACCGTATGATCTTAGTTATATGTAGAATCTGAGAAATGTCAAGCCCATAGGAACAGAGAGTAGAGTGGCGGTTGCTAAGAGCTGGGTGTAGGAGAAATGGGGTGATGTTGTTAGAAAGACACAGACTTTCCAGTCACAAAATGAGCAAGTTCTGGGGACCTGCTGTGCTGTGTGCTATGGGTGGTGATGACTGTGTTAATCAACACACTGCTAACCATTGCACAATGAGTACACACAACCCCAAGTCATATTACACACCATTAATACATGCAGTCCTATTACTTGCTAGTTAAATTTCCTTAAGTAAGAATTATACATATTTTTCAAACATTTGAAAAGTATCCATGCACTGTTTTCGTTGTCATTCTGCCCAGGTGTGAGGAAGCTTCGCCAGAGTTCTGCATTTCTTTGTTTAATTTGGAGCTTTTCAGATCAAAGCACTAACATCTCCCCCCAAGCAGTACTATTTCCAGATCTGTCTTTCTGCTTGGGATCCTAGCCTGTGATTTCAAAACAACAACCAGACCAAAAAAATATCTCGCCGAGACCTCATTATTCTAGCTAATCCCTAATCAGGGGGTTTCTCCCAGCCCTCTGTCCCGCAGCTTCGCTTTTATGTCACATCGAGTCCAAACCCTAATTCTGTCCTCTGGCAGGCTGATTCCAATTCTGCTTATTGCTTCTCCTCCCTTTCATTATTACAGCAGTAATTAAGCTGTCCACCACGGTCTGTGCCACGTGAGAGTCTGTTCCCAAGAGCAAACACACATAACGGCTGTTTACTTGCAAACACAGAATACAAGAACCGCGTGATCCAGAATGGTGGCTACTTCTGTATCTCCATATTTACACTCCATCTTACCCTCTCTCCTTTTCTTTTTCACCTCAGCATGCTTGGTAAATAGCCTCATGTTTTCTCTCCACCAAATCCCATGACAGAAGACATTACTGAAATGATTCATAGAGTCAAGGCATCGTGACACAAAAAGGACTCATACCTTGGAAATTAAGTTACTGCTGTGTGTCAGACACTCCCCCCAGCAGCTTTACATATACCATCTCATTTATTATTTACAACAATTCCTGGCATCTGTTGAGTTATAAGGTGGAAGAACTGTGACTGAAGCCCAGATCTGCTGGATGCTAAGCATCCCCCAACTTTACACCAAGAGTCAGGATGAAGAATGAGGTAGAGAGAAGGCAGAGGGGAGTGAGCAGATCAAAGCGATGCGTTGCGCCTAGAGCATCTTCACTACTAACTTATTAAACCATTGTGTACAAGTGTAAAATCCTTGCTGGGCATAGTGTTGATACAGAAACAGATTTGTGCCCTAGAGAAGCAAGCTTGGCTAAGAGAGCTAGAATCACTTAGGATTCACTTCAGCCCTCTACTGTAATGACCTACACATGTGCAAGAGTCAGGGACTCTGACAGTGGGCGGGGCCCTACAGCATAGGGACGACTTCCTAGACTTTTGCCGTATTAATATGTGGGTACTCACAAGCTGCTGGAGAGGAATGCCTTGTATAAACAGTGGTTAAAGGCAGGCCAGTATCATGGAGGTGGCTAATGGAGAAATGTGGGCTCAAGCAACAGTGGTTGAGAAGACTGCAGGGTAAATTCAAGCAATGGCTGAGAGCTAGGAGCTGGGGAAATGTGGTTTTGATCACATGGTAGAACCGAACATCAGGAAAAGGAGTAGGGAAGAGAAAGGAATCACTTTCAGGGGAGAAGATGTTGGAAATGAAGGATACAGTGCTGACAGAACCCATGACTACGCTGTGCAGAGTGAATTATGGGGCTACTACAGCCATTGAACTTATTCATGTGCATTGGTTTGACAGATGATTTTGGTCATGAATATGGAGTTTGGTAACTAGACTTTACTATGATTATGGAGTATGATAGTTTTGATAGAAGGGGGAGTGATAGATATAAAGGTAATGTCAGGCCTTAATCAGAGTCTTGAGGTCCAAGGGAATAAAAGATACAAACTAGATAACATGTAATGGTCAGATCTAACTGCAATCTTTCCTTGAGATTTCGAGCGAGGGAAAGACACCTTTAAGCCACTTTTAACAGTAATATGCCCATATTAAAGTACTTAAGTAGAACAAATTTAATAAACTCTGATTCTGTGGAATGAAGTTTCTACTTGAATCAAGGAATAAGAAAAGATACCCTGAAAAACAAAACAGGGAGCTTATGGAGAGAGGAGCAAGGTATATCTGAACAGGCAGACGCTGAAATACAAGGCAGCCAGCATAAGGTCCAACGTGCTCCTCTGTTGTACATGAGTGCCACTGGGGCCAGATATTAAACAAAGGGCTAAAGGATCAGATAGGAAGGCAAAATGAAAACACCCCTACTCCCATCTCCACGAATAATAATACAATGGAGCGAAGGGCATTTTCAATAACAATTGCTGCAACCGAATTTGACACAAGAATTTGACAGTCAGACCAAGGTTCATATGATGAGAACGGAGATGCTATCTCAGTGCTCCCTGGATGGACATTTGGTGTTGGGGGGTAAGGGGTGCAACGTCAAAAACCTCTTCTGGATCTGTATTCTTAAGCACAAACTAGATCACACGTTGTAATGGTCAGATCTGACTGCAATCTTTCCTTGAGATTTCGAGCGAGGGAAAGACTCCTTTAAGCCACTTTTAACAGTAATATGCCCATATTAAAGTACTTAAGCAGAACAAACTTAATAAGCTCTGATTCTGTGGAATGAAGTTTCTACTTGAATCAAGGACTAAGAAAAGATACCCACGGGCTTATAATTGGACTTAGCGGAGCTGCCTCTAAATTTTCAGGGCGGATTTTTATTTTTGGGTTGCTGCCTCTCACTCCTCTGTGTCTGTGGATGAGAGTTTCCCACGTTTCAGGTAAAGAGTAAAGCGTGATGCTTCTGAGCAGGAATACCACAATGCCTTGGGGACCTCTTGGGCCACTATAAAACGGGTGAGCCTAGATGCTGGTACCAAACAGACTTATGTTCAAAAGCCTTTGTAGCTTAGAACTCTAAGACAAAAATCCATACGCCAGTGCACTCGATGACTTGAAGCTGCTATCGCTACATATTTTTTCAAGCATTAAAGGGAGAAGTAACAGCTCACATATGATGGGCCTTCCGACTTCAAAGGCAAAAATTCCATCTTTCTATAAAATTTGAATTCATCTGCCAACTTCTCATGAATATCTGGAGACATAAACTTGATAAAAATTGTGACTATTGCTAAAATTGTATTTTACATGTCACTATCTAGGACTTTCTGCTTCTCTGTTCTTTATAAGACTGTCTAATATATAATGAATTGATAAATAGAAATTATAGAATTTGGGTCTTACCGTTTTTGTCTGCTCTCCTCAGGATCTGGAAAGAAAAGAAGAAAAATGTTATCTACTTTTTTTCCCTGCTATACTGGGGCTGTTCTGCCTAGCATATGTGCAGCCCTAGGCTGAGTTTCCAGAATTGGCAGAAGAAAAAAATTTTTTTTGTTCTTAAGTATTGCAATGAATGCTATGTTTACCCATAAATTCATATACTGCTAAACAAATAAAACTCCTATGTTAAGTGAACATTTTTTTCAACTGAGATTTTCCTTTTTAAATATTCTCTCATCTGGAAATAGCTCAAATACCCATCAACAGCTTAATTGATAAACCACGTGTGAAATCAGTACAATAGAGAAACTAGTGGGTCATTTAAAAAGTACCAACTATCAAAACATATTTTACGTATAAAACTTTGGTTGTATCTTAACATGATTAGGCTAAGTAGAAAACCTAGACACAAAAGTGCCTCTGTATAAGTCCAGGTATATACAGGTTTGAACTGCACAATAATATTTAGTGACAGAGTACATCAATAGCTGTCTAACGGCTGTCAAGGTTGAGAGCTATGGATTATAAAAGTATATCGGAAAACTGTTGAGGATAATAAAAATATTAAATTATCTCAAGTATAATTGCTTCATTGTAGAGGGCACCAGTGTTCACAGATGAGGATCAGAGAAACCAGGAATGTTAATGGGGAAGGGATGTCTCCTCCGTGAAGGAGATGTATACCTGCTTCCTACCCAGGGGCCTGGGAGTGGATGCTGTTAATAACCATAGAGCCAGGTCTTACCCAAATCCCCCAGAAAGTTTATCCCAGACTCTTCCTCCCTCGACCTCATTTATCTTTAGCTTCGTTTCTCAGTCAATTGAATTTATCCTTAGGGGAGATGTCACACGTCAGCTGACCTCTGTGCTATCTCAGTGAGAGACCACGCCAGATCCCCGAGGCCCTTAAGCCATAGAACCCATCTTCATGTATGGGCTCCTATTTACTGATCATTTGTTATTTTTCTGCTTTGCTTTTATATTCTATTTTATTGACGTGTCAAGTGATTTACATTAAAGTGCATACATTTAAAATATAAGTTTGTTGCATTTTAACATATGAAATGTGACGGTTCCTGCAAATGTCACAGCTAGCAACAAAACAGTCTGCAGAGAGGCACGGATACAATTTGCTTGCTTGGGACTTAAACATGGAAAGATATATGGTGTGGGTTGTACTGTCTTGTTACTGTTGTTTTCCTGAAAACAGGTGTTGAAGCACAAGTTTCTCAGTTCCTATGAATGTGACCTTGTTTGGAATCGGATCCTTCTTTGGTGTAATCAGACAATGCTGAGGTCTGGGCCCTAATGTGATGGCCTTCTAAAAAGATAGCGATACAGAGACACTCTCAAAGTCTCACTTGTCTTCACTTGGAAGAGCCAACTGGTGCTCTCTGAACCCCTGGATAGTCTCTAAGGAGATAACCTCAGCTACTTATTACAAAGGCCAGTGCACTATTATATATTTAGACCTTGAACAGTTTCTGGTTTTCTTTCTGTGAGGAGCAATCCAATTAACCCCATGTGATGTAGGCACTGGCAGACGTCTAACTGGATGGAATAAGGTGTCACATACACACCTGCAGAGAATGATCATCTGCAGTATTGCAAATGCGAACTTTAATTATATGGAAAGGGCCCATGAGGTTCTTGTTTTTCCTGAGTAAGCTTTAATTATAGCTAAATAACCAGAAAAATCCCTATTTTTGCATTGGCACTTCTTGGTGAACAGTTAAAAACACAGCCAACTGTTTTTCATTATTAGTCTGGTTATTTTTCTTCGTTCTAGCATAGGAAAAGTGTCCTCCCTCAATTCTTTTGGCTTCACACAAGTGAGGTATGGATAAATATACTCTTCAGTAAAATGGTTTGTATTATAAATAGCAATGGTATTTCTAACACATCTCATCCGTGAAACTTTCCCAGCAACACGTGGGTACCACTTTAGCCATCAATCATGAATCAGCCCTCTGTTTCACAGAATAAACTCCATTACTGCGTGATGATGGCTTTCAGTGGTAAGGGGTCTACTTAGAATAGATGGATACAACATTCGGGAGTGGTTGCTGGTGGAGACTTTAATGAGCCAGTCTTTCACCGGAGCCTCTTCCTGTCTCCCAACATTGAGACGCTACAGCCAAGTCAGGGCAGCATGAAGCACAGCCCATCTTTGACTGACTCTGAGGTTTGAGTTGCGAATTCTGCGTCCTCACGAGCGGGCCATGTCTAGAGAAGAAGCAACCGCTCATCTGGGAGTGGACCAGGACCTCCATCATCACACCATACAAACAACAACCAGGGGCAGCACTCACGCTCTCAGAGATGAAATTCAGACAGTAGCTCATGTTATTAAACTCCTGTAATTAAATATGGATAGAATTGCCACTTCTGCAAATTTTGCCTCTGAGCTCACAATAACAAAAAAAAAAAAAAAAAAAAAATGTACCGCAGATGAGAATGGAGCTCAGTATGCGGTGTTACTACAGCCTGCTAATCTTAACAGCTGCCCTCACCAGGCATAGTAAATACATTTAAGTGTGTCCTGGGAGGAAGCTTAAATATGAAGAATACTTCACTTTAGTTTATGGATTATCGTACAGCTTCCTTATTACCTCCAAAGATATTCTTTGATATCCATAGATGAAATTTCTTGATTTTCACTTTAAGTTATTGAGGACAGACTTTAAACATAAATGTTATCTTGAAAACATAAAAACATCACAATTCACCGGACTAACAAGGACCCCCAGAACGGGACTCAGGTTACGATTCAGGATACGATGGATTGTCAGTCACTCGATGGGATCCTGGGAAACTGGGATGTACAGCAGAAAGTTGTAGCTCGTAGGGAGCATCAAGTTATACACCGAAGGAAAGCACAAGACAGTGAGTCCTAGTCCACAGTCCTAGGCACTTAATAGATAATTTGATCCAACACCACAGGATGCCCTCAGGCCCATTGGCACTCAAAACACAGGACTAAAAAAACATAACTAGTCCATTCGATTCCATTCCTGTCACTGTTGCCCAGGATAAGCCCTGTGCGGAAAGACATGGCAAAAGCCATTCTTGTCTAGACTTTTAGTTAACATTTTCTGAAACATACAATCGCATTCAAATAATCCAGAGTGCATGTGTGACAGGGCAAGCGAGGAGATGTATAGCAAGGGCGGAAATCAGACACAGACGCGTGATGTCAGAACGTTCGTTGCGCTCTGACAATGCTCCGCCCATGCCATCTCACACACAAGTCAGTGTGTGCCAAGCCTCAGAATCAAACACCTTCTAGAAGGAGAAGGTATTATTTGTTTTTTACCAAATTCTGACCTTTCAGGCCAAATGCATTGCATGGACTTCCATACATAGATGGAGGGAAAACGGTATCAACTTGCAAAGCCATAACTTTCTTTTCTGACATTCTCACTTTAAACTCCGCCCCCCCCCACCAGCAAAATGGAGAAGGTCCTGTTCCTTCTCAATTAAAAGTAACGGGAGGCAGGAAGTGTGGTGCAGAGGTACAGCCTCCGCCTGGGTCAGATGCCCAGCAGTGAACGTAAGAAGAGTCTAAGGAAATCTACTGGAAGAGGACAGTGCCATTGGGTGGATAGAGATGCAACCATTACTTTTGGAATTTCTCTTGCGTCAGGAACAGAATTGAAGATTTCACGCCCACCCTCACCTCCACCACACAGTAGCAGACTAGATCAATCAAAAGAGAATTTGGCTACTCGGGGGACTCTCGTTTAAAGTGTGACTTTATTCTCCATCATCTGGAATGAGGCAACTTGGAGAAGTATGCTACAGTAATGGAAAAGGAATCCAATTGTCAGCCTTCTGATCCTTTTGTGTTGCTATATCCTGGAGCCTGTTCTGGTCCCATCCCATACCTAGCAGGTATGCCTTGTGTAAATATACCCAGCAGTACTGTGTCAACATGCCTGGGTAGCCAGAACTTGGGAAAGGTCTTCTTCTCACTCTCAGTAAGTATTCACAAGTAGTTATGATGAAGTGATTTATAATTGTGACTCTTCAGGGGAAAATAATATAGATTATATTCATGTGGCTCCTTTGTAAATTTAGCTACAGCTATCCAATTTATGAATTTATGAATATGAACATGGACATGCCGTAGTACTTCAAATGTACATTTCATGTGTCCCTTTTCCCTTTGTTCTTTAGATTGCCACCCCATAATGAAAACATGGCACCTGCTGAGTATAAATAAGAGAATGAAATGAAAGTCAATGATTCGACAAAATCTGATTTTCATGTCAAGATCGCCATTTATATCTAGTTTCTAACCAGCTTGCTGGGCCTAATCCTATCCTCAACAGTATCCTCAAATGGGGTTTAAGTAGATTCCCTAAGAAGTCTAAAGATTTACTGTCTCCATGATACTTGAATATAAATGAGACCATTCTTATTGGGAAATTCAGTTCCCTTCTCAAAACTGGAAATTAGTCTGTGATGTGCAAGAGTCCCCCCAGTGGCCTCCTGTCTTTTCAGATCTAGAACAGGAAAGATGTACCACCTGTTCCTTGTGATCTGAATAGAATTCAAAAAAGCAATCATTCTCAGCTGTGCTACTAGAATATACTAAATCTAATCAAATCAAATGATGTATTTATGTTTCACATTTTGTTTTCGCTAAAACCAACATGATCCAGAAATGAATAATTCAGAGGTCTCTAAATAACCAACCCTTTTTCATGTCACACAATTCATCAGAGTGTTACATTTTTTTTCACAAAATAACTCAGAAATGTGTAAACAACATATTTTCTATCCAAGAAAAAGAACCCGACTGCACTTAATCTTTTTATAAAACTGTATTTCACAGAAAAGCAGGCATGTTAGTGCCTCTCTTGTGGAATCAGGTTGTTTTGTTATCTTATTTTTCCCCCAATTCTAGAACTAGACTTAGGAAGGTAAGGCGCCAGCCCTGTTTATAGATGCTAGCTCCAGCAGGACAGGGACTTTACATTGTTATAGAACTCGGGAGTGACTGTGCATATATATATATGTATATATATATATATATGTATATATACATATATATACACGTGTATATATACACGTATATGTATATATACATACATATATATATGTATATACATATATATACATATATATATGTATATATATGATTTAGAATTTTGCTTTTAAAAACCTGCAGTTGAACACTTGAGCTTCGGATGGTGAGTCTGTCGGTGGCTTTCTTTGCTCTTACATAGTCTCAATTCATTCCTCGGCAGAGAATCAGCAGGATTTGTTAGAGGCATAAGACAAAAGCTCAAGGGAGCAGTCAGTGTCCTCAGAGGGCAGATTAGGTCCAAAAGGACAGAGGTCCCCCTCGACCTCAGAGTTAACTTCTTGCCAGATTGCTTTTCTTCCTCATGGTCTGGATGAGCAAGGTCCTGATTCCCTCCTGATCGTGGGGCTTGTCCACCCATGTGCACCACCTTATCTTTACCTTGACCCAACCTAGTTCCCGGATGGCAGGGCATGAAATAATTAAAGCATAGACTGAACTTATGTAGAGATTAAAAAAAAACATAACAACTTATTGCAGCAAAAAAGTGGAAATCGTGTTTTCATGGGGGAGAAAATGGCTGGCCCCCAAAGCCTGAACCTAGTGTTGGCACTGCCTGGTGATGTGGAGAGAAGGCTGCCAGGAGGTGGGGTTGAAGCTTCGATAAGTGACTTACACAAGTTTTAATTATTGATATGGATTTCTCCGCCAATTAAAGTCTAGATAATTTATTCACGACAAATCGAGGACTCCTTGCCCCTCCCCTGTTATCTTCAAAAATCCCCGACTAGCCATTATGATAGTTGTATTTGATGTCCTCATATTTTCATTTTTCATAATCAAGTGTTTTTGGCTTCTGGCCCACCCATCTCCTACCTGCTTGGACTTTAATAAGAAGTTGATGGCTTCGAGAAGGGGAGGGGCAGGGACAAACAGGGATCCTTGTCATGCATTGCCCACTTCGCATCATGCTAAACAAGGAGCAGCTAGAACTGTCCCCACTGAGCGAGCCAGACACTACCTAGGGGAACAGAGTGAATCTGGCATGAACAGCCGCAGCTGTAGCAAAGAGAGCCAGAACCCAGAAGGCAGGTAACCCAGGGACAGGAAAGCCAGAGAACATAGCAAGACAACCGGGTGAGACGCACAGAACCATCAGGGGCGAAGCGAAGCAAATAAGAATCTAAAACTGCTATAGAGAGAGGGTAGAAAATAGCACAGAAAGATAAGAATGGTCATGCTAGAGCTGCGGAGGAAGGAAGTCAATTCCCTCGCAAGGAATGGGACTAAAGGGAAAACCCTCAAAAGCTAGAAGAGAAGGTTAAATGATAGTAATTACAACTTGGGCACGGGGTGGGGGTGGGGGTGGGAACAGAATAATAGAGAAGGTAGCGGGCACCGAAAGGGAAAAAGAAAATCATGATCATAAAAGAGTCCTTGGCTACTGTTGTAAAATAAAAAGCAAATACGTTCAAAGAAATTGTTTTCGAAGGTGGCTGGGAGCAGCTGGAGGGGCATCGCGATGTCTAGCGATGTCTAAGGCTTCCATCAGCGCTCCCCAGCACAAGGGAGAGTGCGTGCCAGCAAACTGGGCAGCAGGGATGAGACCTGAGTCCTACACCGCTCAATGGGAGACTCTCTAGCCCTGGCAGGCAGCAGCCCTAGGTGCTGGGAAGTGGAACTTTTTGAGCTCCTTGATGCTTATAATCAAAGCTGCAGGTCTGGGACAGCTCTTTACAAGTTGGGTGGCAGTCCTCCCTCTGGCATTTATTTGCCTCGGGTCCTCTGGGAGACAGCCAGTAGGAGATCATTTGGGTGGAGGTCTGATAGCAACGCCAGCGGCCAGTCAGCCGCCGCTCCCGACCCCTCCCCTCTCACAGCGGCTATGCCTAAGGCGCCCACCCTAACTACTTCGTCTATACTTACGTCGAGGAAGATGGACATGCCCTTGGACAGCTGCAAGGCAGAGCTGAGCTCTTCGGAAGAGTTGTTGGAGGACGGCGAGGTCTCCCGGGAATCCTCCATCCTCAGCAGTCCTGGCGCCGGCAGGCAGACTGGGCGGGATGCAGCGGCTCTGACCTGGTGCTGTCTCAGCTGCTGCCTCCCCGCGCCGCCGCCAGCCACCCGGGTCGGATGCAAGTGGGTGTTCGCTCAGCGCGCGCCTCCCTCTGCTCAGCGCGGACTCTCCTCCCTCTCCCGCCTCTAGGCTTCAGCACGCTAGCTCTCGCCGCCCCCTTCCCGTGGTTGACTGCACCTCACTGGGGATCCGACTCATCCCTGCACTTAGCAACAATGTAACTCCCCTTGACTGTGAGCATACCCTGGCCTTGGCCCTTAGTCACTTGCCAGAGGTAACCTTGCACAGGGCTCCTTACAGGACAGACAGACCAGATCAAGCTTTGCCCGGAGCAGAAGAGGAGGGAGGTCAGAAGCACCTAGGGAAAACAATGAGTGGAAAGAAGGAATTTTTGCCTACTCCATACCTGATGGAAACAGAACTCCGCCCCACCTCGCTCCTCCCCACACCCAACCTCTTTCCTAGATTCCATCCTGGAAGGGATGCCTAATTCAGTTTTGAGTTAAGGCACTGGGTTCGACCATCTGCCTTAGTTGATTTTTTTTTTTTTTATCTTGCAGTCTAGCAAATTGCTACATCTTTAAAGTTTAGTTTTTACCAATCGGTAAAATTATCACCGGGGTGGTACTTAGCTCATAGTTCCAATGCTTGAACATTGTAGGGAGACAACTTGCCTTGCACCAGTGATCCTGGCCATGAGTCTTCCAACAGTGGGACTTCTGGTATTTCCACCTCCCTACCTCCGGGCTGCTCTGGATCTGATGTTTACAAAGAATGAGTCTGGTTGGTTTCAACTCCGGCTGAACGTTGGGGTGCATGTCACTTAGAGTGTGTGTCCACTTCAAAATGTCCTAACATGAATTGTCATTCTTCCTGCAGGCTCTCTTCATTCCTAGACCTCAAAGATCATGCCTTCTGAGCCGCGGTGCATAAAAGGCCTGACAGCTGCACCCTTCCAATGGTGCATTCATTCGTTCTAGGAGTTAGGAATTTCTACAGTGGAAATTTGATGGTCTTAAACCACTATACTCTGAGAAAACCCAAGATATGTGAAAAGCAACGTGTAAGTAGGCATCTGACTGAGAAATCTAACTGAGCAGAGCCTTGATATCACCCTAGCATACAGCAGAACTGTCAATAAAAATGTCTCCAGATGGTTTTAGCCTCCTGCTCCTTGAGATACCCCTAACTACATGAGTTATCCCAGCCTAAACCCCAGGCATCCCAGATATCCAGAAGGATTCCAAGACAGTAAGTACTGTTCCCTACAGAACTTAAGAGCACAATAAAATATTCAATGCATTTTACAAATAAGTTTTGGGCATCAACTTGAAGCAGGTAGCCAAAATTAAAAAAAAAAAAGTGTCCCTCCCACAAAGGCAAAAGAAATAAAAAATTAAGGCCTGTGTTTCACTTCTGAATTCATGTTCAGTTAGCATGTGATTGTCCCTGGCTTTTTTTTTCAAAGCTTCTCAAGCAATCCTGATGAGCCAAGAATTAATAAGTACTTGAGGAAGAAGAGCCACAGAAATTAGGCAGAGGCCGGTGACCTCAGAGCTGGACAGTCCAGGGATAAGACCCTAAGCTTCATGAAGTCTATGGTCACAGACATGGCACTTGATTAGGAGAGATATTGATTGTGCTTTGCGGACTATTAGTCTTGCATCCTTGTATATTTACGCCTTATTAACTGTGGGTTTTCTTATCTGAACTAGAATAGATTCTTTCCTTTGACAGTTGCTTAGCAAAAAGAAATGAGAAATGATGAAAAAGTCCCGCCAACCCATCAAAGAAATACTGATCACTCGAATCACACAGAAGCAATCACACAGAAGTCATCGGGTTTACCAAACACCATATTTGTTCTCACTATTGACTGAGGAATATGTTTGGGTCAATAAGTACAGCCTAAATCTGGGCTCTCTAACTCGTGTGGGTCCCTCTGGCCTCAAATTCAGCCTTGTGAACTTAATATGCTTGTGCTGGTCCCCTGGGCACAGGCCTAGGCGAAAAAGCGGATTTTCTTGGATTATAAATGAAAAACAGGAAAGTAATCTGTCACCAATGCTCATCTCTAGAGAATTAGTTGTAACGGGTCAGTAAAGTCATCCCTGTTCTCTTTGCTGACAAGGCCTGGCAGCTTATGTACCTATGGTTTTCCTTGTTTCTTCTAAGGAGCTATCCAGAAGGAAATGTAGGAAGGCTGGAGACAACCTAGTGGTAAAGAGTCCTTACTGCTCTTGAGGAGACCTGGGTTCAGTTCCCAGCACCCACAAGATGACTCACAGTGGTCTATAACTTCAGTTAACCACATGATGCCCATGCATACATCTAGACAAACACTCAGACATGTAAAACAAAAATAAATAAAAAGAATAAGAAATATACAGCTAGTGAGATTGCTCAGCCAGTAAAAGTACTGTCCATGAAATCCTGGCTCAGTTCAACACCATGACCCATATAAAGGTGGGAAGAAAAAACGGACTTCACAATTCTCCTCTATAGGGACTTCATGGCAGATGTGCCCACACATAAACACAACACAACACACACACACACACACACACACACACACACACATGTACACACATCATACACACATACCCACACATATGTACACATACACATCATACATACCAAACACATGCACACATATCATACACACATACCACATTCATGCACATACACACATGTGCACACACATCATACCCAGACATATGCACACACATCATATACACATACCATATTCATACACATACACATACCATACATACACATATGCACACATACACATCATACACTATAGACACATACACACACATATGCAGACATGGACACAAACATTTGCACAACACACCATAAGACACACATAATTTTAAAAGAAGAATTATAAATCATTAAACAACTTGCTGGTTATCATTTCTTTTAATGATTTCCACAGGAATTGTATTCTGCTACAGCTGACTTGCCTCTGTGATGAGAATAATGGTTAGGGAAGGCTCCACCAGAAACAGATGACAATTAGATTCTCATTCACAGCCAAATTCAGTCGGCTTTACAAAGTCGTAACCAAACATATTTTTGGTTTTTTTTTTTTAATCTAGACAGAGAGCATTTTGAAAACTGTTTTCACACATCGTTTTCCTGAAACACAGATGCTGTGCTGCTGTGCATAGTATCAGTTGCAAACAGCAGACAGCTGACTGGAGGGAGGAAATGTATCTTCTTTCCAACTTATTTGTAGTGAAGGCCTGGGAAGAAAGAAAGCAGAGGAGAAAGGAATGTAATGGAAGATTATAGCTCCCGGACTTGCTATAAGACTGACATGAAGATATTTGGAGCATTTCAGCAGATGACGGCTATGTGGGAATGTATTGAATTTCAGTCCATCTGTCTCATGGAGGAACTATTATCTAAACCATTGCAGACTGCCAGGGATCTATTTTATTTATACTTTAAATCTAGGGGGCACTAGCCTTGAGAGCAATGACTCAGGATCCTTCCAGTCTGGTTAATGGACAGCCCGTTGCTTTGGCAACCTTAGATCCAAACCCATTTTTTATCTGGGGACCCGAGCAGAGGGTACATGTTCTGAAAACAGGCAGGTCTCACATTTTCTGTACAATGGAAGATGATTCCGCTTATAGAATCCTGAGCAGACGCTGAATGTAGGCTTAGCTGACAGGGTGGTTAAATCCATATACAATCTAGGAAGGGGCACTTGTTAATTACAGTGGGTACACAGAAGGGAGGGTGAGGTGGCCACAATGCCGGAAGAACCCTGCAGATAACTCAATCAATTTAAAGAAGGAATTTGTGAATAAGATTTTCCCTTCTTTTCTGGCAGTTCAACTGCTGGCATGTAGAAAAACGTAGTGATTTTACTGTGTGGATTTTGTATCCTGCTACTTAAATTGAAGAATCTGTAAGATCTAATGGTTTTATGGTAAAAGAATCAGGATCTTATGTGTATAAGATCATGTCATCTACAAATAGGGATGATTTGACGTCTCTCTTTCCTGTTTGTATCCTTATTGTTTCTTCCTCTTGCTTTATTGCACTAGCTAAGACTTCAAGCAGTGTATTGAGTAGGAGTAGAGAGAATGGACATTCTTGTCTTGTTCCTAATTAGTGAAAAACGTTTTCAGGTTTTTAGACAATTAGAATAATATTGTCTATAACTTGCCATACGCAGCCTTTCTTCTGCTCTGATATACTCCTGGTTTCTTTAGAGCCTTTATCATGAATGCTTGCTAAACTTTGGCCAAGATCATTTGCACATCTGTTCAGATAACCATGTCGTGTCTGTCCCTGAGCATATGTATATGCTATATACAGTCTTGGACATGTTAAACCATCATGTTTACAACAGTTTAACTGAGACATTTTACACGTATATTGACCATGGACATTAGCATATATTTCTTTCCTTATTGTTGATATCAGGGTCATTCTGTCTTCCTAGAATGTTTTTGACCATGTCACTTCCCTTTTGATCTGTGCAACAGTTTGAGGAACATTGCTCTTAGCATCGGTGTGGGACTCAGGAGTGAGTCTAACTGGTCCTCTGCTTTATTTTATTGGAAGATTGGGTTTGTTTGTTAGTTTTTTTAATTTTCTATATTCTTTGTTTACATTCCAAAGGCTTTCCCCTTTCCCAGTTCCCCCCTCACCATATGTTCCATAAGTCCTCTTCCCTACCCCCATTAGTTTTGTTTTTATTTTTGTTTTCCATTGTTTTAACCTTGATTCTTTTTAAGAGTTTTGGTCTCCTCTTATTTTAATTTTAGTCAGTCATATGTATTTAGAAATTTATGCAATAAAATATTTTCCAGTATTTTTGGAAATATGAGTTTTCAAAGTATTCCCTAATAATACTTTGTATTTCAATAGAATTTTCCATTACATATATATCTTTTAGCCTTCAATTTTATTAGTTTGAGTCTTCTCTCTATTGGGGGCTGGTATAGCTAAGAGATTATTTTTATTACATAAAAGCTTAACAAAATAAATATCTGTTCTAACCTCCAACAAACCCTTAAAACACTGAAGAAAGAAATTGGAGACATCTTTGGAAAGACCTGCTATGGTTGTAGATTGGCAGACAATATTGCAAGGAGAGAGGAGAGGGAGAGGGGAGTGAGGGAGAGAGAAAGGAGGGTGGGAGGAGGGGGGAAGGAATAGATGAATTATGCAATGCAGGCTACAGATCAATCCTCATTAAAATTTCAATCATAGTCTTTACAGAACCAAGAGAACAATTCTAGAAACCATGTGGAAACACAATGCCTTGAACCGCAAATATAGTTGTAAGCAGTAAACGACACTGGACACATCACCTACCTGTTATCAAATTATACTACAGAGGTTATTAATAAGAAGTAGTGTTACCATCACAAAAGCAGAAATGTAGGCTGATGAAACAGCAGAGCATCCGGTAATGGATCCATTTAGGTACAGACACCTATTTTTCAAACCATGCAGGGGGTAGTGATGGTTCTCCAGCAGATGATTCTGAGAAGCTGCCCATTCACACAGAAGAAGGACACAAATTCTGCGCCTCTCATCCTGCTTAAATATCCGATCAAAATTGGAACAGCTCTTTCTACCATCTTGGTACCTAGAGAGGCATGCTGGGAACAGGACTTCTAAAGGATATGTCTGGAAGGCTTTGTGCAAGGAAATTCTTGCCAGCTGCAATCGAGGTCTCCGGAGATAGCACATGATTCTTCTTTAAAAACTGAAAGTGCTTATGCCTGAGATGAAACAGTTCTACTCAGGCAAGAGATGTACTTATCTGTATAAAACAAAAAAGCAGCACAGTGACTCCTGGAGGCAAACAAACAAACAAACAAAAAAACCCAGAGAAATCCGGGGAAAGGTAATTAGGGCCCATAGAAACAGTGACGTGGCGCATGCCGTATTGTAAAGCAGCCTTGCAGCACTGGAATCAGGATCATCATCAGGGTGATTGTTGTACTCCTCCTGGATCTGAACTGATAAAAAGCAGAGAAACAGAACTCTTTAAAAATGGATCAAATAACTTAATAGAAGACTGAAACTTTGAAGGTGTTGTGAGGGAATATTTTGAGATACAAGCATAAGTAAGAATCTCTGAAAATGACTCAAACGCCATAGGAAATAAATCCAAGAATTGACCAATGGTATTTCCTGAAATTAAACATCTTCCAAACAACAACAACAACAAACAACAAAAATGATGAGAGAAAAGAGGTAGTCTCCAAGTGGGGAAGAGTCTTTCATAGCTTTACAGTAGAAAATGGATTAATATTTTGATTATAACTACTGAAAATTAAAATACCCAGGATATAACACCCAGCCAATGAACATACTGATAAGTGAAGAGAAAATTATCAAGAGGAGAAATATAAATAGCCAATAAATATTTTTAAAGAGTTCAAAATACACAGTCATCAGAGAAATAAAATTACAGCTACTCTGAGATTCCACCTCACCCAGTAGAGTAGCTATCATTGACACAACAGCTGACAGCGAAGGCTACTGAGGTTATGGGGGATGAGCCCTTATTCACTGCTGCTAACTAACGTAGTTATGCTAACTCATGAGAATCAAAACCCATGGAGCCACCGTGGAAATCAGTCTGGAGGCTTTTCAAGAAGGCTAAAAAAAAGAGCATTGATTTCCATAGGATTCAGAAAAAGCAGTCCCAAGTATATACCTGAAAAACTCCAAGTCAATATACCATGGAGATAATTGCACACTCGGGCATACTGACGCACTATTCAAATAACTAAGAAATAGATTTTCATCAATCAATGACGGGATAAAGAAAATGTGGTGCAAACAAATACACACTGGAATTTAATTCGGCTATAAGAAAAAATTTATTAAGTAATCATGACACTCGCAGCAGAATGGATGTAATGAGAAGCAAAATCAAGCAGACTCAGAGAGAGAATGTTGCATCCTTTCTCATATACATGGAGTCTGGGTTTGTGTGTGTGTGTGTGTGTGTGTGTGTGTGTGATGTGTGATGTGGTGTGTGTGTGTGCACGTGCACGCTTGTGTGCATAGTGCATATGTATACTGGTAGGAGTATGGGAGGGAAGGGAGAAGTATTAAGGGAGATGGGGAGGGAAGCCTGAGGAGGGATGCATGTGTCATGAAATACAACAAAGAGGCGCACTGATAAGGAAAGAGGAACAGCAACTGGCACGCAGAGGGGCTGGAGGGGCAAGAGAGGGAGGTGGGAGTGGAACAAGTGATAACGTTGTATATGAAGGAGAAAGCAGAGTGAAGCCCAATATATTATATTCCACCTTTAAAAAGTCCAAAGATGTTGTTTACCTAAGACATAAAGAAAGAATCAAGAATTACATGTCAGCATTTTTTCCACAGACATCCAGGAAGCCTAATCTCTTTCCTAAACTTTCTGTTCATTTCACCGTGACTGATAATTAGCGTTTTGCTTTCTTGTTGTTTTTAAGATTTGATTTTAAAGAATTTAATTGCATGTATATGTATCTGTGGGATGCACTTGAGTGCAGTTCCTGTAGAGACCAAAGGAAGGGGTTAGATTCCCTGGATCTGGAATTGTAGGTGGTCGTATCTCCTGACATGGGTGTTGGAAGCCAAATTCCATTCCTCTGCAAAAGCAATCAGTGCTCTTAACCTCTGAGCTGTCTCTCCAGCCCCCTCAGTTATGGTTTTCACAATATTTTTTTTACTAGAGTATATTAATTGTACAAAATAAAAGATTTCTGGATTGTGAAGATGACTCAGTAAAGTGACTAAGGATCTTGTTCAGATCCCCATAATCACATAATACACCTGGGCAGAGCAGGGTGCCTGTAACTCCAGTGCCAAGGAGGAACAGAAATGCAGAGAGGACTGGAGTTCATTGACTGCCATCCAGCTTAGCCAGATGCATGAACTCCAGGCACGATGAGCCTACTTCTAACAAGAATGAAGCAGAAAGTGAATAAGGAAGACCTCTAAAGTCAAACTATGGTCTTTATACACACTTACAGAGACACATACATACATATACCCCTATGTGAACATTTGCATGTACACAAAATGAATAAATATAATTAAAAGCATTCCTACGTACATATAACATACTTTGGGCATATTTAATTGGTCACTTAGCTTTTCGCTGTTTAAACTCTGAATACTAAATTCTGTTTAAATTTCTCCTGCTAAAGTGAGACATAGCTTAAACCACAAGGGGAAAATGCTTCAAAAATAAGTTCTCTTCAAATACACATTAAGTGTCTGCTTGCTTCCAGGCAACTGGATGAAGAATGCCCAAAGCTTGTTCATGGCAAAAAAAAAAAAAATTCACATGTTAGAGAGACATTCTTTCAGTAGACAGTTTTACTGCAGTGATGTGGAGTGCTACTGGAGGATTGTGGTGAGGGTGGAGAAAAGACCATGAAAGGTTCCTCTCTGCATCATAGCCTGTTCTCTGTAAAAAGCAAAAGGAGAACTCAGGAACTCAAAATACCTGAGTCTTTAAAGCATTAGCTAATGATGTAAATTGGCTTTGCTGTAAGCCAATTTATCCTGGGGATAGAATTTTTTCATTTCTGCCACTCTGTGAGTAAATTAAGCTCTCATTTTATTGGCTTATTTGATGTGCACTTCTACTTTAGTAAATCAGAGAATTTTAAGCATTAACTCTGTAAATTTATATGTTTAGCACACTCTGTCTTCTTCTTACTCATCTCCGGGAATTGCAGTTTGAGTCTGAGCTGCCCCCAAGTTTTAATCCCTTGAATGGTCAGCCCCAGCTTGGGGCACTATTCTGGTGGTCATGGAACCTTTAGTAGATAAAGCCTGGCTGGCAGAAGAAGGTCCTCAGAAGCAGAGTTTTGACTGTTAAACTGGTCTCTGATTCAAGCCTGCTTCCCTGTTTTTTTATCACCATGTACACATCTTCTGTCAAACACCGAGGCCACCGTGAATTGAGATGCTCTGATGTGTCACAGAACTGAAATCCACACAGTCTTCCTTATGTTTTTCAACAATGCCATGTGGTCAAACTTCCTCATCTGTAAAAGCAGCAAAGGGATATCAGGTATACAAAGTTCAGACAAGGGAAATATAGTCATTGCCAACCACAACAACCTTGTTGTAAACACAATGGATCTTCACATGAGTCTGCACATTAGGAGGAGGAAACAGTGGTGGTCACTGACACTCTGACAGTGTCATCTCTAACTTGGAACACTACTGAATATGCCATCTTTCTTGAGCCCTGAGCCAGACTTTTCTTTCTTTATTACAGTTCTTTTTTCCCTCAGTCTTCTTCGTGGAATCATCTGGTTCGTACAGGCTTTTAAATACTGTTCTCTGAATGGTTATTCTCATTCACCTCTTGTCTTAGTTAGGATTTCTATTTCTGAGAAAAGACACCAGGATGCTGGCAACTCTTATAAGGAAAAACATTTAATTGGGGCTGGCTTTCAGTTTCAGGGGTTCAGTCATCATCAACATGGCGAGAAGCACGGCAGCAGGCAGGCACACTGGGCCGAAGAAGGAGCTGAGAGTTCTATATGCTGATCTGCAGGCAGCTGAAGAAGACTGTGTCATACTGAATTTAGCTTCAGCGTATGAGACCTCAAAGTCACCCCCACACTGACACACTTCTTCAACAAGGCCACACCTATTCCAACAAGTCCATATCTCCTAATAGCGCCACTCCCTATGGTCAAGATTTCAAACATGAGTCTATGGGGCCATTCCTAGCCCCACTACCACACCTCTCAATATTAGTCTTTTCCATATGCTGATTTTACCCAACCCTATAATTTCCATGGATCTATAGGCTGAGGACTGTAGATTTTTGTTTTTGTCTGGCTACTTCATCCCTCCTTATGGATGTTTCTTAAACATTTTGAGTTGTGAACATCTAAAATTACCATTATTTCTCTTAATTAACTAGGTTGCATATTTTGTTGAAGAATATCAACCTTCCTAATTTATCAAAAAGAGAAACCCAGGAATAGTCTTAGA
This sequence comes from Apodemus agrarius, assembly GCA_964023405.1. Classification (NCBI taxonomy): domain Eukaryota; kingdom Metazoa; phylum Chordata; class Mammalia; order Rodentia; family Muridae; genus Apodemus; species Apodemus agrarius. The sequence continues at coordinate 137,772,548 of OZ030009.1, read as the reverse complement.
CAATTTCCTCTGCTCTATCTTTGCTGTTATATAATCAATTGCAAGAGTTTTCTTTGGAATCTACCTTCTCCTTTCCACCCATATTGCTACAATTGGAAACCAAAAACCTGTCCCCTCAGGAAGAGCAAAGTCTTACCTGTCTCTGTGGTTTGCCTTGGCACCAATGCAGCCTCTAAATCCATCCTTAAAACTTTCCACTGAGTCAGGCTATAAAAAAAATATCTAAGCTCACACACACACACAGACTTAAAATCCCTCAGAGGCTAATCAGAGTCTACAAAGATTACCTTGGTGCATCTTCTTTGTCCTTTTCCTTCATTCTTTCCAAACTCAACTTTCTGGCCACCTGGAATTTCTAGAGTTGAATTAATGGTAAAGTCAAATGATGTCCAGAAGAGCAATCTCACTTAGCATCTTCAGATAATACCAAGGCATGGTAATTAGCTTTTATTCCTTTTCAACTCCCAACTAAAAATGGGAATAGTAGCTATTGTTTAAATGAGGATACAGTTAAATAGTGCATGCAAGACATTTGGCATGGTGACTTGAACAAAAATAATGGCAAAATATGCTATTTATCATTGTGTTCAGATTCCCATGTTTTTCTTACTCCCTCCAATCTCCTGGGCTACTTTCCTTTGTGTTGTAGAATACAAGTCTTCTTTAACCAGTCTGCTGACCACTTACATCTCCAAGACACTCGTCTGCCTCCACACTCCCACCAAGGTGCCGAGCAGAGTGGATCTCCCTCCCCCCCTTCCTACAGGTTCTGTGCATTACCATCTAATGTCTACTATCATATTTAAATAAGAAAATAATATTTTATCATCTCTCTGCCCAACTGAACTCGGGTGCAGCAGAAAAAGAGACTGAGACAGAAAACAAAATAATTATTTCACTTCTGATCATTTTTCTGCCTCAAAAAATATCATCTAGCTGATGGGAAGGAAATAAATTATGTGTGGGAAGTTAGTGAAGCTCTTTGTATTAACATTAGAGTATGTGCACTCTTCGCCCAAACAGTAATATTTCTATCACTCTTTCTAAGAAGATGTCCACACAACCTCACAAAAAATGATATCTTAATTTTACCTAGATATAGAGTTTGAGGCCAAGTTTGCATGGGAAGCTTAAAACGATAGATGAAGTTCCAGAAAAACAAAATTAGTGGGAAGCAGTATGTAGACAGGAAAATGAGAAAAATACCTAAATAGATGGCCACAGTTTTGCAATAAACCTAGTTGATCATGGCATCATGGCAGCCTCCTCTTGTCTACTATTTGGATGCCAGTGGCTCTCCGGGTGATGGAGAAGGTAAGAGGGAATTGTCCTCATCTCTGTTATCTCTTCTCCATCCTGTATCTTTCCCTACTCAGTTTCTCCACTCTCTTCTACCCTCTGCACATTAGATAGTGTGTTTTACGTTGTGCTAATTGGTCCATTGTCCAAGCAGCCTGGGAAAAACAGGTACAGTTTTCACCATGCATTGTCCCAGCTCTGAGTTCCCTGTGTTTCCAGAAGTATTGCAAGTTATAGGACTTCCATGGATCCTTGAATCTGAAATATATTTGGCTACTCTGTTGATGTGTCCCCATGTACAATCACCTCTGGGTAATCTGAGATAGCACTCTTGACGAGAAGACCAGGTACTGGAAAAGTAGCCCCTGCTCTTCACTGAACTCCAATGTGCCAAACTCTGAAGGCAGAGAGTAAAAGTCTGGCAAGCAAAAGGACGAGGACATTTTGGAGAATATCAGCTGGATTCCACATAGACACATACTGCACAGTGAATGAAACGTGATCCATGGAGTCCATGTATTATGCAACTACAGTTTCCAGGAATAGAAGGTGGAATCAATACATTTTGATGTATTCAAATTTGATTTAAAAATCAATATTTAAAGGATGATATAAGTAATTATGTAGAGAGAATGTGACTACCTACTGGGTGAGTGTGTAGATGTGCATGTTTGTATCTAGAGGTTCATAGGGAAGAAAATGTAAAATGTTTTTATCCATTACATCTTTTTTGGTGGGGTTAGAGACAGGGTTTTTCTGTGTAGCCCTGGCTGTCCTGGAACTCACTCTGTATGTAGACCAGGCATGTCTCGAACTCAGAAATCTGCTTGTCTCCCAAGCACTGGGATTAAAGGCATGCACCACCACTGCCAGCTATCCATTACAATTTAATGTAATATTTAAAATAAAGTTTGTTTTCTAACATTTTTATTTATAAAAATATGACTGTATTCTATATAGTAACTAAAATATTAGAAACTTATTTCACATAGATGTTTAAATAGTATATTCATTATATATAAGAAAAGATAATTTCCATTTCTAAATCCACTTGCATCTTGTCTCAAATATATATATGTATATATATATATATATATACACATATATAACATATATATTACACATATAATATATAATATTAATATATACATATTGTACATATACATATTAATATATGCATGTATATATTAGATATGAGAGTGACATGCACATACATACATACATACATTCACACAGAGAGAGAGAGAGAGAGAGAGAGAGAGAGAGAGAGAGAGAGTTTACTCTGAAGCAACAAAGCTGAAATGCATCTGTAGGTCTGCCCAACATTACCTACATTGCCAGTCATTTTTTCTATGTTCAAAATCCTCCCAGTATCCCCACCTCTCCCTCTCTTACACTTTTCTCACTTATCCCTTCTCCGATGTATCTAACTGCTCTCTCCCTCTCTAAATCCACGTGTGCTTGATAGCATCATTGAAGCTCCAGCTCACATGTCAACCCTCCCCCCAAAACCTCCCCACATCTGTGAACCCATTTTGCAACTTGCCATGATTCCTAAAATTCCTATGCCTCTGTCAGTGTCTCAGTATTGTCAGTAGTCCTAAAGAAAATTTGATTTGCCTACACAAAACATCAATAACTATATTTTCAGTTTGAAATGTTCAAATTTATTATTTTTGGTAACAGGAACAAATCATGCTTAAGTGATAACTCAGTTGTAAACAAAGACAGTTATACAATAAAAATATATCCCTAAAATACCAAAATTAAGGAAACAAAATGACAGTGGTTTTGAAGACAGACGTTGAAGCCATGTTGGTGTTAGTTTTCTGCAACTGTAAGAAAATACTGAAATAACCACCTGGTTTACAGTTTTCAGGATTTTGTTCCACTTACTTCCTTGTTGCTGGCAGCACCGTGCACTGTGGGAAAAGTGGAGTGGAGAAAAGGCATCATGACAGCTAAGAAGCAAAATTTGAGGAAGAACAGACCAGGACTGTGCCCAACCCCACGGATTCTCTCAAGAGCGTGCACCCTGGGGCCTGACTGTCCTCCCTTGGACCCCAACTTTGGAAGAATCAACTACCTCCTGATGGTACCACAGACTGCTGATGCGTTCAATAGATGGGCCTTTGGAAGAGGCCTAACATACCTTTCCCAAAGCACTCCTTTGTACAGTTTCCAGGGACAAGGCCACCTCCTGACAAGGTGGGCTAAATAGAGAGAATTCGGGCCACAGGGGCCAGAATTTGAGAGTTGAAGACAGTAACTCTCTTCCACTGTTTGGCATCCAGGAAGCACGAGGTAGCCCCTGTTGGAGGAGACCAGTGTGAAGAGGGTTGAGGTAGGAGAACAACAACGTGTTGTCTGACTTGCCAGCCGAGTGACTCACTGGAGTTGCGAAAGTGGCAACAGTCAGAGACTACCCGCACGTACCAAATAGTGATAAAAATTAGTAGCAATTATAGTTTCACAAAGGACCTCTGCCAGACACTACTCAGAGAAAATATACTTAGAATTCATTGAACAGTTATCCACTATGAGGCAGATATTATTATTATTATTATTATTATTATTATTATTATCCTTAATTTAGTCACAAAGAAATTGAGAGAACTTTAAATAATCTTCAATTTGTGCAATGTGCAAAAGCCTTGATCTCAGACAGACGACCCCAGTCATGTCTGATGGATTCAGCATAGGTCGCTGCTCTTTCCGCCCCTAATCACCATCTCAGAAGCACATTACTCTGGATCTAAGGATCTCTGCCAGGGCACTGTATATGCCTATTGGAAGAGTTCTCCATATTGACAAATTCTTCTCCATTCAATTTGCCTTTTTTAAAGACAGCACCCCGAAAACTTCCCTTCAGTGCACCTACATCTCTCCTGTGTAGTTTTTACGGTCAGTCATATAGACACTGATTCAAATTATGCAGATGCATCAGGTCATTGACTGTGGGCCCAGAGGACAGGAAACTGTCAAGTACTTCCCTGTCTGTGAAGGAAGACAGCTCCAAACTCTCGCTGCAGCCGGACCTGCAAATCCTGGTAATAGACACCGGATCAGAGCATCAGGGACATGCCCCAGATCCTTCTCCTGATCCCAGTACTGTGTACAGATGTCTGTGAGTCCAAGTTTAATAACCTGTCCTGGGAAATTAGGATGTTACATATCACATAATAGGGCCCTGCCACACTGAAAGCCAGTGCACAGCTTGAAGTGCTGTTTCCTAAAATGACGAGATAATAAAGTACTAAAGAATGCTCTAAAGCAGACTAATCAGATTTCAAAAGCTTCAGAGCGATGAGCAGCTATGTAGGGAATAGGACAGACTCATGCACTCAGACACACACAGAGACACACACACAGTCACAAATGGAAAACACATCCAGTTATCACACCTGATATGTTTTTTCAAATCTAATTTTTTTTTAAGAAAAAAGGCTAACTCCTCTAGAATAAAGAATTCAACTATACCATAGGAAATAGTAGTTCCAAAGCTTTCCCCCAAGGAGACCAGCAGATATTTATGGCCTAATACGTAGCTCATTTATTTTGAAGGTTATTTAACATTATCTATAACATGGAGAGACTCTACACTTGATCACATTCCTACCACTGATACTGTACAATCATGAATGGTAGTCAGAAAATAAACAGAGAACTGTCTTGCAAGGTCACACAGTTGAACCAGTGACTTTGTAGACTTGTCCAGGACTCATTTTTCCAATACCTGAGGATAAAATAAGAAGAGGCATATTTGGTAGTTGAAAGAATTTTAATGTCTTTTCCCTTTTGCCTAAGGAAGAAGTGTCACTAGGACTGGAAAGGCCAAGTGGAGTTCCTGAACACTTCTGTCTTAGATTCTAAACATATAACTTGGATGATAATGCCCTCCACGCACTAATCCATAGACTATCTAATTAAAAACCCTAGTGTCAATCATAGGAAATATCCTGTCAAGCTGTTGTTCAGAGAAATCCAAGAGACTCCCCAAATGATATTGGCTATTGCCCTTGCTCTTGGCTGCTACCAGTCTCCAAAGTTAAGACCTTCTTGCTGAGGACACCAAACACTTGGAACACAGGACATGAGGTAATCAAGCTGGATCTGACCTGGAAGCTTCCTCCCTGCGGACTACCCCTCGCAGGATCCGAAGATGCTATAGAACCTGCCAAGGGAGAGAGACAGCCAACAGTTCCACCCAGCTACAAAGCCCATGAACCACAACAGGGTTCATATGGCTGGCTTGGTAACTGTGGCAGTTTTATCCTGGGGGGTAAAAATAAAAACCCAGCCATCTAATGGGATTTACGGCCCTTCAACAAGAAGAAATGTGTGCCTGGTACTGTCAACCTAGCCTACTACCCTTGGCTGATGAGGCGTGGATACCAGAGGAGAATCTCTACTCCTATTTTCCTAAATGAAGAGACTTAACTACATTTGGAATACACATCCTTACACCCACAGTTAAGTGTAATCTTTACCCCTCATCAAGCTTCTTTTTGCAGAAAACAGAAACCATCACAGAAAGCTGCAACTGGTTCACTTGCAGATAATTGACTGTGGGGTGTCCAGGATCAACTGATAGATCTAAAACAGCCCATATACCTAAGGCTCAGAGAACATCACAGAGGAGGGGACAGAAAGGCTGTCAGGTCCAGAGGACTAGGACATCTGTGAGGTCGTGTCTTCTAGGTAGGACAGAGAAGTTGTGCATATTAAATTTAGCCAAACCTGCACAAAGATAATACCAGTTGATATGGCAATGCTGCTGGAGAAATCTCATAAGGCCCAATTGCTAGATAAAGAGTTTCAGGCAATTAAGGACACCCGAGAGAGGGGAGAGAGGGAAAAAAATCAGTCTTCTTTGGGAAAAATACCTCTGATAGGTTATCCAGCTTCAAGTGATAAGCCCTAGACACATGTACATATTAGTGATACTAAAGGAACTCAGTAGGTGGCATAAATATATATACACATATGCATGTACATGTGCTTATTTGTAAACTTTAAAATCAAGGGGCTCCGCATTTGAGAGGGCATTAGGCTAATGGGAAGAGTTGGGGGGAGGGAAGGGAAGAGAGAAATGATATAAACATAGCTCTGAGACATGAAATTCTCAAATAAATAAAACATCTTTTAAAATGCAAATGCAATATGACACGTGAGCCAATTGCAGGCCTGGCGAGACTCTCAGAAATGAGTACTTTAGTCGCAGAAAATCTCTCAGAGTCTGGATGAGACGCTTCATTCTTTTTAGCTTGCTGAAACTGGAACGAGATTAAAGATGAATGGGGAGCTGCTGCAGGGGGAAGTGTTTCTGCCTTGAGCAACAGAGGACTGTGAACATTGCGGGGATGCACAGCCAAGTGTCTCCTTGAACGTGGAGGAACAGCCCTTGTATGATAAATTGTATATTTGGGTAAAGGATGTCAAGAAGAATTAGTGGTCTCTCCTAAAGACATCTCACACACACTCCACTGCATTCAGGCAGGCAGAGGCAGCCTCTTTTCCCAGGGCATCAGTTCCATGATTATAGATTTCCAGTAATGACATGAAATAAACATTTACACAATGCATGAATGAGTTCTAATATCCTCAATGTCAGCTCTGTGTATCTGAAATGCCTGGAGCCTGCTTATCACCATATATAATATTCATAAAGCATTCTCAATCCCTTGACAGAGGCTCTCTGCAGAAAGGAAACAGTTATCTCTCTCTAAAGGATACAGTGAAGATTAATTAGTTAATTTCTTAAAGTGCTTCAGGGAGGAAGTTTCTTTGCTCAAACTAATTATGGATATCACAATGTGTCCATGCTGCAAACCCATACCTCCGAAGCTGCACAGAACTGGTTTTTTAATTGATATGAGGAATACCTAGATATGCCATTACTTTATTGCACCACCATGATTACTTTGAGGTTCAAAGTGTAGGCTTAAGAATAATGTTAGATCACTGAGGTTACTCGAATCTGGTTATACAATCAGGTGATTTGTACAACTTCTCATTTGGGGCCCATTAAACTATGCAGACATTGTCTATTGTCATTTTAAACATATTAAACGTGGAAGTTAATATCCTTACACATATACCAGCTAGGAGTCTTTACAAAAAATCTCATTTACCAAATAACAGGGCCCAGTCTCTGAAACTAAGTCCTATAACGCATGCGTGGGGTTTGCAAAGCATCTGCCTTCTTGCTAGCACTCAGTACTCATGAGCAGACCAGAGTTGCACAAGGTCAATCAGAAGTGTGAGGCTCGAACAGTTTATATTTGCCTCCCACGATTCAAGGCTTCGTTTTTCACTGGAGACCTGTTTTACCGTTCTATTGCATAAGCCTCCTAAGAGACCTCTGAACTCTTCTGCTGGCTCTCCAGTCACCTATGTTACCATGCTGTCTCAATGTGTCAAAGGGAACTACCGTTTCCGCAGCAGTGACGAGAAGTGGGGATAAGTCACATGTCACACCTAGAGCCCCAGTGTAGCTGCACTGATTGCTTAATAAGGAAAGACTTGGGCTTCACAGCATGAAACAAGACCACCTAGCCTTCCGCTACCTTCAGGCTTAGAAGGGTGTGTCCATTTATAAGAACATGGTATGTGAGGCATGGAATCTGATTCTATGGGCATGAAATGAACCCTCCCTCGCATGTAAAATCTGGCCACAATCATCGAATATGAGCATCCAGGTTGGAAATGGAGTTTACAATAATGAGCCACACATTTCACGTGTGGACTCCGTCCCTCCAGAAATGGATTCCATCCCTTTAAGTTCGAGAACTTGCCTTCCAGGTATGTTAAAATTTTCGAAGCTATATAAAAGTCATTGCATTGTGCAGCGGTGGGATATGAATGCAACTAGAAATGTCACACATAAAGCCTAGTCTTCCAGATGTACAACAGAGAGCAGTGGCTTGGGTGTGGCCATATTGAAAACTTAATCCTCAATGCGGTGGTTTTTAGAAGTGGCGCTTAATGGGAGGCCACTGGAGGTTCTACTTTCTGAACAGATTAAGCGAGTTCCCATGGGTAGTAGTTTCAGTGATAAATGTCCTCCATAGACTCAGGTATTTTGTTCCCAGATTGGAGAGTCTAGGAGGTAGAGCCTTGCTGTAGGAAGCACAAGTCACTGGCAGTGGCTTGAGAGAGTTTAAAACCTTCTGCCACTTCAGTAGTTCTCTCTCTCTCTCTCTCTCTCTCTCTCTCTCTCTCTCTCTCTCTCTCTCTCTCTCTGTGTGTGTGTGTGTGTGTGTGTCTGTCTCTCTGTCTCTCTGTCTCTGTCTCTCTGTCTCTGTCTCTCTGTCTCTGTCTCTCTGTCTCTCTCTCTCTCTCTGTGTGTGTGTGTGTGTGTGTGTGTGTGTGTGTGTGTGTTGGACAGTGGTTTTGTGCACTGTGTATTCAATGCTGATTATTGTATCCAGAGATCGGGTTGCAGTCCAGACTTTGGCTTTGTCCAGTATCTCCTGTCTCAATGTTATATAAAAATTGCTTCCCATCACCTTTGACTGGTTAGCAATGACCTGATCAGCCAATAGCTGGACAGGAGAAAAGTAGGTGGGATGTCTGATCCCAGTGAGGGGACCCCTGGTGGAAAGAGGAAGGAAATTCACCAGGAGGTCACCAGGGAGAGTTGCCAGGACAGATGGAACAGGAAGAGCCAGGGAAAGATCAAGATGGCAGGTCATGCCACACGCGTGGGAAGTATGCCAGGCCAACATAGTCAGGTTAGAATAGCTCAGTATCTTCCCATCTACAATGCAAGAAGCTCATTAATAAATATACCAAGTCTCCATGTCATTATTTTGGAGCAGGGTCAGGCATAGAAAAGCTCCATGCGTTTAGAACTTTGCATCACCCTTGCTTTTAAAGATGTGATCTCCCAACTTCATTCTCCTATTGCTGTGCCTGACATATCTCTGCCCCATGATGAGTGTCCCATCTAGAACCTTAAGAACTGTGTCTTCCTTAAGTTTCCTTTGGTCATGGTGTTTGATCACTGCAGCAGAAAAGCAACAATACACTACAAGACTCAAGATTTTATTTAAAAAATTATCCCTGCTCCTTTCTGCCCAAGTGACCTCTCTCTCTCTCTCTCTCTCTCTCTCTCTCTCTCTCTCTCTCTCTCTCTCTCTCTTCTGTCTCTGTCTGTCTCTGCCTGTATTTCTCTCTCTCTCTCTCTCTCTCTCTCTCTCTCTCTCTCTCTCTCTCTCTTTCACATATAAACACACACATACCCCCCCACACACATATGCCATTGTGTGCTGACATCTACTATAATATGACATATCCAAGGAGCTCTCCACAGCCAAAATTAGGCTGTTTAAACTTCCAATTACCAAGATTATAAGAGGAATAAACCAATTTATAAGTATCTAATTCATAAGAATTCCATTATAATAATTTTAAAACAACCTACTGTATTGGTCTACCTTTCATGGTATGAATGATGGTCATACAAATATGAAATCTTACTATCAAGCATATAGCTGACCATGAACATCTGATTCTATGAATAAAGAGTTTCAACTGCCCATATGGAACACTACTCTAGAGAAATGGAACATGACCCACCATTTATGAAATATGAAATCTGTTATTTTTTCAACCATAGACTTGTGTTTTATATGTTTGAATTCTGTCTTTCCCACAAGACCCATCCATAGGGACATAGACTTTCCCACAAGACCCATCCTTAGGGACAACTTAACTCATAGTTGATTCCATCAGAATCAACTAGATCTTTTATTATGAAATTTGGGGGCTGGAGAGATGGCTCAGCGGTTAAGAGCACTGACTGTTCTTCCGAAGGTCCTGAGTTCAAATCCCAGCAACTACATGGTGGCTCACAACCATCCATAAAGAGATCTGATGCCCTCTTTTGGTGTCTGAAGACAGCTGCAGTGTACTCACATAATAAATAAATAAATCTTTAAAAAAAAAAGAAATTTGGCCTTTCTGGTATAGATGTCCCCATTCTAGAAACACTTCTTTTATGGAATAGCAATTAAATCATGGAATTTAACTCCACAGGTATGAGACATAATGCTCTAGCCATGTGACTATAATTCAGTCATATTCATAAACCCTCTAAAATATGATAATTGGTCTACTAATTATAAACACTAGATCTCCATGTGAATACTGAGTTCCTCTATTCCATACATAGAAGTTGGCACCAAGAGCAGATTTTCAGTCTCCAAACATAAAACTCAGAGAATGGATCTTGACAATATCTAAAAAGCTTTGTTTCTCTCATAAATATTTGTTTTTCACATATGGAATTTGAAAATTTAGAAGACCAGGTATGAAAAATCACTATCAAGGAACAAAATATGGTCTTACAAATATAGGGACATGAAGATAACATTTCATGACTGAAATCCTAATTTCCAAACATGCAGCTTAGGTCTACAAAGTAAGAAATTGGTTGCTTCAGGTGTGAGTAAGAAACATTAAATGTAGCCAGTCATGTCTAAAACCTGGGATTTCAGATACAGCAACTGGCTGATTAGTTGCAAATATTTTTTGCCTGCAGCATGTGAATTACTACCCAAAGAATGATACCCACATGTCAAGTGTTGGTACTAAACCGTGACCTCTTCAAGTTCATTGACAGAAGGCCCAACCCAAGTTAGACTAATTTGAACAGTGTGCTTTTAAGGCTATCATAACAATTAAACGATGTTATGAGGATGGGGGTCCTAATCTGCCCAAGATCAGCATCCTCATTAAAAGAAACAGAGATACCAACTGCTTTTCTCTAGTTTACACAGAGGAAGAGTGATAAGAGGCCACAGCAAGAAAGGTGCCTTCTGAAAACTGGGTTAGGTGAGTGTGGTGCTACACACCAGCAATCTCAGCTCTCTAGTCACGTGCAGGAGTAACACAAGTTCACAGCAAGCTGACCTAGATAGTGAGACTTGCCTCAAAGGAAGTATCTCTGAAAAGGTAGCTTAGTGGAAGAATAATTTTTTGACACACACCTGATATTAAGTCCTATTCCCACTTCTATGTGGTGGAGAGAAACCATCCCAGATCCTTAATTTGCCAGTACCTGGAACTTGGATATTGCCCTGAAACTATGACAAAATCCCTTTTCTCTTGGCTGTGATATTATGCATCATACTGTGGCATCCTTTCCAGGCTACTGTACAACATAGAAAATTCATTTAATTCATAGAAGCTGTCTTTCCCAGACATGAAACATGATCAAACTGGCTTCCATGTATCCCTTTAATCATGAAAATATTTACACAGCCTTGGCTACTAATCCAAGTGTGGACATGGTCTTCAAAGTGTCCTGCCTTTATGTCATGAAAACAAACCTAACTAGATAATATATTAACTACAGCTGTCACCACTGTGACAAAATGCCTGAGAAGATGCAATGCAATGCAGGGGTCTCTATTTTGGCTTAGGGTCTGAGGACACTTAGTCCATTATGGCAGGACAGCAGAGTAGCCAGTGACTGCATGCTCCAGGAATACACAAAGCTTTTCAGATAGTTATTGTCAAAACCCAGTCTATGAGTTTTATGTTTGGAGACTAAAAATCTGCTCTTGGTGCCAATTTCTAAGTATGGAATGAAGGCACCAGTATTCACATGGAGATCTAGTATTTATAATTAGTAGACCAATTATCATATTTTTGAGGGTTTATGGATATGACTGAATTATAGTCACATGGTTAGAGCATTGTGTCTCATACTTGTGGAGTTAAATTCCATGATTTAATTGATATTCCATATAAGCATCTGGGATGGTTTCTCCCCACCACATAGAAGTGGGAATAGGACTTAATATCAGGCGTGTGTCATACGATTACTCTTCCAGTAAGCTATCTCTTCAGAGATACTTCCTTTGAGGCAAGTCTCACTATCTAGGTCAGCTTACCTTGAACTTGTGTTACTCCTGCACGTGACTAGAGAGCTGAGATGACTGGTGTGTAGCACCACACTCACCTAATCCAGTTTTCAGAAAGCGCCTTTCTTGCTGTGGCCTCTTATCACTCTTCCTCTGTGTAAACTAGAGAAAAGCAAGCAATATCAAGGCTCAGTTGACAAGGAAAAAGAACAATTCCTCTGGTACAGGGGCTGGGCTAGAGTTCATAAGACCCACCTTCCAGTAAGCCTTCGCCGACAGCTAGGCACCACATCCTGAAGGCTTCCCAAGATAGTACCCCAATGTTAAGACCAGATGTTGAAACACCTGGGCTTGTGGGAAGACAGTTTACATCCAAACTATAAATTCAAGAAAAATTTCTTTCTATAGAGATACATACTCAAGGAAATCAATAAATTAATAAGCATACGTGGTAAAATTATGCAAGTAGTTTTAGAAAATTTTTCTAGTCTTGTGACTCAGAGAAAAATTTAATGACTTACAAGTATGAAAAAATGATAATGAAGCTCATAATCTTTCATGATAGCTTAAAAATAAATATAAAAATTTTTAACAGAAAATTGAACTAAGTTAATTTTTATAATGATTTTGGATTGAGTTCAGTTTAAGATAAGCCCTTAGAAAGTACTTAACAATAGCATTCTTAATACTGATGAGTTTCACACACATGATGAGGACTCCAGGATGTATTTGTTCTTTCTTTAAACAAAACCCACATCAACTAATATGAACAAAGTTTCTAATGACCTTTAATAACATCTTTTTTTTTCAAATTTTGTGTCTACCAATAAGATGAGAATCATGTAAGAAACTTCTTAGCAGATTACATTTTAGAGATTGTTATCAGGTGTGATGGTTTGGATAGGATTTAGCAGTGTGTCCAATGAGAACTCATATGATGGAGACATGATCCTGCATGTGTGTCTGTACAGTAGGTGGTATAGCCCTTTAAGGGCTGATGCCTACCCGATGGTGCTCAGCTCACTGAATGCTCCATCCAGGACTCAGAACTGGTGTTATTATGGTCAAGAGCAAGGTGTTAGGAGAGTAAGCCGACTCCTGAATCCCTCATCCCTCCTGTCTCTCTGGTGATGAGCTGTCTCTCTTTCATCTGTTCCTCTGCCATCCAGCAAGAGGCCCTCATGAGAGTCAAGATGATGCTGGGCCATTGCATTTGAATCTCCAGAATTAGGAGTTAGGGTTAATCTATTCAGGTGTGTTATTACACTAATTTAAAAAATGGGCTAATATCTACGGTAAAGGGTAAAGTGCAAGGCTGATGCAGAAGTTGAGAAAGCTCCACCTTCATACACTAATGAAAGAAATTAAATAAGGGTTTCATAGAGGGACATTGAATAGTACTTGAAAAAGTCTTCGAAACTCCAACTTTTAAACCATTCTGGTTCTATAAGTTCTAGAAAAGTTAGATGAGGAAGATGAGCAAATGCAGGGAAGCAGGATGTGTGTATGTGTGTGTGTGTGTGTGTGTGTGTGTGTGTGTGTGTGTCTTTCTTAAGAACTCTGTACTCCAGTAAAACACTGGACAGAGTTTATTTAAATAAGGGGGCAATGAAGTTAATTATATTCACACAGTACAATGGAGCACTTCTCTGTCACTGTATGTGTGTATATGAGATAATTTTAACTCAAATGCCCTTTAAATGTTCCTAAATGAGAATAGCAGTGGGTAATAGTAGTCTGTAGTTGATATTACTAGATAAAGTATGGAGATATAATCACCATTATATTTGCTCAGTTGTTCATAAACTGTAAGATTTGGATAATTTTACAATTTGTTTTATACGTGGATCTTACTTTTTAAAAAATGACTGTGTAACTTTAAATCAAGAAGAGATTCTTGATCTTGTACCAGGGAACTGGGAGACTCCACAGCCTTCTGTGCATAGCCCACCAGGAGAGAGTGATCTCCCAGCAGTGCACAGAGATGAGATCTCCACCTTCTCTCTGGAAGAGACCAGCTAGGAGCACACATGGCTTAAGATCAGTGGAGCAGCTGGGACAGAAGTCTTCCTGCCTCCATTGGCACCAGGGATCCAGGAGACTCCCAGTCTTCTGTGTATAGCCCACCTGGAGAGAGATCTCCTTTCAGTGCTTTCACTTTTGAGCTCAGAGGAGTAAGGACACAGGCCCACTGATGAATAAACTCCAGCCAGAGACAACAATATCAACTAGTACCAGATGGTGAAAGGTAAGCACAAGAACCCTACCAACGGAATCCAAGGCCACATGGCAACATCAGAGCCTAGTTCTTCCACCACAGCAAGTCCTGGATACCCCAACACACTGGAAAAGCAAGAGTTGGATTTAAAATTGTATCTCATGATGCTGAGAGAGGGCTTCAAGAAAGACTTAAATAACTCCCTTAAAGAAACACAGGAGAATATCAGTCAATAGGTAAAATCCCTTAAAGAGGAAATACAAAAACCCCTTAAAGAAATACAGGAGATCATGGGTCAACAGGCAGAAGCACTTAAAGAAGAAACACAAAAATCCCTCAAAGAATTACAGGAAAACACAAACAATCAAGCGAAGGAACTTAACAAAATCATCCAGGATCTAAAAGTGGAAATAGAAACAATAAAAAATTCACAAAGTGAGACATCTCTGGAGATAGAAAACCTTGGAAAAAATTCAGGAGTCATAGATGCAAGCATCAACAACAGAATACAAGAGATAGAAGAAAGACCATCAGGTGCTGAAGATACCATAGAAAACATTGACTCAACAGTCAAAGAAAATGCGAAAAGCAAAAAGCTGGTAACCCAAAACATTCAGGAACTCCAGGACACAATAAGAAGACCAAACCTAAGGATTATAGGTATAAATGAGAGCGAGGATTTACATCTTAAAGGCCCAGTAAATATCTTCAACAAAATTGTAGAAGAAAACCTCCCTAACCTAGAGAAAGAGATGCCCATGAACATACAACAAGCCTTCAGAATTCTAAACAGACTAGACCTGGACAGAAAGTTCTCCCAGCACATAGTAATCAAAACACCAAATTCACTAAACAAAGAAAGAATATTAAAAGCAGGAAGGGAAAAGGGGCAAGTAACTTATAAAGGCAGACCTATCAGACTTCTCATCAGAGACCATGAGGCAAGAAGATACTGGATAGATCTCATACAGACCCTAAGAGAACACAAATGCCAGCCAAGACTACAATATCCAGCAAAATTCTCAAACACCATACATGGAGAAATCAAGATATTCCATGATAAAAACCAAATTTACACAATATCTGTCCACAAATCCAGCCCTACAAAGGATAATTGATGGAAAATGCCAACACAAGGAGGGAAACTACACCCTAGAAAATGCAAGAAAGTAATCTTCCAACAAAACTAAAAGAAGATACCCACAGAAACATAAAAATAACATAAAAAATAACAGGAAGAAAAGATCACTATTCCCTAATATCTTTTAAAAACAATGGACTCAACTCCCCAATAAAAAGGCATAGACTAACAAAATATTTCTCAGGTAAATCTTCAATATTATCAGAAAATGTTTGCAATTCTCCTTTTAATTAATTTAGTAATTTTTTATGTCTACCATTTTATCTACATTACTTTTATGATAATCTTCAAGTTTAATATGTTTTTCTATATAGCTCCTCTATTTTATCAGAAATGTTTTCAATGTAAATCTTTGATTTATCACAAATGTTTCTAATTCCACCTTCAATTAATTTAGAAAGAGTTTTTATATCTACCATTTTATATGTAAAATTTTCCATGAAACAGTCAATTTTAACATGTTTGTCTATTTCTTGAATTTTACCAGAAATATTTTCCATATAAATCTTCAATGTTATCTGAAAATGTTTATAATTCCACCTTCAATCAACTTAGAATTATCTTTATGCCTATCACTTTATCTAAGCAATTTCCATGATAATCTTTAATTTTAACATATTTTTCTATATTTTCTTCAATTTTATCAGAAATATTTTCCATGTAAATCTTCAAATTTATCAGAAAATGTTTATAATTCCACTTTCAATCAACTTAGGTATACTTTTATTCCTACCATTATTATATCTACATAAAAAATTCCATGATAATCTTCAATTCTACATCTTTCTACAATTTTATCAGAAATATTTTCCACGTAAATCTTCAATTCTGTCATAAAATGTTTCTATCCCATATTTCAATTAATTTAGCAATGTTTTACATGTCTACCACTTTACTGTTTAATTTTCCATGAAAATTGCCAATTTTAACGTGTTTATCTGAAATATTTTCCATGTAAATCTTTAATTTTATCATAGTGTTTTTATTTCCTTTTTTTAAAAAAAGAATATATTCTTATTTATATAGTTAAATATATGCTTATTTTCTAAGACAAAAAGAGAATTATATAACGCAGATCCTGGTTTACAACACAATCCTTTAAGAAAGCTCACAGTCGTTGAAAATAATTTCCCATTACTATAACTCTTATGCCACCTTCTGGTCTAAATATAATTCACCCAACTGAAACCGTCTAGCATTGCCTGATTGTGCTTCAATGCTATTTCAGCTAGCTTGCTTTTTGGCTTTATGAGTCAAGTATTTCTTTCCATCCCAAAAGCAGCAGAAAACATAAACTGTAAATGTACAGTTCATGATCATGTAAAAGCAATTATAGCTTAGCAGAACAGAGCATCGCAAATCTTGCCAAATGTAGCAGAGTGGAGAGTGTCTTTTAATGAGGAAACCCATACATCTACCAGACAATGTTAATGTGGTTCTAAGCACAGATTTAGAAACATAGAGAGGCACAGGACCTGGAATCAGCCTAGATTGGAATCCCAGATTAGTGACTGATTTACTCTGGTTCTTCCTTATCCAGTTTGTCTTCTCATTTACCTTTTATTATTGCTACTCAACGAAAGCGGTGATTTCTGCCATCACCAGCTACCCCAAGGCCTCTCTTCTTGTTTTTGAATGTTTAAAGCTCCATATGAATTGGTTATACATCATTGGCTGTGCAGTAAGGGTATAGGGACATAGAGATGATATTTCTTCTAAGAAAGAGTGTAATTGTTTGGTCATCTGATAAGTTATACACCATATTGTGCAATACTTCCAAACAAAACGTATGACTAGTGTACATATACTCTAACGTGCAAGACGAGCGTTAGCACAGTGACATTGTCTTATCTGGCATGCATATGAAAGCATTGCAGACCCATGACAGAGTGCTTTGAAAGTGGCAAGATTGCGTGAGAGACATTGTGGTAGTTTAAGATGATAAAATACTGAACTTTGGTTTCTCTAATCAAAACAATAGATCACTCTCATTTCCTGGTGGTAGTTTCCAAAAAATCGAAGCTTATGCACACAATAGCTAACATCTCATCATTTCAATCTGCTGCTCAAACAAAACCTAGATACTTGCCCAGTGACTCATCTCTCTCTCTGCACCTAGATTCTGACTCCAACAAAATGCTCAAGGAACGTATGCTGTTGCTAGCATTCTCTTCTGCCAGCAACAGCAGAGATTATGTGGAAAAGCTGTCATTCTACATTAATTTTGAAATGTATTTTTTGTTTGATCTGGAAAATATCATCCTAAGTGAGTTAATCCAATCACAAAAGAATACACATGAAATGCAATCACTAAGAAGTGGATATTAATGAGCACAGAAGCTCTGAATACTCAAGGCACAATTAGCAAATCAAAAGATTCCCAAGAAGAAGGAAGGAGAGGACACTGGTCCAGAAAAGACTGGTTCCAGTCTTGCAGGAGAGTACCAGAACAGAGAAAGGGTTGGGGGTGATTGGGGAATGGGAGGGGGATGGGGGAAGAGGACTTATGGTACACATGGTGAGGGGGGAACTGGGAAAGGGGAAAGCCTTTGGAATGTAAACAAAGAATATAGAAAATAAAAAACAAAACAAACAAAAAACCCAAAAACTTACTAGCAAGCACAAAAAAAAAAACAAAGAAATGTATTTTTCAATTTTTTAATATCTTCCCACCAGCTGAAACACCACCAGCTTTTCCCCCAGTATTTTATTTGTTTCTTTTCAAAAAATACTTTACTTATGTATTTTTTTAAGATACAGGAGTGTTCTGTTTGCATATACACCTGTATGGCAGAAGAGGGCGCCAGACCCTTGTTACAGAGGGTTGTGAGCCACCATGTGCCTGCTGGGAATTGAACTCAGGACCTCTGGAAAAGCAGTCAGTGTTCTTAACTGCTGAGCCATCTCTCCAGCCCCCATCAGCTCTTCTTATATTAGAACAGATATCAATTATTGTCTGGTACCAGAAGTTACCACAATGTATGTGAGCAGACTGATGTATGCTCAACCAACATTTTTTAATCAATGACTTAATATATATAAAGAATAAAGTGAATCAGATGTTTAGGAGGTTTTAGTAAAACAAGTGTCTAAATCCATTTTAATTATTACAACTAGTACCTAAGACTGAGTATTCATACACAAGAGATTTAAAGAGCTCATCATTTGGAAGGACTGAAGTCTCAAACAGCAGATTTCTCTAGAGAGAGCCCTTAGGTTATGTTACTTCTTGGTGGACAGCATCTTGCGATGTGATGAAAAGATTACAAAGGAGAAAGGAAACCAGGATGAGAGAGGGAGGTGGGGAGAGAAGAAAGAAGAGGAGGAGGAGGAGGAGAGACAGAGACAGACAGAGACAGGGAGACAGAGAGCCTCCCTCCTACTTTGCTGGGAATTCTGGGAGCAGACTGATGTAGCTCTCCATGTCTGAGCACTTAGAGAACACACTCAGATTGTCTTTCTGGGAGCCTCAATACTACCAATGTTTTGTTATACTCTTCTTTTGTTACAAAAATAAGGACTCTTTAAAACAAACAAACAAACAAACAAAATGCAAAAATACTTCCTTGGGGAGGATTCAAATAAATCATGAATTAAAAAAAATGTAACAATGTCACCCTACAGAATTATGTTCCAAAATATTTTCCATATTCCCATTATGTTCCATTCACATGGTCTTAATAAGTTAGCAGTGTTTAAGTTCTTATTTTTCTCAAATATCCCAGAAATACATAATTATCAAAACAAGATGCTTATTATCTAAATTTAAGAAAGTCTACTTTAGATCTATGCTGTCCATTGATAACTAATGTTTCTGCTCTGGTGGGTTAAAATCACACAGCCAGGACTTTCTGACCTGTCATACTGACCGCACTCAATGATGCGGAAAGCCTGTGACCTATGTTCTGCCTGCTATGGGAAAAAGGGGCTTTATGTAAGACAGTGTGTAGGAATGTTCATACTTAGCCCTCACTCTAAAGGCTGGGAGAGGTTCTCAACTGTGCCAGATAGAAGGTGACATGAAACTCGGGTGTATGGATCACCTGGGTTAAGAAGACTGCACACGCTCCAACCCCTCCCCCTCCCTGTTCACAACCTGTAAGATTCTTACCCATTTTCTTAGTGCTTAACTCTCTTTATTTGTGAAGTAAAATTGATTCATTCCGTTTAAAATAATTTCAGCCATGTTGTTAGTATTTGACAGATTTGACCCTTATTCATTTTACTGATGAAGACAAGTGTTCTGTAACTTTTATGACACCCTAATCAGGAACTTCTAATTCAGGACTTTGGGAAGTAGGCGTCTCCAGATGTGAGCTGTCCTATCAACAAAAATTTAAAAATGTATTGTTTATCCCATCCTTATTTACATAATTGAATCACTCACTGTGGCCTATTTCACACCCTTGGTTTCTGCTAGATGTTTTCTTTCTCATTCTTTTTTGTTTGTTCCTAAGTTTATATGCTGTTTCTCCTGTTTAAACTGTCTGGCAGACCCTCTGCAGGTTTCACTTTCTGTAATGGCCATTCCTCAGGGCACCACATCCATCCATCCACTCCAATCTACTCATACATTTACCTTGTCTACAATTTGCATAAGTCTAGGATGATGGCTCCAAATATGAGCCCTACCAGCACCGAAGAACCTCATAGGTTCACAAAACAGTAGTTGTGTCCCTGCTAGTCCAGAGAAGATAATGATACTCATTGATAAATAAACCAATAAGGCTCCATAAGAATAGTTACATTGTACTTCAAGTCCTTGGCCTATTGGTAGAAAACTGTGTGAACATATGTTCTACATTTACTTTTCTAACATTTTCCTGTGAAAATATAACTTTTCAGTTTATCTTATTTGCATTAACTAAGAACTACACTTTGAATTACCTTAAAAACCTGTGCTTCAAGTATAGTACAGTTGCTTATCAATTATTTGCTAAACAGGGAAGTAAATGACTTAATGCTATTTTTCGCTACTCAAAATATAAGACCTATGTGCATGTGTGTGAGCATGTATGTGCCAGTCTGTGTGCAAATTCAACTGCAATAACGTGTAAGACTTTTCCTAGAGAAATGTGAACAAGTGTTAATCTGTCCCAGATGTACAACCAAGGACAAATTGGTACAACTTCAAGAACCAATGACATATTGGAGTTACTTACGTTTGGGTTGCAGTTACTTACAAGGGTGCAAGTTGACTCAAATGCAGGTGAATAATTAATAATATCACCTCGGCATGGATCACAACTTGTGGTGCATGACGTTCTAGTCCTGGAACTTGTGGAGAACATCCCGGCAGATCTACATGCCCGGGAGAGTCTCCTCCGGGCAGCTGGGCTCATTAGAAAGACTTCCTAACACATAATTACTGCTTCTGTTTCCCTGGGAGATCAGGGGTGACACCATGCTTGGACTCTGATTTCAGCTTTCACTTACTCAGTAGTTTGTATACTTCCTGAGTCTCAAGAAGCTGCCTCCTCTGCCTGGTTCAGCTGTGTTGATTGGATGTTTCTTTAGCATCACGGCTCATTCCACTTATGATGAGTCTACTCACATAGGGTGCCATCTGAGCACTTGGCAGAGAGTGGGAGCGTGCGTCATTGGCATTCATGGGCGTGTGTGCTTTATCCTGGGCCCTCCACTTGGCATTCTGTGTCAAATTGTTCTGTTAATTATACATTTCTTCACAGATGGAGCATATGACATACTACGCCATGCTATGAAAGGGCTGCACTTATTTTGTATTGAGCTTCAGAAATATAGGTGGCCACGGTTTGTTGATTTTTTTTTTTAAGAAACAGAACAAGTCATATATCCTACTCTTATCTTGACTATCTGTCATTTTTTTGGAACATTTAACAAATAGTCAAGAAGTACAAGAACATATTTTAACTTCATGGAATATTTGTCAGCAAAATAATGCACAGTTCTAGCAAGTAAAGAAATAGAAATGTATTTCCCTCTGGTCACACGTCGCTAGCCTTTCTCCATAATGTCTCTTCTACCACTGACTGTTTTATATTGACTACCGTATTTCATGTTTACCCTTTTGCAGTCTCCCCCCAGCCCAAATCCATCTCTGTCAGCTAGTGACACGCCATGATGATAGTTCCTATTTCTCTGGTCCAGATTGTTAGGTCTGAAACCCAAGACAACTGGCTAACTGGGGTGCTTATTCATATATCAAAGCAGACTCTGAGCATTAAGTTCTTCCAGCATCTTTCAGTCCTCCTTAGTGTCATCTTGTGTGGTATACCACCTACCTTCTACACTAAAATCTCCAGCCCAGAGACTGTGCTGGACTGCTGCCCCTCCCCCTGCTGCTCCTCCCTATATAACACAGCCATTTTGGATGTGCTGGTTCTTTTTGATGTTCTTGCTTTTTGACTGATGCTCTTGGCTCCTGCCTCTTCCCTCTCTCTGCTTCTCTCTCCTCCCATGGCCACCTCAGTCTGTTGGTCATGTTTACTCTGGACTCCTCTAGCTGCCTCTGCCCTTGCCCCTGCCCCTGCCCCTACTCCTGCCCCTGCCCCTGCCCCTGCCTGTGCTCTCCCTTTTTTCTATAATAAAAATTTCAACTTCTTAGGAGCAGACATGTTCTCCTTCATACATCCCCTTGTTGGATCTCTTGCCCTACTGGTTATATCTCCCTGCCTACTGGTCACCCATATCCTGATCTATCATACTCACAGCAGATAAAATGATGTAATATTTTTTCCTTCTTGCCACTTTCAAGCATTTTAACCCATCATTTCTTTCCTGAACTTTAAAAAGGGCAATATCTTTTTTTTTAATGTTTTACCTGCTTTGAGGGTTAACACTTTATAATTCATTGTCCTAAAATAATCTTTCCAAAACCCAATTAGTTTTATCACCATCTTTTTGTCAGTCATTGAACAGCTCCCACTAGCTGTATGGTGACATCTAAGTGGAACATCATTTGGTTGTAGTCCTTCTCTGTAGTCTTGCCTACTACTCTTTTCTACTCTGAACTTCCTCATTTAGTTATTTATAGGCTTCCTTTCCTCTGTGCTCAGTCCTCCTGGAGCCCTGGAGAACATAATGCTAAGGCTGCTTAGTTTTCACATTCCATGGAGAAAGAGCTGGGCTTCTTACTCTCCCAGGAATCCATTGGTGTAATTCTTTTTTTTTTAATTTTATTTTCTATATTTTTTGTTTATATTCCAAAGGCTTTCCCCTTTCTGAGTTCCCCCCTCACCATGTGTCCCATAAGTCCTCCCCCCCGCCTCCCACGCATTCCCCAATCACCCCCAACCCTTTCTCTGTTCTGGTACTCTCCTGCAAAACTGGAACCAGTCTTTTCTGGACCAGTGTCCTCTCATTCCTTCTTCTTGGGAATCTTTTGATTTGCTAATTGTGCCTTGAGTATTCAGAGCTTCTGGGCTTATTAATATCCACTTATCAGTGATTGCATTTCATGTGTATTCTTTTGTGATTGGGTTAACTCACTTAAGATGATATTTTCCAGATCTAACCATTTGCCTACAAATTGCATGAATTCATTAATTTTAATTGCTGAGTAGTATTCCATTGTATAAATATACCACATTTTCTGTATCCATTCCTCTTTTGAGGGACATCTGGGCTCCTTCCAGCTTCTGGCTATTATAAATAAGGCTGCTATGAACATAGTGGAGCATGTGTCTTTATTGCATGCAGGGGAATCCTCTGGGTATATGCCCAGGAGTGGTATGCCAGGGTCCTTTGGAAGTGTCATGCCCAATTTTCTGAGGAACCGCCAGACTGATTTCCAGAGCGGATTTACCATCTTGCAATCCCACCAACAGTGGAGGAGTGTTCCTTTTTCTCCACATCCTCTCCAGCACCTATTGTCTCCTGAGTTTTTAATCAGCCATTCTGACTGGTGTGAGGTGAAATCTCAGGGTTGTTTTGATTTGCATTTCCCTGATGACTAATGATGTTGAACATCTCTTAAGGTGCTTCTCAGCCATCTGAATTTCTTCTGGTGAAAATTCCTTGTTTAGCTCTGTACCCCATTTTTTAATAGGATTGTTTGGTTCTTTGGGGTCTAATTTCTTGAGTTCTTTGTATATATTGGATATTAGCCCTCTGTCGGATGTAGGGTTGGTGAAGATCTTTTCCCAATTTGTTGGTTGCCGTTTTGTCCTTCTGACAGTATCCTTTGCCTTGCAGAAACTTTGCAATTTTATGAGGTCCCATTTGTCAATTCTTGATCTTAGAGCATCAGCTATTAGTGTCCTGTTCAGGAACTTTCCCCCTGTGCCTATGTCCTCCAGGGTCTTCCCCAGTTTCTTTTCTATTAGTTTCAGTGTGTCTGGCTTTATGTGGAGGTCCTTGATCCACTTGGAGTTGATCTTAGTGCAAGGAGATAAGAGTGGGTCAATTCACATTCTTCTGCATGTTGACCTCCAGTTGAACCAGCACCATTTGTTGAAAAGGCTATCTTTTTTCCACTGGATGGTTGTAGCTCCTTTATCAAAGATCAAGTGACCATAACTCTGTGGGTTCATTTCTGGGTCTTCAATTCTATTCCATTGATCTACTTGCCTGTCGTTGTAACAAACTCCACCAGAGAACTCCTACAGCTGATAAACAACTTCAGCAAAGTGGCTGGTTATAAAATCAACTCAAGCAAATCAGTAGCCTTCCTGTACTCAAAGGACAAGCAGGCTGAGAAGGAAGTTAGGGAAATAACACTCTTCACAATAGCCACAAACAATATAAAGTATCTTGGTGTGACTCTTACCAAACAAGTGAAAGATCTGTATGACAAGAACTTCAAGTCCTTGAAGAAAGAAATCGAAGAATGCCTCAGAAGATGGAAAAATATTTCTTGCTCTTGGATCGGCAGGATCAATATAATAAAAATGGCCATCTTGCCAAAAGCAATATACAGATTCAATGCAATCCCCATCAAAATCCCAAATCAATTCTTATAGATCTAGAAAGAGCAATTCTTAAATTCATCTGGAGTAACAAAAAACCCAGGATAGCTAAAAGTATTCTCAACAATAAAAGGACTTTTGGGGGAATCAATATCCCTGACCTCAAGC
Source organism: Apodemus agrarius (assembly GCA_964023405.1). NCBI lineage: Eukaryota > Metazoa > Chordata > Mammalia > Rodentia > Muridae > Apodemus > Apodemus agrarius. The sequence continues at coordinate 137,747,960 of OZ030009.1, read as the reverse complement.
AGTACTACAGAGCAACTGTGTTAGAAACTGCATGGTATGGGTCCATCGGTGTGACTCTGTTTCGATTTCATACTTCCATATGATTACTTGTGTCTCTCTCAGCAGACCAGGAATATTCAGCTTCACTTGCTGTCTGACCTAGAGCATTTAACTCAATAAAAACCTAAAAATTAGTCATGTGACTATCTACAGAGTCCGTTTTAGCACTTACTTTCTGCACCACAGGTGTCTTGTTTCTCTTGTTCCATAATAAATCAGTTTCATTTTAATACAAACATTCACATAAGTGGTTTCCAAATAAGGACAGATAGTAGATATTTCTTCTCATTTGTTCATCCCCTAAAACATTGGTTTGTTGGTGAATTAGAAATAACTGTGATACTGTGATCTTTGAAACTGATAAGGCTTCCCTCTTAGCTTTGACACTAAGGAAATCATGTCTAATATGTGAATGCTTCAAAAAGTTCTCAGAGGCTTGCATTAAGGATTTTGTATGAGAATCCTTAAATTTTATTTCATTTTTGCCTCTGTCTTTTATCAGGTATTTTGGTCAATTTTTCTTTTCCATATGATGCTTGTTAAAATATATATTAAATATATAAATTCAATATGTAATATTTACTTCTCAAATACCTTAAAATGATTCATGCTTAATATGCAAACTGTCTTATCTTAATACTTGTGGGAAAATGTTTTGAATAATACAATAATGTTTTTCATTTCTTTATATTATTCATAATGTGTGCTTACTTTAAGCCTTGAACAGTTAATTAATTTTTGAACATCCTCAGTTTTCTCCCTCTTTAAAAGATTTATACTATACTTGGAATTAACAAATGTCTTGAGATATTTGTGTATAAAACTAATAGAAATCAAGAGTGCTGTATGCAGATAACTATGAGGCAGAGATAAGTCCCTAGACAAAATTCCTAGAGATAAACTTCCAGTACAGCAAGCCTGATTTTTTTCTTCTAGGGTCATAAGTTAATCAGCAATGGTTTCAGGCCTGAGGGGTTAAACTTAGCTCTCAGCAACAATGTCCATACATTTAAACACTGGCTTACAGAGCCACAGAGTCCTCTAAGGAGAGGTGGCCTGGAATTCCCTAGGTTTTATATTGAAGCTTCCTATGTTGGAGATAGGATGAATAGAAAATACCCAGGCCTTGTCAGGACTGAGGCTTCTTCTTAAATCACCTCAATACTTAATTGGATTAAGGTTAGCCTTTGTCTCAGCTATCTGCCAGACACAAATGTAAATTTTATTTTGGAAAAAGATAATTTTATTTTAGAACTTAAATTGCCTTGGTAAGTTTTCAAATGCAGCAACTGGCACTGAATTTAAAAGATTAGGTACACAGAGAGACAAAGAAATATATATTTGATGCTGATTTAATTTTGGTATTTGGTATCTGTCTAGGAAATTGTCCATTTCCTCTAGATTCTCCAGTTGTTTTGAGTATAGACCTTTGTAGTAGGATCTGATGATCTTTTGAATTTCCTCAGTTTCTGTTGTTATGTCTCCCTTTTCATTTCTAATTTTGTTAATTTGTATACTGTCTCTGTGTCCTTTGGTTAGTCTGGCTAAGGGTTTATCTATCTTGTTGATTTTCTCAAAGAACCAGCTCCTGGTCTTGTTGATTCTTTGTATGGTTCTCTTTGTTTCTATTTGATTGAATTCAGCCCTGAGTTTGATGATTTCTTGTCTTCTACTCCTCCTGGGTGAATTAACTTGTTTTTCTTCCAGGGCTTTAAGGTGTGCCATTAAGCTGCTAGTGTATGCTCTCTCCGGTTTCTTTTTGGATGCACTTAGAGCTATGTGTTTTCCTCTTAGCACTGCTTTCATTGTGTCCCATAGATTTGGATAGGTTGTACCTTCATTTTCATTGAATTCTAAAAAGTCTTTGATTTCTTTTTTTATTTCTTCCTTGACCAAGGTGTCATTGAGTAGAATATTGTTCAGTTTCCATGTGTATGTGAGCTTTCTGTTGTTTTTGTTGCTATTGAAGACCACTCTTACTCCATGGTGATCTGATAGGAGGCATGGGATTAGCTAGATCTTCTTATATTTGTTGACATCTGTCTTGTGACCAATTATATGGTCTATTTTGGAGAAGGTACCATGTGGTGCTGAGAAAAAGGTATATTCTTTAGCTTTAGGATGAAATGTTCTATATATATCTGTTAAATCCAATTGGTCCAGAGTTTCAATTAGTTTCACTGTGTCCCTGTTTAGTTTCTGCTTTCCTGATCGGTCCATTGAGGAGAGTGGAGTGTTGAAGTCACCCACAATTATTGTGTTAGGTGTAATGTGTGCTTTAAGCTTTAGTAAGGTTTCTTTTATGAATGAGGGTGCCCTTGCATTTGGAGCATAGATGTTCAGTATTGAGAGCTCTTCTTGGTGGATTTTCCCTTTGGCCAGAAAGAAGTGACCTTCTGAGTCTCTTTTGATGATTTTAGGTTGGAAGTCAGTTTTATCTGATATTAGAATGGCTACTCCAGCTTGTTTCCTGGGACCATTTGCTTGTAAAATTGTCTTCCAGCCTTTTACTCTAAGGCAGTGTTTGTCTTTAACACTGAGATGTGTTTCCTGTATGCAGCAAAATGTAGGGTCCTGTTTCCGTATCCAGTCTGTTAATCTATGTCTTTTTATTGGGTAATTGAGTCCATTGATGTTAAGAGATATTAAGCATTAGTAATTATTACCTCCAGACATTTTTGAAATTATATTTATTTATTTTATTTATTTTTTTATATTCGAGAGGTTATCTTCTTTTGGGTTTGATGAGAGGAGGTTTCTATCTTGCTTCTTCCCGGGTGTAGTTTCCATCCTTGTCTTGGTGTTTTCCCCCTATTATTTTTGTAGGGCTGGATTTGTGGAAAGATATCGTGCAAAATTGGTTTTGTCATGGAATACCTTGATGTCTCCATCTATGGCGATTGAGAGCTTTGCTGGGTAAAGTAGTTTTGGCTGAAGTTTGTGTTCTCTTAGAGTTTGCATTATATCTGCCCAGGATCTTCTAGCTTTCGTGGTCTCAGGTGAGAAGTCTGGTGTTATTCTGATAGGTCTTCCTTTATAAGTTACTTGGCCTTTTTCTCTTGCTGCCTTTAATGTTCTTTCTTTGTTTAGTACATTTGGAGTTTTGATTATTATGTGACGGGATGTATTTCTGTTCTGATCCAGTCTGTTTGGGGTTCTATATGCTTCTTGTATATTCATGGGCATCTCTCTCTTTAGGTTGGGGAAGTTTTCTTCCATAATTTTGTAGAAGATATTTGCTGGCCCTTTAACTTGTAAATCTTCACTCTCGTCTATACCTATAATCCTTAGGTTTGGTCTTCTCATTGTGTCCTGGATTTTGTGAGAGGAGGTTTCTATCTTGCTTCTTCCCAGGTGTAGTTTCCATCCTTGTCTTGGTGTTTTCCCCCTATTATCCTTTGTAGGGCTGGATTTGTGGAAAGATATCGTGCAAATTTGGTTTTGTCGTGGAATACCTTGATGTCTCCATCTATGGCGATTGAGAGCTTTGCTGGGTAAAGTAGTTTGGATGTTTTGGGTTACAGCCTTTTTGCATTTAGTATTTTCTTTGACTGTTGAATCAATGGTTCCTATGGTATCTTTGGCTTCTGATATTCTGTCTTCTATCTCTTGTATTCTATTGTTGATATTTGCATCTATGGCCCCTGATTTCTTCCCAAGGTTTTCTATCTCCAATGTTGTCTCCCTCTGCAATTTCTTAGTTGTTTCTACTTCTGTTTTTAGTACCTGGATGTATATGCAGCAGAGCCTAGGCAGGCACCACTGGGCCTGCCTGGGGGCGAGAGCCTAGCAGATCTCCCTGTGCGGTAGCCCCAGATGGAATCTGTGTACCTGCACCTTTCCAGCTGTGTCCTCCTTACATTTATTTTTTAATTAGGTCTTTTTTATTTATAACTTACATTTAAACATCTTAAAACATTTCCTTAAATCCTCACAACTTAAGTTTCCATATCTTCAGACCTTATGTAAACCTAATGTAATTTACTATGAGATACATGTGCTTGATTACTGAGAGCAGTCACTGAAAAACAAAGAAGCAAGAGGCCTCACACCGGGATAATTGTTACTTTAGACTTCAGCCTTTTATACATGGAACTTCTCAGGTAAATTTTAAAATTATTCAGTATATGTAAAGAAGGGAAGTTTTATAATTAGCTATAGCCATATTTGTATCTCTGTCCACTATATTACTTTAATGAAGTGGTAGAAATACTGCCATTATAAAGAACACCCACATTTGAAAGCAGAGTTGGTGAAATGATTATACACCAGAATGCTAGAGATTCTTCCATTCTAAGGAGTCAAGGCAAAGCCATGGAAGTCTGTGTGTGCAGCCCAGGGATAGAGCAGTCATTCGGCATACACGAGGCACTATGTTCAGTCCTTAGTACCCAAAGAAGACAGAAAAAGAAAGAGAGAAAAAGAAAGGAAAGAAGGAAGAAAGGAAGGAGGGGGAATATGTGAGCTAAAGAGGAGGAGAAAGGGGGAGTGACAGGAATAAAGAAAGCCAATTACATAAAACGAGATTAAGACCAGGCTGGGGATTCCAGGCATTAATCTTTTTAATTGAGTATAATCTTCATTTACATTTCTAATGGTAAAAACTTTCCCAATATCCCCTCTCCCCAAAGACCCTCAACCCCTCTTCCCACCCAACCCCTATGCCCAGACCAATGGTTGGCTGCTAGCATCTGCCTCTGTATTTGTAAGGCTCTGGCAGGGCCTTTCCGGAGACAACCATGGCATGCTCCTTTTAGTATACACTTCTTGTCATCCATAATAGTGTCTGGATTTGGTGACTATTTATAGGATGAATCTTTAGGTAGGGCAGTCTCTGGGTGGCCTTTGCTTCAGTCTCTGCTCCACACTTTGTCTCCTATATTGGTCCTGTGAGTATTTTGTTCCGTTTCTCAGAGGAACCAAAGCACCCTTACTTCAATCTTCCTTCTTCTTGAGCTTCCTGTGCTGGGTGAATTGTTACTTGTTTATTTGGGGTTTGGGGCTAACATCCACTTATTAGTGAGTGCATACCATGTGCATTCTTTTGTGATTGGGTTACCTCGCTCAGGATGACACTTTCTAGTTCCATCCGTTTGCCAGGCATTAATCTTAATGGAACTGAGAAGTTGTCCTCCTCTTAAAGAGAAAAATGGAGTTGTGAATATCAGATTGTCAGCAGTACTATGTGGCCATCATTCTAAGGTTTTTAAAGGACCATTGATCATTACCATGATGACCTATAAAATGTCAGAGTTTTATACCAAGAGGAATTTACACACAAAAAAGGAAGATTTTGTTCTTTCATATTAAATACCTGGTCTCAGACACTAATTAAACATGTAGTACATTTTGTTTCCTCAAGAAAACTTTAATAGCCCCTGTGCTACACTTCATTTTGTGGTGTGAATTTATCAAATCACACCACGAGGTGGAGTCCATATCTTTAGCTTTTTCATGGCAGGTCTTCATAACTACACTGACTAATACAATGTAGAAGTGGCATTAGACCAGCGTCAGCCATCACTCTTAACTAGCCTCGCATCCTTGCTTCCTGCCTGTGGACACCAACTGCTATTTAAGAGGTGCAAGTATTCTGAAAGCACCATGCAGGCGAAGCAATAAGGAAATAGAAGACGTCATTAAAATCCTCCCAATCAAGAAAAACCCAGAGCCAGATGGATTTAGTGCAGAATTCTGCCAGACCATCAAAGAAGACTGGATACCAATATTCCTCAAGCTATTCCGTAAAATAGAAACAGAAGGAACACTACCTAATTTATTCTATGAAGCGACAATTACTCTGATACCTACACTACACAAGGACTCAACCAAAAAAGAGAACTTTAGACTCATCTCGAATATGGATATAGATGCAAAAATATTCAATAAATTCTTGAAAATGGAATCCAAGAACACATCAAAACCACCATTCATCATATTCAAGTAGGTTTCATTTCAGGTATGGAAGGTTGGTTGAATATATGAAAATCCATTAACATAACTCACTATATAATGAAACTCAAGGAAAAACAATCACATGATCATTTCCTTAGATGCAGAAAAAGCATTTAACAAAATACAACACCTCTTCATGTTAAAAGTACTAGAGATATCAGGAATTTAAGGCCCATACCTAAACATAATAAAAGCAATATACAGCAAACCAACAGTCAATATCAAATTGAATGGATACTTGAAGCAATTCCACTAAAATTGGGGACAAGCCAAGGCTGCCCACTCTCCCTATATCTATTCAATATAGTATTCAAAGTGCTAGCTAGAACAAGAAGACAACATAAGAGATCAAGGGGATACAAATTGGCAAAGAAGAAATAAAGGTATCGTTATTTGCAGATGAGATGGTAGTATACACAAACAACCCTGAAAACTCTACCAGAGAACTTCTCCAGCTGATAAACAATTTCAGCAAAGTGGCCAGATATAAAATTAACTCTATATATCAGTAGATTTCCTTTATACAAGTGATAAAGAGGCTGAGAAAGAAAGTAGGGAAAGAACTCCCTTCACAATAGCCACAAATAATATAAAATATCATGGGATGACTCTAACCAAACAAGTGAAACATCTGTATGAAAACAATTTCACATCTCTCAAGAAAGAAATTGAAGATCTTAGAAAAGGGAGACATCTTCCATACTCATGGATTGGCAGAATTAACATAGTAAAACTGCCCTTCCTACCAAAGGCAATCTACAGATTCAATGCAATCCCCATCAAAATCCCAACACAATTCTTCAAAGACATGAAAAAAACAATTCTCAAATTTATCTGGAAAGGCAACAAACAAACACCACACACACACACACACACACACACACACACACACACACACCAGAATAGTGAAAGCAATACTTAACAGTGAAAGAATGGCTAAGCAGAGCCTTGCAGATAAAGAGGCAGATGTTAGCAGCTAACCATTGGACTGAGTGCGGGGTTTCCGATGGAGGAGTTGGAGGGAGGACTGAAGGAGCTGAGGATTTGCAGCCTTGAGGAAAGAAGGACAATGTAGGCCAACCAGAACCCCCAGGGCTCCCAGGGACTAAGCCATCATTCAAAGCATACACATGGTTCCAGCCATATTTGTGGCTGAAGAACGCCTTTTCAGGCATGGGCATCAGTGGGAGGAGGGGTCCTTGGTCCTATGAAGGCTCAATAGATGCCCCAGTGTTGGAAAATCAAAGGGGGATAGGTGGAAATGGGTTGGCTTGAGGGGCATCTTCTTGGATGCAGCAGGAGGGAGGATGGGTTGGGGTTCTTCTGGGAGGGGGGTAGAAACCAGGAAAGGGTATAACATTTGAAATGTAAATGAAGTATATATTCAATTTAAAAAAAAGAATGGCCGAGGAAATACGCATCCCTGACCTCAAGCTTTACTACAGAGCAATAGTGATAAAAACTGCATGGTATTGGTACAGAGATTGGTACATTGATCGATGGAATAGAATTGAAGACCCAGTAATAAAACCACACACTTAAGGGCACTTGATCTTTGACAAAGAAGCCAAATATATACAATGGAAAAAAGAAAGCATTTTCAATAAATGGTGCTTGTCGAACTGACTGTCACTGTGTAGAAAAATGAAAATAGACCCATATTTGTCACCTTGCGCAAAGCTCAAGTTCAAGTGGATCAAAGAACTCAACAAAAAATCTGATACACTAAATCTAATAGAAGATAAAGTGGGAAAGAGGTTTGAACTCATTGGTATAGGGGGAAATTTCCTGAACAGAACTCTAATGGCTCAGGCTTTTAGATCAAGAAGTGATAAATAGGACCTCATAAAACTAGAAAGCTTCTGAAAGCAAAATAAGCCGATAAGACAAATTGGCAACCTACAGATTGGAAAAAAACTTCACTAACCCCACATCTGATAGAGGGCTAATATCCAAAATATATAATGAACTCCAAAAAAAAAAAGCCCAATCAAAAAATGGGGTATAGAACTAAACCAAGAATTCAAAACAGAGGAATAGCGAATGGCTGAGAAACAGCTAAAGAAATGTTCAAAGTCCTTAGTGATCAGAGAAATGCAAATCAAAATGACCCTGAGATTCCACCTTACACCAATCAGAATGGCTAAGATCAAAACTTCAGGTGACAACACATGTTGGTGAGGATGTGGAGAAAGAAGAACACTCCTCCATTGTTGATGGGATTTCAAACTTGTACAACCACTCTGGAAATTAATCTAGAGGTTCCTGAGAAAATTGGAAATAGATCTACCTGAAGACCCAGCAATACCACTCTTGGAGATATACCCAAAAGATGTCCCAACATACCACAGGGGCACATGCTCCACTATGTTCATAGCAGCCTTGTTTGTGATATCCAGAAGCTGGAAACAACCTAGATGTCCCAAGACAGAAGAATAGATACAGAAAATGTGGTTCATTTATACAATGGAATACTACTCAGCTATTAAGAATGAGGACATCCTGAGTTTTGCAGGCAAATGGATGGAACTAGAAAATATCATCCTTGGTGAGGGGGGGAGGGGCTGGAAAGGGGAAAGCCTTTGGAATGTAAACAAAGAATATAGAATTTTTAAAAAGGAAAAAAAAAGAAAATATTATACTGAAGTAACTCAAATCCAAAAGTACATGTATGGTATGTACTCACTACTAATAAGTGGATATTAGCCAAAAAAAAAAAAAAAAAGTACAGAATACCCAAGATGCAGTCCACAGAACTCAAAAAGTTCAAGCTGAAGGGTCCAAGTGAAGATGCCTCAGTCCCTCCTGGGAGGGAGAGGGGATGTAGGGGGTGGGGGTAGGGGAACATCATCTGATAATAGGTGAGGAAAAGGACAGAAGCCCTGAGGGCTAGCAGAAAGAATGGAAACAGGCAACCTCAGGAGGTAGGAGGTTGGGGGACCCTCCAGAATGCACCAAAGACCTGGAAGGTGAGAAACTCTTGGGACTCAAAGGGAGGGGCCTTAGATAAAATGTCCTACATTGGGGAGAGGGAATTTTTAGATCCTACCTTCCAGCAGAAAGACAGGTCATCAAGTTAGTGATGGGGTTGCCATCCCACAATCACAACTCTAACCCATAGTTGTCCCTGTCTGAAAGAACTGCAGGGATGGAAATGGAGAAGAGCCTGAGGAAAAGAGTCCAGCGACAGGCCCTAAGTGGAATCCAGCTCAAGTGAAGTCCCCAAGGTCTGACACTATTACTTTGCCTATGGAACACTCATAAAAATTGACCTATCATGACTGCCCTCTGAAAGACCCAATAAGCAGCTGAAAGAGTCAGATGCAGATATTTGCACCCAACTAATGGGCAGAAGCTGCTGAGCCTTGTGGTTGAATTAGGGGAAAGCTGGAAGTAGCTGAGGAGGAGGACCAGCAGTCTCAATTAACCTGGACCCTGAGATCTCGCAGATACTGGATCACCAACCAGGTAGCATATATCAGCTGATATGAGGCCCCCAACACATATACAGCAGAGGACTGCCGGGTCTGGGCTTAGTCAGAGAAGATGCATCTAACCCTCAAGAGACTGGAGGCCCCAAGGAGTTTAGAGGTCAGAAGGGGTGGGGGTTGGAGGTAGGACATCCTCATGGAGACAGGGGGCAGAAAGGAGGTATGGGATATGGAAGAGTCAGAGGGTGGACTGGGAGGGGAGTAAAATCTAGAGTTTATTTATATGAGCACACTGCAGTTGTCTTCAGGCACACCAGAAGAGGGCATCAGATCTCATTACAGATGGTTATGAGCCACCATGTGGTTGCTGGGAATTGAACTCAGGGCCTCTGGAAGAACAGTTGGTGCTCTTAACCACTGAGACACCTCTCCAGCCCTAAATTTAGAATTTAAAATACATAAATTAATTAAAAATAAATAAATAGAAGATTTTTAAAAAAAGAAAATATTAAGTCTAAAACATCCTGACACAAAACATCCTGGAAATCTGGGACACTATGAAAAGGCCAAACTTAATAATAAAAATAGGAGAAGGAAGAGATTTCCAGCTCAAAGGACTAGAAAATATTTTTAACAAAATCATAGAAGAAAAATTTCCTAACCTAAGGAAGAGCATGACTGTAAAAGTACAAGACACTTATAGACTATCAAAGTGATGGGAGCAGAAAAGGAAGTCTCCTCTCCATATAATAATCAAAACACGAAATATTCAGCATAAAGAAAGAATATTGAGCGCCGGGCGGTGGTGGTGCATGCCTTTAATCCCAGCACTTGGGAGGCAGGGGCAGGCGGATTTCTGAGTTCGAGGCCAGCCTGGTCTACAGAGTGAGTTCCAGGTCAGCCAGGGCTACACAGAAAAACCCTGTCTCAAAAAAACAAAAAAACAAAAACAAAAACAAAAAAAAGAATATTGAAAGCTACCAGGGAAACTAGCAAGTATCTATTAGAATTATACATGGATTCTCAATGGAATTCTAAAAGCTAGAAGGACATAAACAGATGTCTTGCAAACTCAAAGAGATGACAGATGCCAGCTGAGACCACTACATTCCGCAAAGCTTCCAATAGGAGAAAACATGACACTGTCAAATTTAAACTGTGAATCCAGCCCTAGAGAAAGTACTAGAAGGAAAGCTTCAACTCAAGGAGATTAACCATACCTACAAAACACAGGCTCTACGTTATCTTGATCTCAAGCTCTAGAGAAATATCATAGGAGCACTGTTAATCTAATTTTCACAAGGCAGAACTAGACCAATGAGGATTTGTGTATAGAAGTTGGAAAGGTGGAATTTGAAAACATCATCATTTTCTTTTCTTGGTTATCACTCATTAGAGAGACCATGGACAACCTTTCCTAGTGTGATTGTACCTGTGCCAGATTAGCCTCAAATGTCATCTCTTTGCTAGATACGTATTCCTTCATTGTCCTGTTTTCTAACAGGCACTGCTGCTGAACTCCTGTGCTTCTTCACTGATACTCCTTCCATGTGGCACTGCATGAGAGCTCAGAAAGCATCTGTTAACAATTCCTGGAAACGTGCTGCAGAGAGACAGGGCAAGAGCAGTCTCTCTCCACACCTTTCACTTGGCATCTACACAGTGCAGGTATCTGGTAAACTCACAGCAAGCCTTCGGACTGAGCATCCAATAGGAGAGTTAGGGGAAGGACTGAAGGACCTGAAGGGGATTGCAACCTCATAGGAAAAACAACAATATCAACTAAACAGCCCCTGTCCCAGAGCTCCCAGGAACTAAACCACCAACCACCGAGTTCTCATGGAGGGACTCATGGCTCTAGCGACATATGTAGCAGAGGATGGCCTTATCTGGCATCAGTGGGAGGGCCTTGGTCCTGTGGAGGCTCCATGCCCCAGTATAAAGGGGATGCGAGAGCAGTGAGGCAAGAATGTGTGTGTGTGTGTGTGTGTGTGTGTGTGTGTGTGTGTGTGTGTGTGTAAGTACCCTCATAGAGGCAAAGGAGAGGGGGAATGGGATGATAGGGGTTGTGGAAGGGAGACCAGGAAGGGGGACAACATGGAAATGTAAATAAATAAAATAACATACATACATACATACATACATACATACATACATCTATCGCTCTAAGGTCTGTCTCTTGATTTCTACCACCTGTGCTACAACTCTCCCGACATCCTCTCCCCCTTCATTGAGACCAGCATGTCTATTAGGTATGGCCCATCGAAAACTAGGCACAAGTCGCCTGACTTGTCCCCTCTGACATTTCCCCCAGGCTTCTTATTTTCAGCCTCTTCTAAATCATCCTTCTTCACTTTGTTTGAAAGCCTTCCCTCTTTTTTGTCATTCTCCACAGCATGAGAGCCAACTTAACTCTTTGGACGCCATTCCGGGGCCTATCCTTGCCTTCTCCTCACAGTGACGCTCACTACCAAGGTGCACAGCGAAGCTTGGCTCTTCAGAACTGCTTTTCCTCCTCTTCCTCCCCCTCCTCCTCTTCTTCCTCCTCCCCCCTCCTTCTCCTTCTCTTCCTCCTCTTCTCCCCGCCTTGTCCTCGTCCTCATCCCCCTCCTCCCCCCGCCCTCTCCTACCTCCCTCCTCCTCCCCCTCCTCCTCCCTGTCATCCTTCCCCTCCTCCTCCTCCTCCTCCTTCTTCTCCTCCTCCTGTTCCTCCTCCTCCTCCTTCCCCTTCTTTTTGAGCTGTCCTGGCCCTCACTCTGCACCACCAGGAAGACATTTGCATTTTGTTCTCGGATTTATGAAAGCAAGACAACACTAAAGAGTGATCTTTAAATTAATGTGAAAATAAAACTGCTTTAAGTGTTTGGTATAATACAAAACTCATTTGTATTTTAATGTTAGGACTTGAGTTAGTAATGGAATTTTATTTAATGAATACGACTTTTCTGTATTCCTAAATTTCATGGTACTATAATAGGAATATATTAGTAACAAGTATATGGTTGGGAGAGATGTAAAAGCTACATAAAATAATTAAACTCTCATAGGAATGGGGCAAAACATTCATAGTTTCGAGAATGCTATCAGTCAAATTGTGTCAAGGGACTAGAATGGACATTCTGGGTCCCAGTATTGTAAGCTTAGCATTTTGCAAATACTTCCTCATTTAATTTTTGACTGGCTGTTAGCATGATGGATTTTCTTTTGTTATGTTACAAGGAGGAGAATGAAGGGCAGAGATGCTGGTTGACTGAACAAAGCTCGCAGAGGAGTGAACAGCAAAACCAGCCCGCAGACCTGACCTTCTTCACTGCAGGGTAACCAGCCCGCAGACCTGACCTTCCTCACTGCAGGGTAACCAGCCCGCAGACCTGACCGTCCTCACTGCAGGGTTTCCTCTGCATCTTCATGTCCCTCGTTTTCTCAGACTCAATTGAAAAAAAAAAGGAATTTTCCTTTCCTGAACAAAAAATGAAGCATCTATATTAATAGCTTAAAAAGCTTTTTAAATTAAATATACACTAATCAGTGTATTGTATTACTCTCTCATATCGATTCAGAATTCATACTTAATTTGAGTATAATTTTTATCTACCATAAAAGGAACCAAACCTAGTTCATATATGTCAAATCTAGACTGCTGTATCTCCCCAAAGTCTTTACTTTCACTGTAAGCAAAGGTTACACCAGCAGAGTTATAGCATGGAGAAGTAAGAGAACAGGAAAGACAGCAGAATTCAGGATTTGTTTATACTTTTAGCAAAAGTAGTTTTAAGATGAAACAAAAGTTCAGACCAAAAATATGACTTTAGCCAATAAGGCTTTCCTCACCGAGGTACTACATTTCTTTGAAAGAACAAACATTTTGTTTGTAACATGTGTTAGAACATGCCCTATTTTCCACCTAAAACCTTAGAGTGAATTCAGGATCTAACTTTTTGTATACGTATAATTAAATGCACATCTTTGGTCATTTGAAGATAATAAAATCTAGTAAGCAACCTAGGGGTGCATACTGCTATGAAAATTCTGGAACTAAACTTCAACATCACCTGTAATTTTGTCCCAGGGTTGTTCTCAGGTACAGTAAGGAGGATTCCCCTGTGCCTGCATGGCACTGCAAGGAATCAGGGGCCCCTTGTTTTTTCATTATGAAATCTGGGGGACACCTGTACCCCAATCCTGGGCACATTGATGGAACTGTTAGTAACAGTGCAATTAGGAAGCCACAACGGAGAATAAATAAACTTCCTACAGGCCACACTTGGTTCAACAATGGCAGAGAATGAGTCTCAGGTCATCCGTAATCTTACTGTAAGTTTAGTTAGTATCAATACCAGATCCTCTAAGATTAGCCTTTGTTATAAAGAATCTCAGGAGAATACCCTGGTTATGTTTATCATAAAACTCAGATTCAAAACTACTGAGAAGATGTCATTTAAATGTATTGGTCTTTAGGGAATAAAAAAAATTAACTCATTTAATGTTTACTTTTTAAAAAACAACAAACATATAAAATATGCTCTAAGAATAACAAATATATTTTCCCCCAAAAGAAAAAGTTAATCAGAGCACACTGAGTTGTTCCCTGCTCTGGTGTTTCTTTCCTGGATTGACTTACATGCTCACCTTCCTGACTTGCTCAGACCTAGCACTCCCCCTGAGCCAGTGTAGACGACTGTCCCCACACAGCAGTGAGGCGAGGCGGAGTGGCGTGATGGCTGCCTGTAGACATTGGCTCCTTTCCTCTGCATTCCTCTTCTCTCAGAACCCGCATTCATGACTTCCACTGTATGTCTCAGCCTCCCAACCCTGAGCATTCCTGAAATCCTCAGACTGCGTTAGGTGCTCAGAATGCCCCAATCTAAGCTGTCTGGTTTGATGATAGAGCATTTGCCATTAAACTTTCTAAATGGCTCTTCAGGGTAATTCGCCTATGGGTAAGGTTAAGTCAGCCTAGTTACTTAAAAGTTCTCTAAATGGGGTGTGCAGGCATCCCTTCCCTTAACAACACCAGATTTCTAAATATAGACTAAGCGGACACAGTTCAATTTTCATTTCTACTAAATCACAAATCATCAAAATACAATCCGCAGGCTAAACCTATGCGGTCACGAGTTTCATTTGTAAAGCTTCCTTTGAACAGAGCCTCTATTATACAGTTCATGTTGTTTGTGACTATTGCTAGCGGCACAATGATGTAGCTGAATAGCTGAGAAAGATATGTCCCTTACAAAGCCCTAACTCTTTCTATGTGGCCCTTTACAATTGCTGTTTGGTGTACATCAAAGCCGCGCTTGTTTCTAACCCTGGAGTTCTCATGACTTCTTTCCCAGGAGATGGTATTGTCCCTCACGGAAAAGGCGGTGCCTGCAAGCCTGCTAGAGTCATTCACATTCATCTTTATCTGCCTACTTTGACGTGGGGGCTTTCGACACTCAAGGGCAGGTTCATAAGCCTGGCAGCTTTCACCCTGAGTGCAGAACATGCTCACGGCTCCAGGTGTGTCCACCTGTGTGAACTCAGAGGCCAAGGACGGAGATCAGACCACCTGGAGGGGCGCTGCTCAGAGTAGCCAATCAGTCGCTTGTGTACGTTGTTGTCACCTGTTTTCTAGGTTTTAAGTTTCTCCAGGCGAGCCTGGCCATCCAGCTAAGCACTTTGATTCAGACTTGGCTTGCTCCCAAGTAGAAAGGATCTCCCAAACAATAGTGCTGTAACAACAAAGACTTACCTTATATTTATGTTCCAAATAAGCTACGGAAAACTTTGAATATCTGCTTTCACAATCCAGGCTGAACCCAGTTTCTCTTTGGTATATGACACTCTATGAGCAAGCCAGGACTAGACAGTGGCTTTTACATCTCTACTCAGGTATCTCAAGTATGTCTCAGTCATAATCTAATAGCCAAAACATGTCACTGGACTTGTCCTGATATAAAAGGAATGGGGAAGTCTACCCTCCCTTGGAGAAAACATCCCATCGCTGAAAGTCCCTTGCTATTCACAGGATTATACTCCTACGGGGAGCACTGTTAAGTTTTTGGAATGGAAGCACAATTAATGACATTAACTTGTTTATGTCTTTTCAGTTCCTTCATCTGTCTCGTCAGGCCCAGGAACTTATTTTGGCCTCTGAAACCCTTCAAACCATGAATCCACTTTGGACACAGTCTGTGGTTATGGATGTGGCCTGGGGCCTTTCCCATGTTTGAAGTGTTTTCCCCGCTATATCTGTTTCTCTCTGATGAGTGTTGAAAACATGTGAGCCTTATCCTTCCTGGGAAGCAAATGAATTCTGAAGCCACATTTGCGGAGGTTACTGTTCCAAGTCCAGGTAGCGCGTGTTCCTGCTCAGAATCATTACCCCAAGTAGAACACTGCGGGTTTTGCTTTTAATCATTTTCAAATTTTTATTTTTATGAAGTGGATAATTGTTCCAAGTTCCAATGAAAAGAAAAAACTGAAAACCCTGTTTTCATATCTGCACGTACTCTTTGAAACTTTTTGCATTATTGATGACTTTTTTTTCTTTTTTTCTATATTCTTTGTTTACATTCCGAAGACTTTCCCCTTTCCCAGTTCCCCCCTCACCATATGTCCCATAAGTCCTCCCCCCACCCCCCACCCCCCCACCCACGCCTATTCCCCAATCACCACCCCACCATTTCTCTGTTCTGTTCTGGTACTCTCCTACAAAACTGGATCCAATCTTTTCAGGCCCAGGGTCCTCTCCTTCCTTCTTCTTGGGAATCTTTTGACTTACTAATTGTACCTTGAGTATTCAGAGCTTCTGGGCTCATTAATATCCACTTATCAGTGATTGCATTTTATGTGTATTCTTTTGTGATTGGGTTAACTCACTTAGGATGATATTTTCCAGATCCAACCATTTGCCTACAAATTGCATGAATTCATTATTTTTAATTGCTGAGTAGTATTCCATTGTATAAACATACCACACTTTCTGTATCCATTCCTCCTTTGAGGGACATCTGGGTTCCTTCCAACTTCTGGCTATTATAAATAAGGCTGTTATGAACATAGTGGAGCATGTGTCTTTATTGTATGCAGGGGAATCCTGGAAACTTGTTTCAGAAAGGATGTAGAGACAGGTTTTTGACACTCATGAAAATGATTGTATAATCTTTTGTACAAAATGTGGATGGAATTGTATCTTAACATGGATTCAGTAGCTGCATGTAAACCCCAGAACTGTTCTCACTCTACAGTCTTCTCTCTACCCACACATACTGCTAGAATACATAGGTACTGTGGTGTTTGAATAGGAATGGCCCCATAGACTCACTCGTGTTTGAATGCTTGGCCCATAGGAAGTGGCAATATTAGGAGGTGTGTTCATGCTGGAGGAACTGTGTCATTGTGGGGACAGGCTTTGAGGTCTCATATGCTCAGGCCATGTCCAGTGGGCCACACAGTCTCCCCAGGATTCCTTCATATCAAGAAGTCGACCACTCAGTATCTTCTCCAGCACCATGTCTATTTGGACCCTGTCATGCTTATCGCGATGACAGTGGACTGAACATCCGAAACTGTAAGCCAGTCCCAATTCAGTGTTTTCCTTTATAAGATATGCCATGGTCACATTGTCTCTTTGCAACAATAAAACTGTAACTTGAACAGATATCAAACATAATGTACTGAAGGTGGTGGATAGTACCTGAGACAAAACATTGAAATGACTGAAAAAAAAAAAGATGGAATACCAGAAGCTGAAGATGGTGTATGCTAGCTCCTGGGGTCTTTAGGTTGAGAAGTGCCAACTCAAAACCTCACATCTGATGTTTCTGTGAGCACTGGGTTTCAGCGACACTTCACTAATCACAAACAATAATCAGAACTCCTGACAAGGTAAAGGTCCCAGGAAAATGGTGAGCCTTCTCCACTTCCTAGTTATTACAATTCCCTGCAAAATTAACAGTTCCTCTACTTGTGTATTACAATAATTACAATAAGTCTCTACTTGAGCATTACAAGAAAACTGCTGTAATTTAGAAAACTGCCCTAAATCCAAATGACTGCTTTCTTCAGTGTCTTTAGAAAGGACATTTCTAGCATGATATATTGAGAGATTATATAATAAAAGGAATTTTCTGCCGTTAAATTGGAGAGATTTGTTAGTTGCTATGGTGTTTGATAAACACAATGTATGGTATTATCTGAACAGGCAGATTCTCAGCAATGAGATAATATATGTACAGGTCGAGTTTCAGAGTTGATTACTTGTTGTAAACAAAAGTTTTTGTTGCTCAAAGCAGAGTAGACAGTCTCCTGGAAGCAGACAAGATATCATCATCAGGAAAGACTGCAGGATAATAAAAGTATACAGAACAGCATAGCTAGAGAACTATATGGGGCCTTTCATTGCTGATTCTTTATTTCCTCATTCCCAGACGAAACTGAGTTTTGCCTACACCTGAATGTGAACACCAAGTATCTGTGATTGCTAATCTCTACATTTGTGTAAACATGTGGGTGCTGGGAGAATTGGAAACTTCCCACGATCCATCCACTGCAGTGAAACCTACTGAATGCTTTCTTCAAAAGACTGTCAAGACATGTCTGCCTTCGACTGCAGCATTTTTTTTCCATGTAACCTAAGGATAACCTGCACCAGAGTTATCCAAGGTAATTCTTTTGCAGAAGTGACCCCTAACTCTAAAAGAAAAACATTAGAAAGTGGTTCCTGGGAATTTGTTTTAATTCACAGGCTGAGAGATTGCTCTCGCATAAATGTTTGAGAAGCACATCCAGACAAATTTAGGCAAATTACTCCCCAAATGTTACAAGTTATAAGTGGATTTGCTTTTCTAGGAAAAGCTTTGAACTTCTCTACCAGTTCTGCAATATGATACCTAAACCTCAAAAAAAGTTGCTACTGTCTAGCAGAATTGTATGTCCTTCATTAAAGGGATTATCAGCTTAATTTCACTTCTTCAAAGACCAGAATATAAAAGCCAGAATGAATCTTAAAAGGCAAATTAGTAAGATGAGTTGTTATCTTTTCCGGCAGAGGGAAATGTGCTCATGAGGTAGAATTGGAAGAGACAAAGCAACGATTAAGGTTAATGTTCAAAAAGGACTTAGAATCCTGTTGTCAGATCGCTAAAATAAATAGAAGACAACTTTTGAATTGATTTTCAAGGTACTAGGTAAAAGAAAAATTATAATATGCCATTAAAAGTTATCTCCTTCAGTTTTCCTCTTCTCTGAGCATTTCTCTCCAGGATCTTTACTGTCAGCTGTTTAATGTGCTGGAATAAGAAATACCGTTAACTGCATGAATAGCCCCCAACGGTCATTATAATAAAGACAAAACCACATCAGGTAAAACTCATTTCTTGACTGGTGGGGAGACAGGTAGCAGATTCTGACTGCAGCAGTTCCAAGCTGAGATCAAACTGACACTGAAATCTGCCTTTCTTAAAAGCCCTGGTCAGTACTCAGATTTCTAACAGGTGCAGGATCAGGTCTCTGTTGTCTCAGGGACACCAGGCTTCAGCGTGTTACCCCACAGACAAAATGACTATGGCACTGTTACATAGCCTACCTACTGGGGTTCCACCTTGAGCTTTCAGGAAGAGAGATGTCAGGAGGTCAGTGTAGAGAGGGCAAGGGAGGAAGCAAATGCCCACACTCCCACTTGTCCCCCCGCCCACCACTTCCCCTTCAATCTGAGCAGGACACTGTTCGGGGATACCGTGTACAGAATGAATTCTGTCCTGAGAATTTAATCCTCAGGATTGAAGGAAGAAGGAAATGGAGAGTCTAGAATGCTGTTACCACTAATTCCTGAGGCTACTCTTCTTCCTACCATTTTCTAAAATAGCCACCTGGGACATATTCCATTGTTTTCTCCTTTCCTTCGCTCGTCACCCGCTTCAGAGGCATCTTCCCTCTGTGGGCAATGGCTACATCCACTATGCTTCTGTGACTTGTCACGGAGACCTTGGGCTGCCTGTTCGAGGTCACCTACACAGCCAGCGAGAAGCAGAGCCAGCTGCAGTGTCACCCCAGAGCATCTGCTCTAACCTGGTACACCTGTTGCCCAGAGCATTTCCTGTGCCAAATTATCACACGTTTGTAGATACTTTGGATTGGAAATGCTGATATTGGAATCATCCAATGACATTCCTATAACATTTCTAAATGTTTCCTTTAGGAAGAAAAATCTTCCATTTTATATTTCTACTTATGGGGTGGCTTTTTCTTTTCAAGCCTCCAAACTCAAGTTGAGAAACAAGTCCAAAACACACATTGTCAGCTCTGCTCTTGTTCTAGAACAGTGGTTCTCAGCCTTCTGAATTCTGCAGTCTGGGGCCTGGGGAGATGGCTCAGTGGTTAAGAGCACTGACTGCTCTTCTGAAGGTCATGAGTTCAAATCCCAGCAACCACATGGTGGCTCACAACCATCTGTAATGAGATCTGAAGCCCTCTTCTGGTGTGTCTGAAGACAGCTACAGTGTACTTACATATAATAAATAAACGAATCATTGAGCTGGAGCAAGCTGGGCCAGAGAGAGAAGAGAAAGTGTCTAAAGGCTGCAATCCAATAATAAAGTTCCTTGTGTTGTGGTGACCCACAACCATAAAATTTTTTGTTGCTACTTCAAAACAGTACTTTTGCCACTGTTGCTAATATTAATGCAAATATATGATATGAGACCCCCCCTCCCAAAGAGGGTCAAGACCCACAGGTTAAGAACTGCTGATCTAGAAGATGCTGTCTCTTTTGTGTCATTGGGACCACTTTGAATCTGAAAACTGTTCCACATCTATATTACAGTCATCCTTATTGTGTTTTCCAACCCAGAAAAGCTTCTAGAACACAGATTCACGAACCCCACTCCGAGACAACTGCTCTCCTCACCCAGAGCCAATATCCATGTAACTCTCAAAAACAATTCATGGTTTTCCTAAAACACAATCTTGAAAGTATATATGTAAGGGTAGAGGTGGGAGCTGGAGACACTAAAATCGATTAGTAAACGTATTTGGAGAGAAGACAAGTGTTTTGGGGTTTTATTGATGTGAAGAGATACCATAATCAAGGCAACTTTTATAACGAATACAATTCATTGGGGCTGGATTAGAGTTTCAGATGTTTAGTCCATTGTCAGCATGGCAAAAAGGATGACGCTACGGAGGAGACGTCTAGACCTTCATGTTGAACTCTCCTTGATCTGAAGGCAGCACAGGGAGACTGTGTAACACACTGGGCAGATCTTGAGCATAGGAGACCTCAAACCCCAACCCCTCAGTGACACATTTCCTCCAACAAGGCCACATCTACTAATAGTGTCACTTCCCCCTGGGCCACGCACTCAAACACATGAGTCTATGGGGGCCACAACTACCAAAACACCACAAGAAGTTAAACTGGACCAGCTTGCTCTTTTGTACAAAATAAGCATGGGTCCTGGTAGTCCCAAGAACAAAATAATGTGAAAGAGGTCAATAAATCACAGCTGGGTCTGTGTCTTAAACCCTCTATAGATACATTATAAAAGGACATCAAATTATTTAACAAATGAAATGAGTAAACCTGAAATTGAAGCAAATGAATTTGGTAGACTTGAGTCCTAGAATTCACTTACAGGATCCCACATAATGGAATCTTCATAAAAACACAGTGAAAGCCACGCGTGGCTACAAACTTAGGAATTCTGACAAAACCCCATAGACCCTGAACCAAAGTCGGAAGCAGGCCCCTTCTGTCCCTGGGATATGGACTCAATTTTAACATCATTATATTCTATACCAAATTATACAGAGAAATGAAGCCAAGTTATTCAGTTTACCCACAGAAATAAGATTAGTCAGAAGAGGATCAAAATGTCCACAGGAAGAAAAGATTTTAAGACGAACACAAAAGAATCATTTTCAGTCAAATGCTATTTTAAGAATTTGTGATTGTCACAGGATAATTTCAAATGTCTCAATTCAGCATTTTATCATTTAAGGAACAACGTATGCAAACATCTTCCTAGATGAGCACTCTCCCCCCCCCCAGGGGGGAAACAGCCACAGTATCTCATCATTATTTTCCAAACGTGCTACATCTCCCTGCTGTCCAGCGTGGCTCTTACCTTTCATGCTCACATTCTGTTCACGTTTTGGGTGTCCAGTCTTAGCATTCTTAACTCTCAGAAGCGTTTTCTAAACTATTTAGGACAGAGGCCTTTCTTCCCCCTCTCTAAAATGTGTAGCAGTGGTTTCCTCGGGAGGTTATCGGTTAAATTCCGATGTTCTAGAATTATCTGGAGCTTGTTTGCTTGTTTGTTTATTACCTTTAACGATGTCTGTAAGAGTAAAAATTATATATTTGTCTCAACTCAACCCCCTGACCTCAAATTTGTTGCTTGTTTCAATGTTGAGATGCACTGTGCTTGTTTATCATGGGATAGATCAGAAGGTCGAGTCAAATTACTCAGGGCAGAATTTAGTTTTAACGCATTGACTCCATTTTCCTCTGTAACAAGCTTTAGTGAGTGCCTAAGTGGAAGTGAAACGTGAATTTCATGAATGTAGGGGACACAGACCGTGCCACCGATGGGTGTAAGAACTGGTGAGGTGGAGCCTGCTTATATCCACGAATCTCCGAGATCTGAGACGTCAGGGGTGGGGCTGCTCTCTCCCTGCTCCTATGCCTGCTCTGGAGCTTGTAACCATGACACCCCGCTAAGGTGGTAACAGGCAGACGGTCGCAGAACACAGTTCCTGGAATGCCTCTTCATGCTCGTGAGACATCTCAATAGCCTTAGCCTTCAGCCAGTGACCTTCCCTTCCTGGAGAGTCTCACATCCTTCCCCAAAATTAAATAATTCATGGTTCATCCCGCATAAAGCATATGCGTTCACAGCCACCCCCGTGTATAGAAATATGAATAAGCTAATATCATCTCAGAGAACTGCTTCATCAACAATCACCACTGGGAAGGTTTTCACCTATCGGGCCGTGACACTAAGAATGCCACAGAAAGCCTCCTTCTTCTCCCACCCCTCTGGCACTCCACCCTTGCTTCCAATGGAGCTTGTTTGTCTTGGGTCCGGCTCTCCCGGTCTGGGCTGGTGTACAGCAGTGCTCTGATGCCCGGAAGGGAGCAGCGGAACACAGAACCCCCATTCCTGACTTACTCTCCAGCCGGTGTACCTGGGCAGTCCCCACCTAGAGACCCCGAGAGGAGACCTGGAACCACAGAATTTGTCCCAGACCCCTTTCAGTCTGACACGTGAGGCAGCGCTCTGAAGACAGGAAGGGCAACACAGACTGCAGACCAGTCCCCGGGGGACATTTTCTTGTCCTCCTTGGCTGGGGGCTTAGAGTGTCTTCAATACCTCATTAGCATGGGGGAAGAATTTTAGGAATTACTGGCTGAACCGGTTTTATCAGGAGGAAAATAAATTGATCCTTTAATCTAACTGAGGGTAAGGCTATGTGGTGGCTTAGAACTCCCCAGACAGGGATAGTTAAGGAGAAGCCCCGCTAATGAAGGGAGTCTCCCATATTGGGCTGAGCCCAGGGGCTATCGGGTCATGGAGGACTTGAGACCTTAATTAGCAGAGTTTTCTCACAACTTCATGTCATTTTTGTTATACCTCTAATGCGCACCACTTAGAGATAAAAAAAAAAAAAAAACATGATGTGACAGCAGAGACGGAGCCATCTCCTCTCCTTTAGAGTCCACTCTGGGCTTCTGAACCGTCCACACTGTTTTAGTGGTATTTGGTGTATCGGATTAACTGGCACCGCCATGACACTAAAGAACTTCCTTCTCTTTCATTTCCAAACTCCCTGCATACCAAAGCTCTTTCCAAAGCAGTCCGCTCGGCTGCTGACAGCTGTTGCCGAGTGTCTGCTGACCAGCAGCTGAGTAAACATGTCACTGGTGTAATCGAGCCCAACCTGAACACACGCTCGCCCCTAGTTAAACTTGTTCTTGGAACCATGTCCTATTATTCTAAGCTATCATTTTTCCACAGCACCTGTTAGCTTCTTGGGTAATCAGTCAGCTTGTAGACTAATATTTTCCCATATAAATCAATGTTGCAAATAGCTTGGCTTGTGACCTTAGACACAGTCATGAAGGATGAATCCTAAGAGGGAACTGAATATGACCAGGAAGCAAATAGAGGTCCCAGAACGGGCTAGGACAACGGAGACGGATACTTATGACCTTGTCCCTCATGCCTGGTGGAGAGGGGCAACATTTCCCATTCAGTTTTCTGGGTTTTCACACAGTCTACTATGCGGCAGAGGCAGCTCCTTCGTCTCATGCTTCCGCAGCAGTGGGTGGCTGTGGATTGGCCTTGGTGCCGCTGTGCTGTTTTCGTCTCGCTAGTTGTGGGATGCAGACGAATGTGGAGTTTTATATAACAAAGTTACGGAAGAGAGGGGAAGGAATTTTATTGACACAGCTGGGAAGATTTTTTTTTCTGGAAAAGGAGAGTTGTTTGATAGCTTCCATAGGAGTGGAATCAGGGAGGGAGGGAGGGAGGGAGGGAGGGAGAGAGAGAGAGAGAGAGAGAGAGAGAGAGAGAGAGAGAGAGAGAGAGAGAAGAAGGAGGAGGAGGAGGAGGAGGAGGAGGAGGAGGAGGAGGGGGAGAGGAGGAGGAGGAGGAGGAGGAGGAGAAGAAGAAGAAGAAGAAGAAGAAGAAGAAGAAGAAGAAGAAGAAGAAAGAAAGAAAGAAAGAAAGAAAGAAAGAAAGAAAGAAAGAAAGGAAGGAAGGAAGGAAGAAGAAGGAGAAGGAGGAGGAGGAGATTGAGGAGGAGGAGGAAGAGGAGGAGGAGGAGGAGGGAGAGGGGGAGGGAGAGAGAATTCTCATGAAGTTTTTCTGTGTGTTCTGGGACTGAATCCTATCCTTCCTTCTCACTGAGCTCTCCAGAGCTCTAACCATGTGAAGGGGAAGGAAAATATGAGGCCACTGTTGGCTGAGAAAGAGCCACATTGGAACTGTATTGCTTAAAGGATAATTATATCATTTTTCCACTTAAAACTACAATTTGATTTTTTCTTTGCTGTCAACGACATCTGAGTTGCTAACAACAACAAAAAATATCTTAGCGCACCTTATGGTTTCAAACCAATTTTCTAAACGCATGGCTCGGATAACTCACCTAAATGGAAGGATATATTATCCAGAAAACAGTTCACTCTTCATAATTTTTAAATGTAATATTAATCTGTGTCATTTTATATATCTGAGCCTCTTTATTTTCTGGAATCAAAATATCTAGTGGTGTTTGAACAAAGTAAAACTCAGGACAAAACTCAGAATTTTATTTATTTGCGTTATTGCCAGGCATGCATTTATTGGTTTCAGGGAACATTTTTAGTTTCCTTTGGTCTCCGCTACAGGCTCTATATTTGGAAATCACTCCCCAGTCCAACTTGACCACCTGTTCTGAGCTCTGTGAAAACAGAGCATGTTCTACCGCGCATCTTGTCACAACAAAATTACAGACACTCTTACCCTACCAAGTGAAATTTTAAAGCTTTAAAAGTATGAAGTTGGAGTTTCCGCTATTACTCCTGAGATCACATGTACATTTGAGACTCCACAATATTCGCATTTAAAATGTCTTTAGCCTCATACTTATTTGAGAAGAATTAATGTATAATTCTGACTAATAATAAAAAAGGAGAGAAAGAAAATGAAAAGGGGGAATCCCAGAAGCCAGGATAAGAAGCTAATTATGTTCCTGTTCTATTTCATATTCTAAATGGCGCTTGAATGGGGAAACAGCCTTCTGTTCCTGGAATAGTTTCTTGATGGCTATGTTGTGGTCAATCACTCCCCCAGACTGTGGAGTTCACAAAACCTCCTCGGTTCCTACTTCCTGCTTTTGGTCTCCCCTACATCCTGACCAGTGCAAACAGCTGTAGCTAAATAATAATAATAAAAAATCCAACAAGCCTTTCATTATTGTTAAGAAATGCTATCCCTGCCCACTGACTTTAAACGACTCCTTATTGCACTACAGTTAAGTAACCTCTCCCGACAGTAGGCACCCTTTCAGTCTGCCTCTAGACTTTCTATTCAAGAAAGTGTTTAGGATTTTGCATTTCTTTGTTTCCTTCAGTATATTTCTTATATTGTCCTTTATATGCAGAATCCTCTCCTCTCACAACTTTCCAATCAGTCTTTAAAAATCCCAGTTAAAATCTAAAAATTGCTCTTACCATGTGTTTCCATAGGAGACTAGCCCTAATTAACCTAGTCGATTTCAACTTATGCAAGGCCTACCCTCCTTCATGGTTTTGACTCTCAGGAAAGGTTTCATTCTCTTGTTATTTCTTCATTCATCCATTAACTGATAATCTTTATTATACCCCAAATTGGGAACAAACATGCATGCCATGATGGTCAAAAGTATGACAGTGGTTCTGGATCCTACCTCTACCCTTTGTCAAATATGTGACTAGTACTAGAAAGTTATTTAGCTTCCTTTATCTCACTTTTCCCATGAGTCATATAGACACAAAAATGGTAACTTCCTAGTTTATTATGAAGATTAAAAAAATCTATGCAATGTGCTCTAGCCTAGTGACTGGCTTATGTCAAATATTTGTTATGATCTAGAGATATTGTCACATTAGTCAACATGGACTGGATATTCTGTGATTCTAATGCTCGTGTTCAGGGTTAAGTACATCCTTTGGAGTTAGGGTACCATAACTGGGCTCCACTCTCCTGTTTCTTCAAGGTAATGAACGCAATGGGCAGTATGTTTATAGTTCTTATACAATAAAAGCATGAGCTTCTCAGAAGCAGGCCCAGTCTCATAGAAGGATCCCAAGCTCAGGAATGCTATCATGATGGGGGCTCTCTAAAGCATATGAGGATTCCAGAGCAGTTAGAGGATCCATGTATGAAGAAACTGCTTTGACCAATGGTGTGTGCACACAGAATCCCACCTTTTAGATATGAAGTGCATGTTGAAAGGAACTGATGCTATTTTAAAAGTCCCATTATAATGGCTGACATTGTCCATCAGCATGGCTACTGTGTCTCAGCAAATGACTGTCCACCCTTCATGATGTTGGACATGAAACCAGAAGAAAAAGAGCGAGAGGGAAAGCTTGGAATTGGAGATGTTGGCTTCCTCCTCTCTTATCCCACAATACCTTTGCTGGCAGATCTGTGAGTGGAAGGAGGCATCGATTTAATAAGTCATCTTTCCTCTGCAGTGAGAAGCCCACTAGGCTAATCAGAGTCCATTTGTGGCCATGTCAGTTTCAAAAATCAGTCTCCTAATCACTGTGACTGTGTTATTATACAGAGCAAGCTGTCACGGCACTTAAAATAGACACTCTCAAAGGAAGAAAATAGAATGGAGTCCTGATATTAGTTAAAATTAGAGATTTGTTGGAGGGGGCAGAGAACCAGACAAAAACCACACCACGGATCAAATTTAGCTCTTTCTTTGTTTAGTTGTTGCCTAAAGAGAACTTTCTTGTTGTTCAAATTGAAACAAAAGGTTGTTTTCAAACTGTCCTTTCAGAAGCAATTAAATGTGGATCAGGGAAGGCAAACAGACAACCTCTGGCTTCTCAGCTCAAAAGCAATGTAAAATAAGCTTAAAAAATAATTTCATAGAAATAAAAGATTATGCAGTTAGTTCTAATCTCATTGCCCTTTCCACAAAAGAAGGGGGAAAAAAAGAATGGAATGTCTGGCATTCCATAATAGTTTTAATCAATTATAGCATACAAATAAAATATTATGTAGCCTTTTATTATAAAGGCATAACTGTAGAAATATTGAGAACTCAAAATTATATAGTGAGAATTGAAAATAGCAAGATATAGTCAAAAGACACAGAAATATAAAGGGAAGTATACACATAGAGTAGGAATCTTAGAATGGAATGAAATGTTGCTCACCTGCTCACTGAAAGAGTAAATCACATGTAAAACAGCTAAGGGTGTGTTAAAACTCTCATAAAGTTTGTTAGCTAAAAAACAAAAAAGTATATCTAAATCTTCTCAATCTAAACTTGTCTCTTCCCATCCCCATCCTCTTTAAAGCATCTGTTTGAAAATAGAGAACTCCAATCTGAAGGTTTAAGGGAGACAGAGTTGTCTGTACTTCAATATACATCCCTTGTATCTTTTGGCTTCAGAATTGTCTGTATTCACTTCGTTTGTTTTCTCCTGGATTAAGGTTCCCTGTCCTCAGCTATACAATAGCTGGTCTTCAATAAAGGCAGAAGCCATGTCTTCTCTTACTGTATTGGCCTGTCAAACCCAAAATGTAGTCACTAGCATTGTACAGAATATTTCTTCTAGTGTTTCGTTTTTCCCTCTAACATATCTATACTGTAAATTCTGATCCCCATGCTTTTGAAATACAGTTCATAGATTATTGCAAAATTTGTTTGGAAGCTGAATTGATTCCTTTGATCCACTATGATCACCCCCCTTTTTTTCTTTCTTTGGAGACAGAAATGTAATGAATATTTGTTCTTGTTTTGATGTTAAGTCGGGTGAAAACGATGAAAAGGCATTATAAACAGAGAAGGTGTGTCAAATGCTAGTTCAACTATTATCCCTGTTGCACTTCTGTCTTCTCTCCAGGTTTCTGTTGTCTTGTTCTCATTTCTAGAAAGGAGCAGATTCTGAACACAAAATGGTGATCTATAGCAAACAGGTAGCTGCACCATGAAAAGACTTTTCTGTTTAATGACCTGAAATTATAAAGTGTCTTTTATTGCTTTGGTTGGCTTCATTTGCATTTATGTTCTCCAGGGGAAAGCTATATTTCTAAATGGTTGGAATGCTCCTTTCCAGGAGCGCAGCACAGGATGATCTGAAGTAGAAGATCCCTGGAAGTCATAATGGGAAACCTGATGATGCGATCAGGAGGCACTGCATATGATCGGAGAGACCAGCCAGTGTTCTCCGGAGCACGCTGCTGAAGGATGAAGAAATGCAGATTATTAGGCAACACCCACTAGACAGGACCGAGATACAACCCTTAACAGTCTTTTCAGTGAAGTGGCTTCTAGCTTATCCATTTTATTTGAGTATTTATTTATTTGAGTACAAGACTATTATTCCAATAAAAACACAAACACACTGTTATGGTTACTGTGGGCAAACATTCAGAGTTTATCTAAAATTTGAATTTAATTTGACTGGGACTTTGTTCCTCCTTTCCAACAAAATCAGAGAGAAAAAACTTGAATTCTTTTTCTATCCTGACAAAATACTAAAGCTCAATTTGTAATTTTTTTCTGTATTCGTCAATCATTGCACTACAAAATTCACTGAGAAGCAGTCAACATAAACATATTCCTGTTTGATTCCTCTGAATCTTAAGTTTGGTAAAGTCAGGGTTTCTATTGTCTTAGTCAGGGTTTCTATTCCTGCACAAACATCATGACCAAGAAGCAAGTTGGGGAGGAAAGGGTTTATTCAGCTTACACTTTCCACATTGCTGTTGATAACCAAAGGAAGTCAAGACTGGAACTCAAGCAGGTCAGGAAGCAGGAGCTGATGCAGAGGCCATGGAGGGATGTTTCTTACTGGCTTGCTTCCCCTGACTTGCTCAGCCTGCTCTCTTATAGAACCCAAGAATACCAGCCCAGGGATGGTACCACCCACAAGGGGCTCTCCCCCCCTTGATTGCTAATTGAGAAAATGACCCACAGCTGGATCCCCTGGAGGCTTTTCCTCAACTGAAGCTCCTTTCACTGTGATAACTCCAGCCTGTGTCAAGTTGACACACAAACCCAGCTAGTACACCCATTCTTGCTTTTTACTCTATTTGAAACTACTTTGTCCTCCTCTTTGAAGTCTCTGTACCAAGACTCCATGATGCCATAGAACTTATTTGTTCCCCCCACACAGTACTTGTTTGCAAAAAACAAAACAAAACACCTAAAAACTGGTATCACCTGAATTTGACGGGGGAGAACATTTACAGTCAGCCTAATAGTGATGACCCAAAACTTCTGCATGAAAGTAACTCAAGAGGTAACTCTTTTCTCTCTTCCCTTAATTATTTATAAAAGAGATCTCATAGCCTCACCTGGAATCCTAGATCCATAGCCAAGAACCACTGTGCATGTATTCTAAGGTTATCCAGTTGTGAAGTATGATATAGTCAGTAGAAGTGACTGCTCATCTCTTTCTCCTGGAGTTTTTGTGATATACTATAATAGGTGTTAATGACGCCTAAATTGCTTGGAGATTATTATTGCCATATTATCTGGCAACTAAATTCTTTGGTATTTACCCAAAGGTGATGAAATAGGTTCATACAAAAATATGCACCAGGAGACATAGATAAGTATATCTATATACACACACACACACACACACACACACACACGTAACAATTTTATTTACAATTACCAAAACTTGAAGCAACAAAGATGTCTTTTCCATGGGCAAATGGAAATAGTTGCAGATAATGAAACATTTGAATGTTAAAATGATGTGAGTATCATTTTGCACCAGGGAGCCTGGTGACTCCACTTCTGTGCCCAGCCCACCAGGAGAGAGTGATCTCCCAGCAGCACTTTCACTTCTAAGAACAGAGGTGAGATCTCTACCTTCTCTCTGGAGGGGAACATCTAGGAGCGCACAGGACATATGATCATTGGAGCAGCTGGGAAGGAAGTCTTCCCACCACTATTTGCACCAGGCAGCTCCACAACCTTCGGCTCACAAATGCTGCCAGAAGAGAGCGGGTCTCCCAGGAGCACAAACACAGGCTTACAGGCCCACAGGAGGGACAAGTGCCAGCCAGAGACAGCAAGACCAATTAATACCTGAGAACCAGATGGCGAAAGGCAAGCACAAGAACCCTAACAACAGAAACCAAGGCTACTTGGCAACATCAGAACCCAGTTCTCCCACCACAGCAAGACCCAGATACCCCAACACTCAGAAAAGCAAGAGTTGGATTTAAAATCATATCTCATGATGCTGATAGAGGGCTTCAAGGAGGACTTAAATAACTCCCTTAAAGAAATACAGGAGAACATGGGTAAACAAGTAAAAGCCCTTAAAGAGGAAACACAAAAATCCCTTAAAGAATTACAGGAAAACACAATCAAGTGAAGGAACTGAAAAAAACATCCAGGATCTAAAAGTGGAAGTAGAAATTATAAAGAAATGACAAAGTGAGATATCTCTAGAATAGAAAACCTTGGAAAGAATTCAGGAGTCCTAGATGAAAGCATCAACAACAGAATACAAGAGATAGAAGAAAGAACTTCAGGTGCTGAAGATAACATAGAAAATATTGAATCAACAGTCAAAGAAAATGCAAAATGCAAAAAGCTTGTAGCCCAAAACATCCAGGAAATCCAGAACACAATGAGAAGACCAAACTTAAGGATTATAGGTATAGAAGAAAGAGAAGATTTCCAACTTAAAGGGCCAGTAAATATCCTCAACAAAATTATAGAAGAAAACTTCCCTAACCTAAAGAAAGAGATGCCCATGAACATACAAGAAGCCTTCAGAACTCCAAACAGACTGGACCAGACCAGAAAGTCCTCCAAGCACATAATAATCAAAACACCAAATTCACTAAACAAAGAAAGAATATTAAAAGCAGGAAGGGGAAAAGGTAATATATAAAGGCAGACCTATCAGAACCACACAAGATTTCTCACCAGAGACCATGAAAGCTAGAAGATCCTGGGCAGACCTCAATCAGACCCTAAGAGAACACAAATGCCAGCCCAGGCTACTATACCCAACAAAACTCTCAATCACCATAGATGGAGAAACCAAGATATCCCATGATAAAACCAAATTTACACAATATCTGTCCACAAATCCAGCCCTACAAAGGAAAATAGATGGAAAATGCTGACACAAGGAGGGAAACTACACCCTAGAAAAAGCAAGAAAGTAATCTTCCAACAAACTCAAAAGAAGCTATCCAGACAAACATAAAAATAACATCAAAAATAACAGGAAATAACAATCACTATTCCTTAATGTCTATTAACATCAATGGACTCAATTCCCCCAATAAAAAGACATAGACTAACAGAAATATTTTTCATGTATATCTTCAATTTTATCAGAAAAATATTTGTAATTCCTCTTTCAATTAACTTAGTAATATTTTTACATCTACCATTTTATTGAATTATTTTTATGATAATCTTCAATTTTAACATGTTTTCTATATATTTCATCTATTTCATCAGAAATGTTTTCCATGTAAATCTTATTTTATCACAAAATGTTTTTAATTCCTTCTTCAATTAATTTAGAAATATATTTTTTATATCTGCCATTTTATCTGTATAATTTTCCATGAGTCAATTTTAATGTGTTTTTCTAAATATTTCTTGAATTTTATTAGAAATATTTTACATGTACATCTGCAATTTTACCTGAAAATGTTTATAATTCCACTTTCAATCAACTTAGAATTATTTTTATGCCTACCATTTTATCTGTACAATTTTCCATGATAATCTTCAATTTTAACATGTTTTCTATATATTTCTTCAATTTTATCAGAAATATTTTCCATGTAAATCTTCAACTTTATCAAAAAATATTTATAATTCCCCTTTCAATCAACTTAGGAATACTTTTATGCCTATCATTATTATATCTATATAAAATTTTCCATGATCATCTTCAAAAAATGATATGAGTATCAACCTTTGAAAAGAATATGAAGAAAACTTAAACACATGCTACTAAGTGAGAGGATCTAGTCTGGCGTGTCGAGGTTCCATATTGTAGGAATGAGGCTTTACTGTGGCAATCTAGAAAAAAGCAAAACTATGGGGATATATGGGGCAGGATATGATGATTGGATGACAGGAAAATGACACTCAGTGGTGGCTATGTGCCACTGCACACATGCACAAAGAAGGCACAACACTTAGGGTGAGTCCAACGGTGGACTATAAGCGGTGGGTACTGTCTGCCTCAGCAGGTGTATGCACTGTAATGGGTGCACTCCCCTAGTGAGGACAGCAGTCATGGTAGGCTGTAAACATCTGGGCATATTAGGAATCTCACATAATACTTTAAATTTCCTATCAGAACAAAGCTGCTCCCCCAAAAAGCAAATCTTAATAAATGAATAAATCCACAGACTAACTAGTATGAAGTTTCCTATTAGTTTCTTCTCTCTTTTCAAAACCTAGGACATTATTTTGAGTTTTATTTCCTCAATAACTCAAAATCTCATATCTCACTTTAATTATAGGCTCCAGTATCCTAAACTTCTAATACAATGTTTTCTCTACTTTATCATTGGATGATAGTAGTACAATTTCACGACTTATAGTGTGTAAAAGTTGGGGCTGTGTGCTATCTGACATGTGATGCACACATAGTAAAAGGATTTTGGGGGAAGAAAATCAATCAGCCATTGTGATTCATGTCTCATTCCTAGGTTATCTGTGAAGGAGTCTGCTTTTGGTAATGAGATTTGGATCTTAAATGTCTGCACAGGCCATATGCTAGAGGGCTTGGTCGTGAGCTGACAGTGCTATTAGGTGGTAGTAGAACTTCTAGGAGGTAGACCGTGTAGTCCTTTGAATGAGAACAGCCCCATAGGCTCGTATGTTTGGATTCATGGTTCTCAGTCAGTGGATGTGTTTTGAAAGGATTAGTAGGTATGGCCTTATTGGAAGAAGTGTATCATTAATGTGGGCTTTGGGCTTCAAAGGTTTATGCCAGGTCCTGTTAGTTTTCTCTCCTTGCTTATGGATCAGATGTGAACTCTAAGCTAATGTTCCAGTGAGATCTGACCTTTCTGCTGCCATGATCCTTGCCATGACAGCTATGGGCTACATCTCTGAAACTGTAAGCCCCTAATAAACTCTTCTATAAGTTGCCTTGGTTATGGTGTCTCTTTGCAGCAATAGAAAAGTAAATAAGATAGGGCCTAGTAAAAAGAAGTTAAATTATTAAAGGCATACTGTATCTTTCCTTCCTCTGCTTCTTGGCAACCATAGTGTAAGCAACCTTTCTTTAATATACACTTTCTACCATGACCTTCTCTGCGTTACCACCAACCCAGAGTTACAAGGCTGTGTGACCATTAACTGAAAACCTTGAAACCGTGAGCCAAAAGAAATCTCTCCTTTTGATTAGTTGATTTACCTCAGGCCTTTTGTCATGGATATAGAAGTTTAACACAATAATAATTTTTAGGAACACACTTTTTGATGGTATTCAACAGTTTTAGTCTAGAGTAGAAGACAGCATTAATATGATAATTAGGCCTGAGGGAGAAAGGATCTGCAATTTTGTTACCGGGTATAAATCCCAAGCCTGTCACTCAGATTATGCGTACTCCTGTGACAGGTATGGAAAATGTCTTCTGCAGGGAGATCAAAAGAGGCAATGCTTGCAAACATTTCTAAGCACAGTAACTGCTAAACAGTGAGCTTTAGAGGGTGGGGAATTAGAGACATTTTCTGACTTTTAAACTAAGCAGAAGAAGGAAAGCCTTCAGCTCCATCAACTGTCACCCAGTGCTTCTTGAACGTACGGGAATGTTCGTTCCAGCAACCGGCATCCCTGATGCGTTCCCTGTTCTCACGCCACCTGTTTGGTATCCTGATCTCAGAGAGGAAGTCAAATGATAAGCTGCATTTCCCAGATGGCATTTCACTGCTGCCCAGCCTCAGCTGCTTGGTCTGTATTTCCAAATGCACGTATACCAGGGAATTCTGTCATTCTTCACCCCCTTGTTCTTGGAAAGCCACAGTCCATCAGTTCATTATGCTAGGAAGGTGAGACAGCAATGGCGGCTCCATTTCCGGCAGTGAGTACTTGTGACAGAGAAGGCAAGAGACAGAGGTAGGTGTAACATTCAAAGTCCCACTCCTCGTCACCTGCTTACGCCATCCAGGCCTCAGCCTTTAAAATAGCGTCACTGAGTGGGAACAAAGGATTCAGATCAGCCCGTGAGGAACGTTTCAGGTTGAAACCATAGCAACAACTATTTATGTTCTCTTGGCTTATAAAGCAAGACTGCAGGATGCTGTGGGAGAAAGTCATACAACAGTATAGATTATATCACTGCGCTCTTGCATCCGTCCGTGTCACCTGGACACTTGAGCCCTTTCAGTAATTCTTTCATGTTTGGGAAGCTCTCTCTTCAGTTCTATGCAGAACCGGTTCAGTAGCACACGGTTCTACAACCCTGACACTTCTCTACTGTCCTCAGTAGTCACTGATAACTTTGCTTCCAAGTGCATGAATGCACACACACACACACACACACACACACACACACACACACACACACATTCTGAGGATCCCATGTCAAAATTTCACTTACATTATATGTAGCTTCCCGTTTGGGAGACTGCCTGACCACAGATATAAGACAGTCCTCCCTAATCTTAAGATAACCGATTTGGTTGATGGAAGTAGGGTGGAAATTCTTTCCAAATTCCTGGGCAGGGTCTCCAACTTCCTCGGTGACCCATCCCATCCCAGTGCTGTGACACTGTCAGCAGGGAGGGTTCACAGCCAACTCACATGACATGAAAGGGTAAAGAGAGGAGACTAAATCAACTGGGGGAAACTATTGGCCATCCAATTCTGACTACTCTTTCAAGCGTCTCTCTGTATCTGCTCCAGTTTCTAATCTACTCCAGTTTCCTGGTACTTCTTTTCTTTGCTAATCGTTTGCCAGTTTTTGTTATCTCTTCTCTTCCAGCACATTGGATCAGCTAACAGAAAGCTCTCCCATCTAGGAGCTGGCTATATCCTTCCCACTAGATTCCTTGGGAAGATGAAAGAGCTATCAAAGTCTCTGTCAAAATGGCTTAGAATGTTGGCTGGGGTTTGCAGCAACTTGGAAGTAGTAATCCAAAATTACTAGCCAGTATTTGATTTTGATTTACTAAAACCTAGATATCCATCTCACTGACAAAGTTCCCATAGGCAAGCACATGTGCTCGAGGCTCCCATTCTTGGCTGCTGAGCCGAGCCAAGAAGTTCACTTTCTAACAACAAAAGCCTGTCTGGACCCGCCAAGGGCAGAATCAGAGCTTGAGGGTGAAGAAATGTTCTGGCTAATGAGTTCCAGATGACAGAAAATCTTTCATGTTTTAATGTGTTCTTTCCATTCCAGCTACTATGTTTGTTTTTGCGGATGATTGGGGGGTGGGGGGTGGGGCTTGTTTTCAAAATCTCCAAATTGTTCAAAAGGTCCAAGTCTTTGTGAGATTCACCGTTTGCTTTGCCTGAGATCTTAACCTGCCCTGCCTGTTTGTCTGGAGTAAAAGCTTTGGGGACTGAGTGACAGGAATCTGACACTGGCCAAGGACAAGGAAATGGGTTTCAGGCGGGAATCTGACTTTAGGCCATGACCAAGGAAGTAAGCTCAGCCAGGAATCTAAACTTAGGCTAGAACAGGGAAGTAAGTTCAAGCAGGAATCTAATTTTAGGGTGGAACGAAAGAAGTAGGCTTCAGGCAAGAATCTGGTTTTGGGCTTGGACAAGGAACTAGGCTCAGATATTTTGGTCATCCTGACAAGTCCTTAGAAACACTGCCTTGCTTGTTCCTTGACTATTTGTGTTTATTATACTGCTCTCCTTTATTATTTACATGTAATTAAAATGGTATAAAAGCAGATTAGGAAAAAATAAAACCTGCCTCAGCCTCTGAACCGGCTGGGGTCATGCTACAATGTTGTCTAATTGTCTTTTTTCTTTTTAATCCTCATTCCTGTGCTGGATATGACAAGCTGTTGACTGACTGAGCTGACTTGGTCAAACAATTCAAGATCATTATTTGGATTTTCAGAAGGACTTTTATGGCGTGACTATTGCTCTCTCTCTAAGTTCACTTCCCATGCTACCACCTTAAGCCACTGTGTGCTGGGTACCCTGTTCTCTGTATTGTAAACATGCCAAATGCCCTGTGGCTTTAAGACCTTTATGCTCTTTCCTCCTGAAGGACCTGAAAAGTTCACTCAGTTAAACTTTCTTGATGCATTCGATAATTGAATGGTGCAAGTAAACAGAACTAAAGCAAGCCTGGGTCTATTTAGCATTCCCGAGTCACTCTGGCTTACCACCCTTGGAATGTTTTAATAAACATGCCTATGGTAGTCATATTTTTATATTACAAATGGCACCACTCATTTTGTCTGAGAAATAGTATATTACCTGTGCCCTGCAAATCTAGTGTTTAAGCTGAAAGGCTAGTTAGTGAAATTCATCTACCTGTTAGAACTATAGTATTGAGTACTTAAAACCAAGATAATTTGATCTTGGTTTCTTAGAGGCTATACTTCCATAATAAGGAGCCTCAAGACTACAACAGCTTCAGTAACTGAAGAATTCTCTTTCATGTATAGCACAGGAAGCCCACGGACCCCTGAGTTCTCCATGAGGACTTTTGGCAATTCAGATTCCATCCTGATTTCTGCTCCAGATACTCCTGAAATGCAGTCCTCCTCTGCATACCCAAACTAACCCACAGCCAAATCTATGATGTCATACAAAAGGACAAAGAAAGTAACTTCCTTTTAAGGCAGTGAGGTGGAATTCTTCACTAATCACTTGTCATTTTCTTGGTCCAATGGGGCCCATGAATAATCTCTCTATGAGCACCAATGTTTGTGTAGATCTGGGGGACCCATTATTAATCTTCAATGCTTATGGAATCAATGCTAAATTTGAAAAACAATTAATATACGCGATGACATTCCCCTCTCTCGCCCTGTGTGGATCTAGTAGAGAAACAAAAGAGCGAGACAGAAAGAAACTAAAACATCATCTCTATCACTAATACTAGCCAGGTTAGAGGGGTTATGTCTGTTCGACCCCCAAACTCAATTATACCATACCAAGCTTCAGAGTAAGACAGACATAATCAAATCCATGGCAGCATGGGACCGATGTAAACCTTTCTGCGTAGGCAGACAGGCATTGCCCATGGAGGAACAGCAGACTGTTCCCAAAACGAGGCATGGCTGGGGCGCAGCCAGTTACATTTGGCCGGTTAAATTCAGATATTCTAATTTAATATACAAAACACGTCGTTTGTTTTATTTCTCCTGGGGTGATGTGAGTGAAGCAGCAGAGACAGCCTGGCACATCCTCCCTCCTTACAGGAAGGATGAGGGCATCACAAATTTCCATGAAATCCGGCCAGCAGATGCCAGCCAGCGCATCGCCAGCAGCTCTTCCTTTGGGTCTAAAGACAATCTTTTGGTTTCTCCGCTTGTACTAATTTCTGCTGCTTTCATTTTACCCATGTCTCTTATCTGGAAGACTTTGGCTATTGATTCCCACAAGTAAGTGTGGCCTGTATCTTTCCCATCTTAAAAAAATCCTGATGCTTTTTACCTTGGCTCCTGCTTTCTACAGCACAGAATCAGCCCTTTGTTTGGAAGTGAGATTCTTGAAAGTGGTATAGGAATTTATGTCTTCTATTCTTCTTCAGACTGCTCCAGTGGACCTCTACCATTTCCATTATCTGAAAATGTTCTTACTAATTCAAAAATTGATTAGTCAATAGCCTATTTCTTTCCTCAACCCTCAGCAGTGGGTAATACTCTTCCCTACTCTCTATATTATTTTAAATCTTCTTTCTCTAGAGTTTCTATGACAACCTTCTCTGCTTTCTTTCCTTTAGAAGTGTCTTCATCTCTTAGTCAATAATACTGTTATTCTCATGAAATTCCTCCCTGATTCTTACTTTATAAGAAATACTCTTTAAAAATGCATTTGAATTAGCAATACATGATGCTTCTCAAATAACAATTCTAACATAAACCTTTACCTAAGCATGATATTTGCCTTGAAATATATTGAGCATCTTTGTACAGATGCATTGGCTATTGTCTATTGAAAACTAAATGAATTATCTTCCTCCTCAAACTTAATATGCTCAGTCATCATAGTCCACATACTGGAAATCACCTTTAATTTTCTCTCTCTCTTCAAACCTCTCCTTCAATTCTATATGAAAGTTATATACAATTCAATCCCTTTAAGAGGTCTTCCATCTACCTCTCATGCACTTCACTGTTAGTCTCTACTCTAATGGGGGTCAGTATCTCCCATGCCACTGATAGTATGGATATTGTGAACTTACCAAATTGGGGCATTATTGACATTAGTGAGAAGCTATGCAGTAATCCCTCCTGATACTTTGCATTGGCTGTTTGTTTCTGGTTCTTTGAGAGACACCGTTGTATCAAAAGTCAACCTTTAGAAAACTCTTCCTGCTCTGCTTAAAAACTGCTGATGGATCCTGGGGCAACATCATGCAATGCGTGAAGTGATATTCTTCAAAATTCCTAGTCCTAATTTGGAGTCCTTATCTGTCTTCACCTGTCACCGGCAGAATCCAAAACACTGAGCACAATGTTCTGGCCAGGAAGCAGAGTGAGTATGCAAAGAAGGGGTCAGGAACCTTCAAGGCACACACCTCACCTAGTGACCTACTTTCGCAGACTTAACCCTACTTCCTAAAGTTTATATTAGTTATTATTAGCCTATTAAACTATAAATTCATTAATGAATATGTCTTTCATAATCCAAATACCTCCTAGAGGTCCTATCTTTACACAATGCTATATTAGACACCAAGGCTTGGCTTTGGGGGTGGGGCACATTTCATATCCAAACCACAAAAATACTTAATTAGACATCAGGATTTATGTCTACGTCTCTACTAGATTGAGAAATATAAACTGTACAGAGAACACTTTTGGTTACCACAAAATCTGTTTTCTTCGTATGACATAAAATATAC
This sequence comes from Apodemus agrarius, assembly GCA_964023405.1. Taxonomy (NCBI): domain Eukaryota; kingdom Metazoa; phylum Chordata; class Mammalia; order Rodentia; family Muridae; genus Apodemus; species Apodemus agrarius. Next base: position 137,708,785 of record OZ030009.1, on the reverse strand, counting down.
TTCATGATTTTGCTCCTACCTCTCTGCCAGTCCCAGGGTATTTACTTCTGCTAAATTTGCCAAATTAGAACCCTAAATGAAACACCTCTGAGTGGTCTTTGCACGGCCTCTTTGCCCATCTGAAACACTAACTTGTCTGACAGTGGAATGACACTTTCAAAGTATCTAGAACTTTGGCTCCAAAGTAGCCACCTTGATCATTCACATAAGCAGATGTGCCTTTGTAGTATTTAGTGTTTCAACGAACCCTCAGGAACACTCTTCTTTTCTATACGTATTTCATTCAGTCCTTCAGAGTATAAACTAAGTCAAGAGCTATATTAAGGAAGTCACTACTTAACTATATTACTTAAATTTCAAATTCACAGCTTCTCACCCTTTTGCATTTTTCTAAGATGTGAACTTTGAAATATTAACTCTGGAAGTATTTATGCCTCGGCTTTTAAATAAAATATAAGCAAATCAATACTTGCTTTATTATGCAGTTCTGCAGTGGAATGTATATTTTATCATAAATACAATTGTCTTAATCTGTGTTTATGCTGTTATAACAGAACATCTGAGACCAATTTATAAAGAATGGAGACTCTTATTCTTAAAAAAGCTGCAAAGTCCAATGCTGAGGGCTCACTTCTGACCAGGACCTCCTACATATGTCACAGCTAGCGGAGGCAAAAGGTAAGAACACAGAGAGAGAGGTCAAGACAGGGGCCACTTCCTTTCAGAGCAACCTACTCTGGACAGGACTACCCACCCTGCGATAATGGTATTAATCATAAGGGTAGTTACAACATATTCTTCTATTGAGCCTTCTCTTCCAGTGCTGATGTTCTGGGAACCAAGTCTTCAACACATTGGGAAGCACCAGTTTTTAAAGGTGATCTGTGGTGGTTTGAATAGGTACGACCCTCCATAGGCTCATGTGTGTGAATGCGTGTCCCATGGTCTTGTTGGAGTAGGTAGGATGTTGTTAGAAGAAGTGTTTCACCATGGAGTCAAATTTGAGGTTTCCTACGCTCGCTCAAGTTCTACCCAGTGTGGAACATAGACTCCTTCTAGCTGTCTGCAGATCAAGATGCAGACAGAACCTTTGGCTCCTCCAGCACCATGTCTGCCTGCCTGCTACTGTGCTTCCTGCCATGATGATACTGGACTAAACCTCAGAAACTGTGAGCCAGTTCCAATGAAACATTCTCCTTTATAAGAGTTGCCTTGGTCAACTTTTTCAGAGCAGTCTCTTCACAGCGCAAAGCGCTAACACAAGGTTCTGAGACTACATCCCAACATTTGATAGTGAGATGTTTTTGAACTTTTTTTTCTTTTGCAGACACAAAGGGCCATGGTTTGCTCTTTCTAGACGTCTCTGTGTTCCTTGAAGGAAAATAGTCATCTATGCATCGCTAGTGTGGGAAGTCTGAGCCCCAGTGAAAGCTCATGGGGCTTCCAGAGTTAATATTAAGATCGTCATCATGACTTTGAAAGTCATTAGCTACATATTGCGGCCCATGTGTGTAAAATGGCGTAGCAAGACTATTTCAGTCAGTTCTTCACCTTCTGTCGTCTGATTCCTTGTAAAATGCACTAATTTGTGCCTGTATTTTCCATTTCTCTCCTCTCCTCGTTGGCCCTCCTCCATGCAGCTGCTCTATCTTGGAAATAAATTCTGTTTAGAGGCTTATTGGAAAAGTTAAAACTTAATTTTGTATTTATATTAATAAACTTTTCCCAGAACAATTCAAATTTGGATTGCTTTGAGTCCAAAGAACTTATTTACTTATTTATTTATTTATTTTGGTTTTTTGGATTTTTTTCTGAGACAGGGTTTCTCTGTATAGCTCGGGCTGTCCTGGAACTCACTCTGTAGACCAGGCTGGCCTCGAACTCAGAAATCTGCCTGCCTCTGCCTCCCAGAATGCTGGGATTACAGGCTGTGCCACCGCCGCGGCCACCACCACCACCACCCAGCTCCAAAGAACTTATTAATCTGGTATCGTCATTTAGACAGTAACACGAAAAGGGAAGCCATATTAAAAAAGACACAAGTTGTATTTTAACAGTTTTTATTCTCTCCATTTTTTTTTCTAGTTAAACCAAGAAAGGTGTGCTCCATATCAGCCAGAAGGGCTAGCAAATAAAGCTGACTATTTCCAGAGTTACCGCTAGATCAGCACTGTGCTTTAGGAGGACTGAAGGAGCTCTCTCTCCAGAAGCTCCTCATCCCCGCTGATGTTCTGAACGAAGGTTCCAGCCCAGGGCAAGATGAAAGGGCATCCAAGTAGAAAAATCTTCTGAGTTAAGTCCTAGAAAATGTAGGCATGCGTTCGGTCCTGCAGAGCTGCCGATCTAGGAGGCAGCTGTTGAGGAATAGTAAAGAGTGATGCATATCTAAAAGGGGAAGCCCAAAGCGCTGAGGAAGGCCGCAGTGAGAAGGCTAAGCTGGTGAGCCGTCGGCCTTAGGACCCAAACAGTACCGAGTGCTGACTTTGGCACAGGGTGGCTGTTTGCAGGAATGAGGATTTGGCTGTGCTTTGTCTCACCCCATGGTTTCTGTATTGAAACGCTCCTTATGGTCCCAACAAATTTATGTCGAATGTCCTAAGGCTGTAACATGCCAGTTCTCAGCCTAAAGGAGAATGCATTTTTACTCATCGTATCTTTTGCAAGTTTCTTTTCAGTGCTTGACCTCACATCTCTTCCAGTCAGTGTGCACGCAGGGAGATTCTAAAAGCAAAAACAAGAATGTAGGCCTAGAGTAGAGGGGTCAAGAGGTCTGCTTTGCTTGCATCCTGGCTTTGGGCCAAGGGCCGAGGAGGAGCCTTGGAGGGCACTGGGAGACAGCTGAGCTTGCAAGGGCTCTGAGTTAGTGCGAGGGGCCTGCTGTGAAGAACGTGTGTGCAGGTCAACTCTTTACTGGTCCCCAAAGATCAAAAGATTGACTAGTTTTCAAGGATTTGAAGATTTCAACAAAACCTTCTTCCCATTGACATATTAAAAAATCAGATACTCAGTTGAAAAAAAAAAAAACAAGATCTATGTATTCTTTTGGAAATGGACTCAAATATTTGAAACATTTTGCTGTTCTTTTGTACATAGAATCCACCTTCATACTTCCCACCAGTCTTGGGAGTGTGCATTATGAACATGGACTCCTCTTAGCATCATGGTCAAGACCAGGCTATGCCCTACTCTAAGTTAATCCAATTTCTCAAGACAGTGTTTTATACGGCTGTGTCTTGCCTCGGGAGAGACTCTGTTTTAAAGGCAGGTTTGACTTCATTTTCAGAGAGAAGGATGACTCCAGCTCCTGGGGGGAACCCAGGAACTGCACCATCTGCTGGGTACCACCTGTCCAGTGCATAATGATAAATGACTGATCCCTGGGAAAAGAAAGCCTTCTTATATTAATTGGTGAGAATTAAGATTTGTAGAGGCACACAAGAGTGGTAAAATCCTATCAGAGAAACCAGACCAAAGAACTTATCAGACACCCAGACCAAGGAAAGGGTATAGCGCCTTTCCCTGGATCCCTGAAAATAATGGACACCTGACACAGAGATGGCATAGTCCCTCCCCAACCTATCATCTGACACAGGACTTGTCCGGTAAGGATTGAGAACCCCGGCCTTGGGCCCCTGCTAATACTGTAGCCCCTTCAATTACCCACCTGTTCATTTGTGTACCTCTGTCCCATGTCCTGATCTGGACTGGTTCCAGCCTCTTCATGACACAGCTGAGTTTGGCAGCTTTGTTCTCAAATGGACTCCAACAGCTCCTCCACATAATGCTATCGGCGGTCCCCTTCCCAGCTCTGGTCTGTCTCAAGACGCACTTATAGATTCTTAGAGTATCTCTGAAATGTCTTGAACTTTGATGCATGCATTTTTAACTTGTATTCATACTGTGACCCACTTACATATGTTTAGATATGCTGACTGTGCGCTAAGTGAGGTGTGACACGAAGCTATTAGTAACTAAGACCAGGATAAAGAACTTGCCCTTCCCTTAGCCAAGCCACCGAGGTGCATAGATTTTAATAACAAAATGCCAAAGCCTGTAAGCTTATTGTTATTCAATTAATTCTGACACTGTGGAGAGACGTACTGTGTACTGTGTTTCTGGCATAGCATGATCACACTGTCAACAGAGGTTAATTGGGCTCCATTCTACAGGGTCAAAGCTTTAACTGGGTCAAAGCATAGGTCACCACAGGTTTGCTTCTGCCCCTGCTTCCCAGCAACCGACTGGTAGGATGGCATGGGGTGGGGGGGGGTTAGAGTGTGGGAAAAGATGAACTCCCTTCTTTCCCACCCCCTTGCTGAGTTTGGAGCACGACCTTGGCCTCTTCTGGCCAAACACAAGCAAGAACTAAAGAGGTTTTCCCTGATGGTCTTTTCTTTGCATTCGCAAAAGGGCCTGCTAGAATCACATAGAAAAATAAATTGAAGGGTGACACAGGAATCATAGCACTCTAGCCCGAGGCTATTTATGCCAACCATCTCAACACAAATAAGCCTTTCAGGCGATCCGCCAGTTTAATGAGAGCTCTGTACTGTGGCTGGAGTCAGTTCCCAACTAATAAAGTTTTTACGGGTGTTGCTTATTTTCTTCCGTGCTTGGTGTTTTGTGAGACTGTGCCTCTCAGAAGTATTACAGGATTAAACAGGCACTTGCAGGAGGTAGGGCAATATTCTTAATACTCTGGGGGAAAACACTACTCAATAGTTAGTCTTTACACATTTACAGCAGGAAAACTTAGTATTAAAGGATTAAAAGAAGTTGAGGATGTGGCTCTGTTGGTAATGTGTTTGAGTTCCCAGGAAAAAGCTGCGCACGGTGGCCTGCACTCTAATCCTAGCACTAAAGAGGCGGAGACAGCAAATTATCTAAGGCGGACCAGCCAGCTTAGCCTACTTGATGAGGTCCAGGACAGTAAGGGAACCTTATCTTACAAACTGAGGTAGAAAATGAGAAACAACATGGAAGGTTGCTCTCTGACACACGCACACACGTGTACACACACACACACACACACACACACACACACACAGAAGGAAAGAGAAAGAGAAGTGTTTAAAGTGAAAGAGATCTTTAAGGAAATGACTTAAGTGCTATTCTGTTGTAGGATCTGTTTTACTACAACCCTGACTCTCACCGTAAACCGTACAGCATACAGCAGAATAAGATACTTACAAAAGAGCTGCGTTGGACAAAACATTCTGACCATGAACCAAAGACGGTTCACCTTGACCAAATGCTACCTGGTCCTGCTGCTGCTCACCTGACTTACTTAGGTTTCCAGTTACAGAAAACTCAACACTGAGACAAAGCAACACAGTCACTTGTAGTCACATCTATCTGCCACCAATCACACCCTCGTCATGGCCCTCAAGCTGTGCCATGAATGGTACTATACCAGGTGGCCATAAACATAAAGACTTGCCATTATACACATTTCAAAGTGTACTATCTCCTTCTAGAGAAGGGTATACATTGTGATTTTCTGAGTCTCAGAGGTCTCTACCCATACAGCTTTGTTTAGCAGTCTGAACCGCACTGCACACTTGAGCTGGGAGGACCAACAGCGTTGTCTCCCTTCCCAGAGTTCTGGCATTCGCCTGGCGCTTGCTCTTCTTCGTTAAAGGGTGTCCATGCATGCTGTAGGATGCAGACTCATGTTGCTGAACATGTGGGTTGCACTGCAGTGTTAGACAATTAAGTCTGTCTCCAACATGGTGACCTTGCACAAACCTAAATGGTCCGCAGGTGTGGTACGGCACCCAGTATGACCTCTTGGCATGGTCAGGAGACACAGTGTAAGGAGTGCAGTCCTGAGTGGATGTGTGCTGTTGCCATGGGCACAGTGGGTGTGGCAGTCATCCCCATTTAAGGCTCAAAGGGATGGCAAGACCTCTGCCAGGTCGAGTGTGAATGCTGATTTTCTGTAAAGAAAATGTTCACCATGGCGTTTCCTCCGAGATGTTTACAGTCTGAAGACTGCTGCCCTACAGAGCCTGCTCTTGATGAGATTAGCTAAGCCTGCATCCTTGTCCAGCTGCATACAATAACCCCCACCCCCTTGATATTGGTATGTAGCAGCTTCACCTCCCTGTTCAACTGTGTATAATAAACACATGAAGCATCTGGGTTGCTATAGCTTCTCCATTAGAGATCCCAGACCTCGATCAAAGCTTCCCTGTGTCTATGTGTCTCTCTCCGTCCATCCTTTCTTCATTCCCTTATCACATCACCTTGAGTCGGGGTTCTGGGACCCAGGACATGGAAAGACATGGCAGTGCAGGAAACAGGAGCTGAGCATACTGCTTCATACTGCTTTACAGAAAGCGTTTATTAGCAGAAGCAACACAAACACATGTGAACATGATGATTGAAAAGTAGGAAAGGAAGCACACCAGCTGGTAACATGGTTATTTATCACTCCCAAGTGTTGTGTACTGTAATAATGGTGTGTGCTCCACTTAAATTACTGCCCTTGCTGAAGCTGTGTTGTCACAGATGCATGAATCATTATCTGACACTTGGGGACAAAGATGTGTCTGCCTCTTTAACATCTCGGGGGCCACTGCTACCTGGATGGTCTGCCACTGACAAAATCATTACGCTGAACATGACTAGAAAATGGAGCCAAAATTTTTTATTTTTATCTACAGACTAGGGCTTCTTATGCTTCTTTCAAGTGTGATTCCTTTTCAACCAAGAAACATTTATTTTCATGTTTCTCTTCATGACCATGACATTTATCTTCATGTTTATCTTCATGACTTGAAGATAAACATATATAAACTAAGTGTGTAAATCATTTACTGGTTAAAAAAAAACATTGAAGATTTTATTTTAAAATAATTCTTTGATACATACATATAATTTTACAATTATTAGAAATAAAGGAAAATTTACATACTAACAAATATTCTTGTTTATTTTTGCATAAATGATTAAGCCATGCCAGAACATTTGATACTGTAGGAAATAGATCTCTTTCAACATTTTTCACAGTTAATTGATATTTTTGTGGTCATCATCAATGTAAAAATATTACCATGTATAAGTTTGCCTTGCAAAATGTCACAGTTATATTTAACAACATTTCAGAAATTGTCTTAATTCTAACACAAAATTCATTTAACAGTTATTTTTGCCCAATTAAAATGAAATATTGTAACATAACACAATCCGAAGACACACTTATTTGATACACACTCAAGAATGATTGTAGAAAAGGAGTAGTCTTTGTCTTTCATAGTTAAACCACTATGTTTCTCTAAAACCAACCAACCAACCAACCAACCAACCAACCAACCAACCAACCAACCGAAAATAAAAACAATGAAAAAAAAACCTTTTATGTACAGAAAACCACTGACATTCTTAGTGTGCAATAGTCTTAAACCTAATCTGGGTTCCAACCAGTGTTTGTTGGTGTTGAGGGCATGTAGGTGTTAGTGTGTTTATTGTATGTTCAGAATCAAGGCTGCAGGGGCAAGGTCACAGAGGGCAACATGGAGAGAGTTGAGGAGGGAAGGAGGGAGGGAGAAAGGGAAGAAGAGAGGGAGGAGGGAGAGAGGAGAGGAGGGAGGAGGGAGAGACACATACAGAAGCAGATGTTGCAACCAAGATGCTCGAGTTAAAATTTTCCATAATGGTGGGGAGGGGAGAAGGCCCTGCGCTTTTTCAAAAGAACCTTATCTTTAGAGAGCTGGTGAAAATGCTGACTCCTGTTTGTCTTCCTGGTAGCAGGGATACCGTTGACCTTGTGTACGCCAGGCAAGCACACTCTCAGTAAGCTTGTGTTCTCTTTCCCCTAGCGGTTCTCATCTGCTGCCGTGGGTAAGTGAATCATTAAAACACTGGAACTCTCTAAGTGCGATCTCGAGGCTGAACTTCTCTCCCACCGTCTGACTGGCATGTCTGGTTACTTAGGAAGTCCTTGAAAAACACCCCAGCTCAGCTTGCCTTGTGCAGTATGAATGAACAGGGAGTTTCTTCAGCCACATCTCTAGATACACAGGCTAAAACGAAGGCAAGCTATGTAGGGATCAAAAGCAGATGGCTCCCTCAAGTCTGGGTATTAAAAGTGTTTCCTTTTATTCTTTGTAACACGTTTTCTATATCTGTGATTGGTTCACACATTTTGTTTTCATTCCGAATTATTTTTGTTCTTTAACGTCTACCCAAAGTCTGTCAAACAAGCCAACCCTGGGACGATCTCAGAAGACAAGCACAAGGCACAAGGGGCTTGATCTATAACGTCTATGGCTGTCATTAGGTCTTCCACGGTTGGAATGTCTGCATCCACCAAGCAGGACCTGGGTCTATCTGTGGATCTGCTAATCTGTAAATGTTTACACAATGTTTGCAAGGCGGGTTGGTGAGAGCAAACATTACCTGAGAACTTTACAAAAGAGGTAGCCATCATCCGTATTTTTGCAAAACTGTCTCCAAAAGTTTGAGTCCGAAGGTGAGTGTAACATGGAAACAGGAATGCCCATTTAAAACAAGGGCAAGGGATTCTGGTCTTTGCAGACTTTCTCTTAGTTTTTGCATGCGGCCTGTCTCTAAGAACTTCCTTCCCACTTCCATTTTGGGGGACTTCACCTCTTGGTGCGGACCCAGAATTGCCCTAGCTCTTTCCTACAGACTCTCATCAATCCTCACTTTTTGCTGATCTTAATGTCAGTCCCCAATCCAAAGGAACATATTCTCCCCCACCCCCGCCCCCACCCCACCCCCGCCAGTGGTCACACTCAGCTGAAAGGCGAGGACCTTCACCCATTCTTGCCTATAACTCGGAGCGGGTAACAGCAACCTAAGAGCAGAACACCCCGGCCACACCCCTGAGACCAGGGATCTCCCCCAAGAAACAACCCAAACCTCATAACTCCACATGCTACACCCTTTGCGAAAGAAAACACAAACAAGAAGTGCCAAGCCAATACACCTCTTCCAGAAGCCAGAAAAAGGCCATGAGAAAAATAAGCTGAAGCACAAGACGGGGACTTCAAAATAGCTATTAAAATAAGTTGTTTCTTTCCTTTTTTTCTTTCTTTTCTTTTGTCTTTTTTTGTTTTGTTTTGTTTTGTTTTGTTTTGTTTTGTTTTGTTTTGTTTTTTGGACTTTGGTTTTTTTCAAGACAGGGTTTCTCTGTATAGCCCTAGCTGTCCTGGAACTCACTCTGTAGACCAGGCTGGCCTCGAACTCAGAAATCCACCTGCCTCTTCCTCCCAAGTGCTGGGATTAAAGGCGTGCGCCACCACTGCCAGGCTGCTCTTTTTTTAATTAGTTATTTTATTTATTTACATTTCAAAGGTTATCCCCTTTCTGGTTTCCCCTCCGAAAACACCCTATCCCATCCCCACTTCCCTATGCTTGCCAACTCACCCACTCCTGCTTCCCTGTCCTGACATTCCCCTACACTGGGACACTGAGCCTTCTCAGGACCAAGGACCTCTCCTCCCTTTGATGTCCAACAAGGCCATCCTTGGCTACATATGCAGCTGGAGCCATGGGTTCCTCCATGTGTACACTTTGGTTGGTGGTTTAGTCCCTGGGAGCTCTGGGAGTACTGGGTGATTCATATTGTTGTTCCTCCCGTGGGGCTGCAAACCCCTTCAGCTCCTTGGGTCCTTTCTCTAGCTCCTCCATTGGCGACCTTCTGCTCAGTCCAACGGTTGGCTGGGAGCCTTCCCCTCTGTATTTGTCAGGCACTGGCAGAGCCTCTCAGGAGAAGCTATATCAGACTCTTGTCAGCAAGCACTTGTTGGCATCCACATCAGTGTCTGGGTTTACCTTAGAGGAAACATGAATAATTACCTTAATGTGAAAATACAAGCAAAAAGTGGAATGAAATAATGAAATCAATTCACACCAAGAAAGTACAGTTAAACAAAGATATAAAAATCACTAAAGAGCAGGGCGGTGGTGGTGCACGCCTGTAATCCCAGCACTCAGGAAGGCAGAGGCAGGCGGATTTCTGAGTTTGAGGCCAGCTTGGTTTACAGAGTAAGTTCCAGGACAGCCAGGGCTACAGAGAAACCTTGTCTCAAAAAAAAATCACTAAAGAAAACCCTAATCTGAGTTAAAACTCAATGCGAAAGATTTAGGACATCAAAGTAAAACCTCAGAGGTAAGCCTCACCAAACAGAGTATGAGACATGAAAGAAAAAATCTTAAGTGTTGAAGATAAAGTAGGAGAAATAGATAAATAAAAGAAAATATTAAATATAAAAAAATCCACACACAAAATATCCAGGAATTCTGAGACACTATGAAAAACCAAACCAAAGAAAAAAATAAAAAATAAAATAAAAACAAAAACAAATGTATATATAATAGGACTAGGGAGGAAGGAGAAGAAAATCAGGTCAAAGGTACAGAAAATATATCCAACCATGGGAGAAATTTTCCCCAATCTAAAGAAAGTGATGTCTATCAAGGTGCAGTAGATGCTAAGTCCAGCATGGCCTTGGTGGGAACAGAGTAACATAGCCCCTGCCCCTGGGACAGGGCCATCAGGCATGGGCTTTCATGAGTGTCAACGGCTGCTGTGGACGTAAGGCTTATCTGTGTACTAATGTACATATTTTCATGCTCCCCTGAGAAATGTCTTTCCTGTTAACATTAATGATAATTAAAACATTATGAGTTCAGGAGTGGAGGACGTCCAGGAGTAGAGGGCGTCTCTCTGCAAAAAGGTAAAAACCCTAACCCTAACCCTAACCCTAACCCTAACCCTAACCCTAACCCTAACCCTAACCCTAACCCTAACCCTAACCCTAAGGACAATACTTACAGTTGTGGAAAAGAACTCTAAAAACATGAGTTTGAAAGTACATAATTTTTTTTGTTTGTTTGTTTTTTGTTTTTTGTTTGTTTGTTTTTGTTTTTTCGAGATAGGGTTTCTCTGTGTAGTCCTGGCTGTCCTGGAACTCACTCTGTAGACCAGGCTGGCCTCGAACAAAGAAATCTGCCTGCCTCTGCCTCCCAAGTGCTGGGATTACAGGCATGTGCCACCACCGCCCGGCTGAAAGTACATAATTTCTTAACTATGCAAAAAAATATAAGAATGCAAAATGAATTGTGTAAGGAGCTTCATGAATCTAAAGGAACAAAGGCGGCTGCGCTAATGAGCCGGAAAAATACAAAGACAGGCAGAAATCAAGGCAGATCAAAGTCAGCCTGCCACATAGCAAGTCCAGGCTCAGGAGTGGTAGAAATGGTAATTTCAGGATAAAGTCCTAACAAGCTAGTTTATCATCTGTGTTTAACCGAGGTAGGCAGCTCTCTGAATTCATTTGTAATGTTTAAAAAAACTATCCTTGCTGTCTCCTCCTGATAGAATAATCAAAAGGGAACCGGAAATAAACAACTGAATTGATACATAAATAAAAACTAGTCTTTCTGCAAGAGGTGAGCTAGCAAAAACTGTTAGCAGTTCTTTTTCTATCCAGAGCTGAACTGTCTGGCAATCTCTGGAGAGCCAATACAGGTCTTAAAGAATTTTTTTTTCCTAACAGGATCTCTGCTCAGAAATCCCAAGAATTAGAGAGCTGACGCAGCTCCTTTGGAATGTTTTCCAGCAGCTATCCGGAGAAGGCCGGCTGAAGAGTGAACACAGCTCTTGGAGACGTGTTTGTTCGTTTGTTGGTTTGTTTGTTTTTGCTTTTTGCTTTTGATTGGAAAACCCAAGAATTACTTTTAGAATTTTGTTAACAGGATTTCTGACTTTGTTGGAAGGTCCGAGAATTTTTTTTTTTTTTTATGGCAGCTTTTCCTGACTTTGGTCAGAAAACCCATGAGCTTTCCAGAGTGCTTTTTTGAGTAAGGCTTTATTGTTAAAGACAACACTTACAATATTGGAACATAGAGAGGCTTTACCTCTACTGACTCGCATTCGTGGTACATGTACATGTAGTCTGCATGTTCCTACAGGAGAAAGCTAATCAACAACGTCCTTCTGCTGCAAACCCTGTGAATGACATCATCCACCTGACTGCAACATACACTGGTTGCAATGGTGACACAAAAGTTACGAGAAAAATGTGATGTGAGGCTCGCTCCATGAGACAGAACTCTTAGTTGACACTGCAAAACTGACCAAGAGCCTGAGACTAGGCAGGCTAGGCAATAGGCCTAGAGGGAGAACTGCTAATTTGCTTAAGGGATAGAGCAATAAAATGGCTCCTAATGACATATTGCTAATGTCTTCCCAACACAACAGGAACTGACTCACACTTGAACTCCCAGAAACTGGGCCAGCATACACAAGGCATGTGCAAGTTCAAGCCAAACAGGTTCTAACTCTGATAGGAGCAAGCGGACACAGGGTCTCAACACTAACCGAGAAGCGCCTTGCAATTTGTGTTCCCTGGCAAAATTATAATCAGTTTTAAGCAATGGAGCCTGACTGGGTAAATCAACCACAGTTTAGGGTAGGCCCATGTCTAGGAGTAGTTGGGTCTATACAAAATTAACCCAGTATTATTTTTAGGAACTTTTAGTTTTGCTTTGTTTTGGAATTTCTTGTCATATTGGTTTTTTTGCCTTCATTTTGGTTTTTGTGTGTTGTTTTCGTTTCTCGTATTGAGAGAGAAAGAGACAGACAGAGACAGAGAGGAGGGGGAAGGAAGGAGGAAGAGAGAGCATCAACCTGGGTGGGTAGGGAGGTAGGAGGCTCTAGGACAAGTTGTAGGAGGAGGAAAACAAGATAAAAAATAAAATAAAAGAAGTCGAGGTAGAACTTTATGTGAGTTTTATCGAATGACTTTAATTTTGATAAAAATGCAGACATGTATAATCCCACACAATTAACATCCAACATCTTTGTATAAATTTGGCAGAAATATTTTTACCCAGAGAGGCATGTACTCCAGGATTATTTCTGAGTGCATCTGTAGAATATATCACATAATAGCAAACATTATTTCACTAAGGAAGAAAACTTTCCATTTGTTAGAAAATATAAATGTGTTTATTAATGGATATGTCTTAAAAAGCATTGACTGCAACTCTATTCCAAATCTCCTTTCATATATATGCATGTGTATCTGTATGTATAATGTATCTGCGTATATGTGGGTACATATCTGTGTGTATGTGTGTACATGTGTGGATGTGCACAATACAGGTGTGCAAGTGTGCTTGTGTTTGTGAGAAGTAGTAGTAGTAGTAGGAGAAGGAGGAGGTAGGGGGAGGAGGAGGAGGAGGAGGAGGAGGAGGAGGAGGGTTTATTTCTTCTCATCTTACAGTCAAGCCAGGGTAGGCTGGCAGACCAACTCAGCCATGTCAGTATCCCATCTCAGAAAAGAGAAAAATCCCAGCACTTGGGAGGCAGAGGCAGGCGGATTTCTGAGTTCGAGGCCAGCCTGGTCTACAGAGTGAGTTCCAGGACAGCCGGAGCTACACAGAGAAACCCTGTCTCGAAAAAAAGGCCAAAAAAAAAAAAAAAATAAAAGAAACACGCCAGGTCGGAATTGCACACATCACTTCAGCAGCATTATTCCATCAGCGGGAACACCTTTGCTTACTGTCCTTAGCTACGGGGGAGGCTGGGCAGTCGCATCTCTCGCTGGGTGAATACAGCTTTAAATGCTACGAGTACGCCAGAAGGAAGATTAGATTGGAAGAGAAATCACAGTGCATGATAACTTCCTTCCTAAGGCCTGAGCTCTCCTTTAATAGCGTTTGAAGAGTACACACAGCTTTGGCAGAGGCGGAACCAATTGTGCACTTGATTGTAACTCTGCTCGTCTTCATAGCCTGGAAAACATTCTCTTGAATTTTAAAATTGTATGTTCTGTTTGATATTCCCTACCTTTAAAGGAAGAAATTCTTCTTCTGTACTGTCTAGGTCAGGCTTACTACTGCAGTGATGAAACACCATGACAGAAGACTGTGGGTTATTTGGCTTACATATCCCAAATCAAAGTCCACTGAGGGAAGAAGACAAGTCTAGCTTTTTGTTTCCTCAAATCGCTCAGATCCATTTATTCTTTCTCCTGGACATGTGGAACAATCTACCAGGCAGTTTCCTCCCCTGTCTTCCCTAGTGTCCAGCAAATTTTCTAAATTCAAATCGATTCATTCATTTCTCCAGTGGCAAAATGTCTTTGTAGTACACGAAGTGCTGTAGGATAAAATCCAGAAGCTCGGAAGTGTCTCTTAAGCTGTGGTTCCAAGACTGGCTGCACACACATCCCTAGGGAATTTGTGAGCAGTGCAAATTCTTACCAACTTCTCTTAGCCACAGACCTATAGAATCAAGGTCTTCGGGGATGAGGGGATGAGGCCCAGTAAAATGTTCTTTTAAAAGCTCCCCGGGCAATTGTGATGCAAAACTCTAGTTTGAAAACTCCTGCAAGGGAAGATTGCTGCTGCCCCTGTCCTCCAGGCTCGCAGATGTCCCTGTCCCCCTGGCTCGCAGATGTCCTCTCCAGCCACCCTCAGAATATGCCATCTCATCTCAAGCCTGTCTTGCCCTTTGGAGCCCTTTTGTGACTTGGCATTTTCTATGCCTGGAAATGTTATTCTAATCCTCAGTCGTGTGTGCGGTCAGATCCCATAGGACATCCTAATCCTTATGCAGGATAGAATACAATGGCACATGACTGTCAGCGGCCCATCTTGGGATTGTCGTAGGTACTCCATTTGTTATTTTTATTTATTCTCCCTGCTCTTTCTCCCTCCATTCCTCTCTCCCTCTCTCTCTTTTTTTTTTTCACTGAAAATAGATCTTCCAGACAAAAGTTTAAAATGTTAAAATATGTGTAATTCTCTTTTTGTAAGTATGGCTAGAAAGTGACTTGTCTGCTGACATGGCTCAGTGGTAAAGGCATTCTCTCCAAAGACCAATGACTGAGTTCCATCCCTGGAACCTGTGTAAAAGTGGCTGGACAAAACAAGTACCACGTAGTTCTCTGACTTCCACACTTGTGCTAGCACACATGCACGCACATGCACACACACACACACACACACACAGAGAGAGAGAGAGAGAGAGAGAGAGAGAGAGAGAGAGAGACACATACACAGACACACAATACACCCATAATAAAAATTACACACTGAAAAGTAAAGAGATTTTTTTTAATTTTTATTTTCTATATTCTATGTTTACATTCCAAAGGCTTTCCCCTTTCCCAGTTCCCACCCACCATAGTTCCCATAGTTCCTCTCCCCCCCAACTATTCCCCAATCATTCCCCCTCCCCCCTCGGTTTAAGTAAAGAGATTTTTATTTAAAAAGTGATATGCTTGTCATGTGGAAGGTTTATTCATCAATCTTTTTCATACTAGGAAACAAAATCTCACTGGTAACACAATACTCTATGTTTTCACTTTTTGTCCATCTTTAAATGAGAATTTAAAGGCATTATCTATTCATTTTTCCTCTTAATATGATATATAGTGTTAGTGTGGTAGCTAAGCCAAACAGCACCTTGTATGAATGTGATCTTGTACTAAAACAGAAATAAAATCAGTAAAAGACTCTGCATTTTTTGTTCAATATTTTTCTCTTTGGAATCCTGAAATACATTTCCCTCAGAGCTGAGACAACAGAATCTGCAAACATCAGGGTATATGATCGATCTGGACTAGAAGTTACATCCATAGGGTTAAACCTGTATGTTTTCATTTTCTTGTTGTGAATAACAATTAGGTAAGCATTTATATGGCATATATGACTCTGTCCCTTCCCTCGGATTCTCCTTCTTCTGGGTCAAGCATACAGTGAAGTGTAGTTTGAGGTGTGATTGACCAGAGATACCCAGGAAGTTATGTGGTTAGTTAAGTATAGGCAGACATGACTGACATCAATCCTGGGTAAAATGGCAGTATTTCTGACTATAGGAGTAAAACAGTTGAAGGTTGAACACTTTTATAGTCTGCTCAAGTGCTGAAGAAAGCCTTCCGTTCGAAGTGTCTAGTGAGTGTGACTATGGATCAGAATTAAGATTACGGTTTGAAACATGAGCCCCTTAGGACATCCTCTGTATGGCTGCCATTCTAAACCTGTAAGAGGCACTCTGATGCTCTTGTTACAGGCTTTACTCTAGGTGTATATTTTTCACAACTTACTTCAATAAGGGCTCAACCTCCCCTCTAGTCCACCACCCAACTAGAAACAGTAGGAAAGAAAGCTTATTAGGATGCAGGGGAAGTGGACCTGTTTAGAAATAGTTCCTTGGGGGGCAATTCCAATCTCCGTTGTTCTCAGTCCAGTCCACTAGCAAACAACAAACACGAACCAGCAGCTGCAGTTCAGTCCACTCGACAGACACTACACACAAATCAGCAAGGACCATTCAGTCCAGAAGAAACCTCAAGGCTTGCCGCAGAAGTGGCAAGAAACTGCAGGACTCTCACAAAGGTTCTTTGGGAGTTTCTCTCTATGACGTCACCACAAGCGAAGCTCAGCAGTGCGATGTAGGGTGACCCAATATGCTTGTCATCATCGAGGCAGAGCACGGTGAACTGAAGCCTGTGCTCCCACTGTCTCTGGAGTCATATTTACATTCTTTCTAATCATCATGTTTCACGTTTGCTATAGCAAAACATCTTTTCACCTATGTCAGCTTCGGGAAAACATTTTCACACATCTATCTGCTTTAGTAAACATTCTTTTACCTATATGCCTGAGCAAAAAAACATCATTATAACCTAACTGAGCCTCTCAAGAAACCAGAAATTTCCACTTTACTTTGTGATGGAGGTATTGTTCTCTCTCCTATAATTGGATTGCATTCCCCAATGGTTGTAGTGCCTTTAATTCTTCAACTCTCACATGAGTCTGGCACAGCATATATCTTCACTATATTCCTGTCAAACAAATAAACTAAAAATCCATCTCTTATAAGGAATTAATGGCTAACTGAAAAAGGCGATTTTACCCAGGGTCCAGATGTATCTGTAAGGATCTAAACGGTACAGCTGCAAGTAATCATGGAAAGAAAGGGACGTGTCTCTTGTAAAGACACATCCAAACTGCTTTCTGTACTTGCAAGTGAGTCATTGAAGAGTGGTACTGTCATTCCAAGGCTACGTGTGTGTGTGTGTGTGTGTGTGTGTGTGTGTCCATGTATCCCAGGCTGGCTTCATACCTGCTATAGAGTTAATGATGACCTTAAACTTGTGCTTTTATCCACCAAGTGCTAGGATTACATCCATGTATCAACAGCCCTAGTTTACAAGGTGCCAGGGATCGAGCCAGCGCCTTATGCATGGCAGGCAAGCATCCTAAGAACTAAAGCTACGGCCCTGCCCACAAGGTCGCCAGTTGATGACAAGCTTTACACTCCTCCCACTTCAGTCTAGTCTGGTGTACACACATGTTTACTTGATATTAAATTGAGTAAAGTTGAATTCTTTGGATTCTGGAACATTTTAATAAAATATGCTAAGTCTAAGACTAATATTTGAGTCTAGAATCCTAATATGTCCCCCAAACCAAAGATTTTAAAGAGCAGTAAAGGAAGGCAAATACACCTCAGATCATCATGCCAATGCAAAGGCACACCTCATTCTGTTAGAGAGACGGTTTCCTGAGGTAACTAAATGGCAGCAAAGAGATCTGAATGGTTTTATTATTCACATATCAAAATTATGGATTTACCTACCTTTATGGTAGTGTATAGGAAATAGAGCACATGGGAAAACCATACAGTGTAGATAACTTCAGAATTTGGAGAGTAATTTTGCTGTTGCTTTTGTGTTCAACAGCACCCTCCATTTGGCACTTAAACAGGATTAGTTGACAATGTCCTTCTCTCTACATTACAAGGAACTTGAGACCTTTGCCCTTGTTGGGTCTCAACAGCTGGGAGGATGAATCATCTGTCTTCAATGTTCATAAAAATTTATGAGCATGTTACCCTAGGCTATCGAAAGAGAGACAAAGCAACTATCTGCATTCTCCCGACCATAGTCAACTAAAACCTCACAGGACAGACCCCACTGATGTTAGATACAAATAAGGGGAAATAGTAGAAATAGCTCTCCTTTGCCTCTCGTGGGAATGCTTATCTCCTGTAGCCAATCTTCCCCTCAAATCCTAATCCTTCTCTTGTCTCCTCTTGAGCCTGACTCATCCCTTACTTCCTCTCTTAACCTAAAATTATAATCACACTGGAGTCTTTAATAATATCCCTATCATTCTCACCCTGTATTTACCTCTAGCTCTCTTTCCTGCCTTCCTTTCTGTAAAGATCAGGACAGTTATTAGATTCATTCCATCTTACTACCCTTTACTCTCATTCTTTAAGAGAAGTACACGAGGGTGAGGGACCCTTCTTAGTGCTGCTCACCTTGATCATTTGCAATCTTGAGCAATGTTGACCTTCCCTCCTCTCTCTCTCCTCTTCCTCTCTCTCTCTCTCTCTCTCTCTCTCTCTCTCTCTCTCTCTCTCTCTCTCTCTCGTATTTCTACTAATCAAAGGCCCTTTGATTCCTTGAATTTATTTTTTAATTTGAATCTGGTCCTACCAGGTTGCCTATGTGGCCTTGGGTAGATTACATTAAAAAACAAGGGCTGATTGTGCTGATCGGTCTGTGCCACCCCCACCCCACCCCCACTTGCCACTCTGTGTAGGTCAGGCTTTCTGCCTGCAACAGAGGCAACAGTACAGTTTGCAGTTTATTCTGCTAGCTTGACTGGACTGAATGATGTTTAGAGATTAGTGAAGCACAGTTTGGTTGTATGTCTTTGAAGGCGTTTCCAGAGAAGGCTGGTATGTGGGAGACATACTTGAGGAGGACTCACCCTGCGTTGGGTCACTTTCTGCTCTTGGTGAGTTCTGGGTTTTGTTTTGACTTGGTTGATTATTGATGCCGCTCTTTTTTGAGGACATGCATAGCTGACCTTTGGTACTTTGTGGGTTCTTCTTTTTTTCTCCACCCTTTATAGCCCCACCTCTTTTATCTTTTATGAATAGATAGGAGAGAAATAAGGATGGTGGGGGGGGGAGACAGAGAAAGGGACAGAGAGACAGATAGACAGACAGACAGACAGACACACACACACACACACACACACACACACAAAGATCCCTGAATCTAATTTGTTGCAGTAGATGATTAATCTGCTCTAATCTCCCTGGTGGCAGCATGAGAACCTCGCTACCCACCCCAATGTTCTGAATTTTCTAATAAATGACACACACACACACACACACACACACACACACACACACAGAGCCTTATATTTAATATGCTCAATGAATGGCTGGCCCACTCCCAAACACCCACGTTGCTAACACCTCCCCTCTGGTACTACTGAGTTATTACTTTCTAAAATCTGTATTCCATCCTTACTACCCGAGACCCAATTGTGGGTGGGGCGCTCTTCACTGGCTCTTCCGTGATTGCTGCTCTGTCTTCTACAGCTCTCAAGCCTGCATCTTATTCATTTCCTGACATCATGATTCTAAATCCTCCTTCTTCTCTTGGACCCCTTGCCTGGGAATCCTAAAGTCCTATCTCTGTCTCCCCTGCCCAGCTATTGACTGCCAGAAACGTTATTTACCAATCAGAACCAACTGGGACCAGGAACCCTCAGGGTCTTACAATTTTGGGAACTTAATTAGCATAATACCAGCCTTAAACCAAATCTACAACACTAATTTATTTCTTTTGTTTCTTCTTTGAGCATGACTACTGTAACCAATCCTCCTGACTGACCAACCACCAACAACCTTGCCTACGGGGACCTAACATTTATATACCCTCTGAAAAGTTCCCAGAATTCCAAACACTGCACAGTTGTAGGAACTATCTGCAGCTGGCCAAGCCACACCTCTGTTAGAGCATGAGGCAAATCACAGCCAGCTGCAGTGAAGAAGCCCCATACCACCACACTTGGGATTGAAATGAAAACACATTCTTATAATATTTCTGTGTTTTCAAAAGAAACAAAAATTCTATAATTTTTCACTACACACATGAGATTTGGGATCTTCTGCATTGGGTCTGTATCATTTGGTCATCTTGTTTGGATGATTCCTTGGACTGAGCAATTACCGTTTTTCTCTTACTCTCCAGACCTCCCAGGCAGACAGGCAAGGGCAAGCTACCCTCTGATTGCATAAATCATTTCTAATATAGGTCTTATAATTACATATTCTAGTGGTCCTGTTCCTCTGGATACTCCTGACAAATACTTCAATCTAATCAAACATGTCTGAATCATCAGGAAACCATTACCAGACTTTGGAGAAAACTGAAACTTAGGAAATGACAGTTCTTTCCAGGTAAGAACACAGCTAATATTAAAATCACATAGAAAGATAAGAAGAATGAGATATGTATCCAGACTACTCCTGTCTCTTGCGATCCCATTTTCTTCTGGCCTTGATTACTGCTCAAACCTAAGTGGAAACTATTCTCAAACAGGAGGTTGGCTGATAGATACTTCAGAGGTCTGTCTACCCAGGTGATGAGCAAGGCAGGTAAGACTGGAGGAGGAACCTTATGGAGAATCAACAGAGAATGGCCAGCACACGCACACGCGCGCACACACACACACACACACACACACACACACAGTCTACTTCTCTTGGTGCATGTAAAATGACAGATCACAAGTTGTCTCTGTGTGGCCTTATAGAAAAAGGAATTAAAATGGGACTCTATTCATATGGAGAATGAATGGATGTGTGTGTGTGTGTGTGTGTGTGTGTGTGTGTGTGTGTGTGATCTATAAATCTTTCTATGGATCAGCAGCCAGAAGCAACTGCCGTTTTTTACACAGGGGCAATCGTGCTTATTCCACTGAGCTAGGGTCACAAGTAAATGTTGAGGAGAAGCTATCTCCTACTGACATGAACGCTACAGGAAAAGGGGCCGGAGAAGACGGATGTGGATGGCTATCACGCAAGGATGACTATCCCATGGGTGGTGACATGGCACTTCATTGGAGACTGTGGCAGACATGTGGCTTGGAGAGGCTAAGAGTCTCCAAGGTCCAAACTATATTTTAAGAAGATGCCACCTCTGCCAGTGCCTGAGTGGGTGAGAAGAAAAGCAGAGGCGTGGCCAGGAAGAGAATGCTGGCATGACCAACTCTGATACTAAAACTGATGAGGACAGGCAGGTAAATAAAAGTTCTCTAATTTCCTCTATACAGTTAGATGCCAAGTGTAAGGAAACATCAGGCCATTCACGTATTAAGAGGCTTTTGGTTATATTCTAGGGATACAAGATTGGTCTAATATATAGAAAGAAAGAAATGTAATATAAAAGCATAGCTTAGGAACAGAAACCATATGATCGTTACAAACAGATGCAGAAAATCCAACATTATTTCATGATAAATATTTGGAAGAAACTAGAAATATAAGGTGTATATTTCAGGTCAATAAAGGGTATATAAAACAAACCTATAGCCAGTATTAGATTAATTGGGAAAAAAAAACTGAAGCATTTCCTCAAATTTAGAATGAGGTAAGAGTGTTTGCTTTTTCCACTTCTATTTATTATGGTGTTTTAAATCTTTGCTATGCAACACATCCTGAGAAATAAAAAAGGGGGGATACAAAGAAGTGGAGAAGTCAAATATCACAATTCATAGTTGGTATGATGCTCTACTTAAAAGATTCTACTAGAAAACAGATCTGATAAACACTTGAAGAAAGTAGAATACAAAATCAACATATAGAGGTCTGTAACCTTTCCACATATCAATAAGAAAATTTGCTGGAGAAAAATATCCTATTTGGCATAGCAAGCAAAACAAAGCAAACCGAATGACCCTATGACTGTGATGGCTTTTAATGTTAACCGTCAACCTGACAGAAACTAGAGATGAGACCCTGAGCATATCTGTGATGGGTGTGGGAGTGCATTAATTAAGGGGAGAGCATCTGCTCCCTGTGGGTGGCATCATATCCCGGCTAGGAGTCTGAAGAGAAGGAGCTGAATGGCAGAATGCATTGCTGCTCTCTGGTTTCCCACTGTGAGCGTCATGTGACTAGATGCTTCAAGATCCTGATGAAGACTTCCCTGATAGGATGTACTGTGAGGCGGACTAAGTCCCTCCTCCCTTAAATTGTTTTTATCAAGAGTATTTCACCATAACGGGAAGACAAACTGAGATACCTAACCAAGGATACGAGAAAGACCTAACCAAGGATACGGAAGACCGCTATGAAAACTTCAAAACACTAAAGAAAGCAATTAAAGAAGACTGTAGAGATAGGATTCTCATTGCTTGTGGTTTCTCAGAATTAATATTTTGAAAATGGCTATACTGAAAATGACCTACAGATTCAATGCTATTATCATTAGAACTAGAGAAAAAAAATCTTAGTTCACAGGGAGGCACAAGAGACCAGGGATAATCAAACAGAAAGCATAATGATAAAGTCTTTGAGTCAGCATAGAATTATGGAAGTCTGGTGGCATGGAGGGAAAGGGAAAGAGGGGCGTACTGTTCCTCAGACCTCATCTGATTTTACTGCTGAGAAAGGCAGGGGACTTTAGACTCACTGACAAGGACCTAATGGTCCACAGAGACAAAATGTGTTTTCTAAAAGACACGGTTTCCAAGAAAGTAAATAAATTGCTTTCAGTTCAGGCCAAACAATGCATTCGTAGAGATACCTCAATCAAGGATATCAAGACCAGTTAAATAAGGCTAGGTTTACTAAGGGCTAACATGAGGTGTAATGATACGTTCCCAGCACCTACTCCCTAGGACTAAATGTTGCCTTACTAAGAACACTTCTTTAACCTTTAATCTTATTACAAATTACACTCTTAGGGGAATATTAGAAGTGTTAGGAGGAGTCTTTCTTAGCAAGCTTTAAAGATGTAACATGAGAGTCTGCCAAATCCCATATGTACCCACTGTAATAAAACCTATTTGTGACTTTTTTTTTTACAGAAGCTTATACTTGTCTATTGAGTGTGCTTACTATATCTCTCTTAAGAACTTTCCTACCTCCCCTCCCCATCTTTTCCAAGAAAGGCTTTCTCTATATAGTCCTGGCTATCCTAGAACTCCCTGTGTGGCCCAGGCTGCTTGAACAGAGATCTGCCTGCCTCTGCTTCCCGAGTGATAGGGTTAAAGGTATGTTCAGCCACCACACTTGGCTGGACCTTTCCATTCTTAATAAATCCAACTGTGCTTCATATTTCAGTTGCCTTGAAAGGCATGCCTTTATAGAATCATGTATCTGGGTTTTGCATGGGTAAAACTGCATGGCCTGGCACACACACACACCAGAAATGTAAAATAAAAAGCAGAATAGAGGACCCCAAATCAAACACACACACACACACACACACACACACACACACACACAGCTGTATCCAACTAAGTTTTAATAAAGTGCCAATAACGTACACTGGAAAAATGACAACCTATTTAAAAAATGTTGCTAAGAAGACTGAATGTGAAATTAGATCCATATTTCTTAACCTGCAGAAAAATCAATTCAAATGGATCAAAGATCTTCACATGAGATCAGAAGCTCTGACACGGCTAGAGCAAAGCCTCTGAATACATAAGCACAGGCGAGAGCTTTCTGGAAAGTACTGCAGCAGCACGGGAAAGCACGCTAAGGATGGACAGATGGGGCTGCACACAATGTAAAAGCTTCTACACAGAAAAGGAAGCAGTTACCTGAGGGGGGAAAAGTCCTACACAATAAGAAAAAAATATCATTGCCAACTGTATGCCACAAGAGTCAATCTCTAGAATATATAAAGAAAAAAAATTAAATACTCCCATGAACTAGTTAATGATTTGAATGAACAATTTTCTAAGGAAGAAGCAGAAGCTACTGATAAATACCTTTGCTGTCCGTGAGGTGCAAATTAAAACTGCTGAGAGCTCATCTCATTCCAGTCAGAATGGATACCAAAAACAAAAAAACAAAACAAACAAACAAACAAACAAAAAACCAAATACGGGTGAGGATGTGGGAAAAGGGGAACCCACATTCACTGCTGGCGGGTAAGCTACCACACTGCTGCCAGCAAGTGTGGAAATCAGAACGGTTTCTCAAAAAGAAATAAACAAAAAGCAACCAAGTAAACCAAAACCTTTAAGTTAATAAGCAAACAAAGAAACCTATACCACTCCTGGATGCATAGACCCAAAGGACACTGTAATGTACCATGGAGGCACTTGCATATTTATGTTTATGGCTGCTTAGAAATGGAACCACCCTACATACCTACTAAAGAAATGAATAAATACAGAAAATGTGCTACATATGTGATACATACACAGAAGCAGTTTTTCTTCAGCTCCAACGAACTTATGATATTGCAGAAACAAAGATGTGACACTTTATGTCAAGTAAACTAAGCCAGACTCAAAGACAAATACTGCTTAAAATCACATATGCAAAGTCGTGTGTGTGTGTGTGTGTGTGTGTGTGTGTGTGTGTAACTAGAAAGCCAGAGGTCTGAAGGAAGCAGGGAGAGAGACGGTTACAGAATATACAAATTGTTACATGAATGCAGACAGGAATTATTAAGGGGAAAGGAGACTATTAAGAGTGGGTCAGAGGCCAGAAGATTCCCCAGCATGCAATAAGGATACATGCTCCACTATGTTCATAGCGGCCTTATATATAATAGCCAGAAGGTGGAAAGAACCCAGATGTCCCTCAACAGAGGAATGGATACAAAAAATGTGGTATATATACACAATGGAGTACTATTCAGCCATTAGAAACAATGAATTCATGAAATTCTTAGAGAAATGGATGGAGCTGGAGAACATCATACTGAGTGAGGTGACCCAGTCTCAAAAGAATACCCATGGTATGCAGTCACTGATAAGTGGATATTAGCCTAGAAGTTTGGAACACCAAAGACATAAATCACATACCAAGAGATGTCTCACAAGAAGAAAGGAGTGGATACTGGTGCTAGAATGGACCAAAACATCATTGTGGGGGAGTACAAGAACAGTGAGGTGGGAGGGGGTGGATGAGGGAGCAGGGGGAGGGAAAAGGGCAGGTGGGACCTTTGGGGGTGGGGAACCAGAAAAAGGGAAGTGAATTGTAAATATAGAATATATCCAATTAACAAAAAAAAAAAAAAAAAAAAAAAAAAGAGTGGGTCAGGGGGAGAGGAAGACACTAGGAGAGGAGCCAATAAGAACGAATTATGTACTAAAATTCCACAATGAAACACATGACTTGGGAGGTTAAGTTAAAATTCAAAGTCGGCCAGGTATTCTAGGAAGCAAGGTTCTCGGGCCTCACGGGACAGTATAAATGGCGACTTTCACAGTGCCTTCAGTTGGGGGGGAGACAAGACAGTGAAGGATAAAACACACAGGGAAATCTCGGGCAGGGCTTGTGCTAGGAGACAGGTACAACTCCTTGTCGGGCCGACCTGTCTGAAGAGGAGAGTCGTTGGGGACATCATCGCTGCACAGAGGGGCCTGCAGAGCCGAACATAGGACTAAGTCAAGGGAAAGTAGACTTTCTAAGAGACAAGGGAAGACGATTCACTGGAGAGAGGTCAGCACAGGTGTGACAACCTCAAGTAGGAGACTTGACCATGCGAGAGGAGAGAGGAGGAGAGGGGGAGAGAGAGAGAGAGAGAGAGAGAGAGAGAGAGAGAGAGAGAGAGAGAGAGAGAGAGAGAGGAGGCTAGGTGTGTGAAGGGGCAAGGGTAATGAGGTAGGGCTGGCAGCAGAGGTGAGGTCATAAACACCTTTGTAGGCCAGGGGAAGAGTTCATATTTTCCCATAAGGTTTTAGGCTGATCGTGATGGACCTCCGTGTATGGAGCCAGGCATGCCTCGTTTCCCATTGGAAAAGTGTAACCTTCATCCTTCTGCGAAGAATAAATTCTAGTGGCACAAGAGTGGAAACGTCCCGCTACAGTTCACACCGCGGTGGCTGAACCACTGTGCCCAGTGCGTGCAGATGGGATCTCGGATAGGCATGTGCTGGGTAAATAGGGATCAACTGATCTAAGGCTGGCCCATCTGGAGCGCTGGCATCCCGAGAGGCTGGCTCAGAACTAAGGGCTCTGCGTCTGGATTTCAGTCTTCTGCAATGTGAACCGGAAGCTAATGCAAAGCGTATGCAGGGTATGGGGGGGTCAATGATGGATGGAGAACAGAAACAGAAATAGGAGTGCCTAGATGATGATGATCATGATCATCATCATAAAATATTAAGGAGTGTTTCAGCAGTCTTTCAGACTCTCTTCACAAGGTCTAAGTAGCATAAGGCTGTCTCAAGATTTCATTTCTCAGACTGGTTCTCATCCACAACAGTCAGAAGTGATGAAAACCTGCCCTGATAATATAACTCTCACATGGCAGTGGTTTTTCTTCACACTTAATATTTCCATCAAGAAGTAACTGGGATTCTTAGGCTTCACTCTCTTCCTTCCCAAGATGAAGAGTTACAGAGCTTCAGTCTCTGGAACATTGATCACTGATATGGCGAAGAGAGACAAGAGTCTGGAAGGTTCCTAAGACATCTAAAAGCTAGTCACAATTCGCTTGTTAGAATATATCGTGGAGCGTGACCTAAACACGAGGCCTGGACATACCAGTCAGCCTACCATGGCAGAGTAGAGAATACAGGGAATATTTAGCACATCCACTACCATTCTGTACTCCATAACCATGGTTTGAACTGTTGCCTGCGTATCAATGTCAAAATTTCTAGGAGTGATAAATCATGCCAACGCTGTATTTCTACTTTCAAGCATTTACTGGAATGCCACATTCGGGTTAGGTATCATGGACATCTCAACTCTCATGCATCAACCTTATCGTTACATAGTTGTAATAGTTTCCTTGAGTCAAGGGCTTCCTTCTATCTACTGCCTCAAATACGAACTCTAGATCCTGGATTCCTTACCTTGCTTTCCTAGCCGGCAGCCATAAGTCTATACCTAGCTTGTGAAAGGGCTGGTAACAGGAACACTTTACAAAGGTCTTCTGAGGAGGAATCTTTTTTTCCACTGCCCGCAGCACAGTGAAGGATTAGGGTCTAGAAAGCACATTCTCTGAAGGTTGGTTCTTCACAACCAATTCCCTGAGCTCCTAAACGACCAAGTTAGCTAGAACCCATCGGGAGACCTTGCTCTCTGGGACGGGTGCATCTATCCTCTGAACAGGCAAGAACTCCTCCCCTAAAGTCCCCAGACAGCTTTGAATGAGAGCAACACTGCCGCCGGTTTGCAGGAGAGGTCAATCGGAAACCACTAGAGAGGCGCTTGGCAGGAGTCCCAGCAGCTGCGGCCAAGGGTCTTTGACACGCAGGCACGCGCGCGCCCGTGGAAGCCGGGAGCGCGCAGCCCCGGGTCCCCTTTCCGCTTCCCGTGGCCTCCTCCCCCCGCCTCACTCTTCTGCCCCCGGCAGCGGAGGCCTCCGTTGCCTGAGAGACGCGGGTACCTCGCCACTCATCAGCAGCACTAGCTGGGCGTCACGGGGGCGTGACCGACTACCAAGCTATGTCTCCGCCCACTCTGCGCGTGCCCCGCCCCTCGGCCCAAGGGGGCGGGCTCTGCCGGCGCGGGGTCCAGACTCGACCGACTCCCGGCGGTACCGCATCTCGACCGCCGCTGCCGCCCTTCTCCGGCCGTTCCCTCCCCGCAAGCGGACGCAGGGAGCCGAGGCCTGGAGTGCGGGGTACCATGGAAGATCGCAGGCGGGAGGACGCGGCGGGAGTGGAGACACTGGCCGGCTGAGGCCGAGGCATGCGGAGCCCCGGCGGGAGCCTGCTCCACACGCTGCCCCGGGCCTTGCAGCACGCCGGTCGGCTGGGCGGCGCGGAGCAGCCGGGCCGCTGGGCACCGGAGCGGACAGTGGGCGGGGACTGCTCGGAGGACCGCCTTCCCCGCGGGGGCGGGGCCAGCGCGGCGGCGGCGGCTGCGGCGGCTGCGGCGGCGGCCTCGGGCGCCCTGCTCGGTGCCTATCTGGAGCGCCACGCTCCGCCCGCGGCCTCGGACTTGCCGGCGCCGGCCGGGGCGTTGGCAGGCGGCCCCGGGAGCGGCGGCGGCGTGGTGGTCGGGGTGGCCGAGGTGAGAAACTGGCGCTGCTGCTGCCTCGGCAGCACCTGTTGGTGCCGGAGCCTCGTGCTGGTGTGCGTGCTGGCCGCCCTGTGCTTCGCTTCCCTGGCCCTGGTCCGCCGCTACCTGCAGCACCTCCTGCTCTGGGTGGAGAGCCTCGACTCGCTGCTCGGGGTCCTGCTCTTCGTCGTGGGTTTCATCGTCGTCTCCTTCCCCTGTGGCTGGGGCTACATCGTGCTTAATGTGGCGGCCGGCTACCTGTACGGCTTCGTGCTAGGCATGGGGCTCATGGTGGTGGGCGTCCTCATCGGCACCTTCATCGCTCATGTGGTCTGCAAGCGGCTCTTCACTGCCTGGGTGGCCGCCAGGATCCAGAGCAGCGACAAGCTGAGCGCCGTTATCCGCGTCGTGGAGGGAGGAAGCGGCCTGAAGGTGGTAGCGCTGGCCCGGCTGACTCCCATACCTTTTGGGCTTCAGAACGCAGTGTTTTCGGTAAGTGGGGTCCCCCTGGCCTCTCTTTCTCGATCTCTCTCCAGATTTGGCTTTTAGAGGTCTTGTGACCACCCTAGGAGGCGCTCGATAATGACAGATACCGGACAGAAGTGTCATTGATATTTTTATGACACCCTGAAAAAAAATTGCTACAAATTCATATAACACAGCCACTTGGAAGACCCGATCCCATTTTTTTTTTTTTCTGGTGCGTGTGTTTGATGAAAAAATGAAGTACTAATTTAAAACTTGGTTTGGGGGACTCAGGTAAGTTAAAGTGTCCCGTTGTCATCACATGTCTGAAGCAGCTTTGCTAGCTCTTGAGCTGTAAAGCTGTGTGACTTGACTTCCCTAGCTTTCTCTCTGCCCTGCATAGATGCAGCAGGGTTTTGATTCAGGTTTCTGGTTATATTGGAGCTGTGGGTCGCTTTTTGTTTTTTAACAGTGGAGGAGACAGCAGTAGACCCCAAGTTCTTGGAGTTGCCTAGATTTGCAATAAACCTCTTAAAAGTAGTTTGCTGTAGTACTATGGAAAAACCTGTTTATTTATCTGTGTTTAGAATTCTGTTTTGAAGTCATTTGGGTAATTCATAAAACAAAATGAGCACCGGCTTCCTACACACACCAGCTTCCTACACACACCGTCTGAAGACGCTTGCCCTTATGGTCATAGGTGTAACTTATTCTGTGTAGGTTTGTATAGCGAGGGTGCATCTGATTTAAAGGTACAATCATTGATGGTGAGGTGGCCACCACTTGACGGGAACTTGATGGCTTTAGGACAACTTATGAAACCTAATCTGACTAGGTTTTGCTTCAAGACGGGTTATATATAACTCTAGCCCAGACTGTCGTAGAGCTCACTGAGTAGCTCAGACTGGCCCCAGACTGGCAGTGATTCTCCTGCCTCAACCTCCCTTAGTGCTGTATTACAAGCATGAATCCCCATGTCATGTCCAGCTTTGACTTCACTTTTACAGAGAGAGAGAGAGAGAGAGAGAGAGAGAGAGAGAGAGAGACTGAATGAGCTTCCCACATTCCTTGATTGCAAACTAGAGTTCATACCTGAGATCCCCAGGAATTCTCCCCGTCAACTAAAAGGAAACTGCATATATTGAGAGAGAGCAGTAAGTTTGGCCTTAGCCTTTCAGCTTTTATTGTTTCACACTGTGAAATGTGAACATAAATCTGGTCGGCCTTATAATAGATCAGCTGTACCAAGACTTTGAAATATAATGGAGGATTAGGAACATGTATCGGTTTTAATTCTGATAGTGTGGTCTGTCCCTGGCACAACCTGCATCTTTTCTAGTCTACGTAGTATTTTCTAGTCTGCTATTCTAGGCTCTTTCCACATCTGGTGGGAGTGACTGTACCTATCAAGAAGTTGTCGCCTCCAACGGATGAGAACCCTGAACTGGTATCCTGCAGTCCTGCCTTAGGCATCTGCTGACCTTGGCTAAGGTGTCTTGTTCTTTCTGCACCTTCATTTGTTTGTAAACTGAGGGAAGTATTGGGCCTTGTTTGATAGGCTACTGGGATCACATGCACTATGTATGTCAGAGCCTCCGTTGCATTTCGTTGTTCGCCTGCTGTTCGCTCTTCCCGTTGTCGCCTGGGAAGTAAGTAAGTGGTAGAGCCAAACTTTGAACTATGGCCAAGATAGAGGCTCAACCCATGGCCCTCTCTGTTTCTTCACAGAATATTTACTTCCTAATAAAGTCATGGATATTGAGGAAGATACTTACTGATCACAACTTTTTCCTTTTCTAATGTCTCATATATTAAACTCGTAAGAAGTACTATACTATTGCAAATAGTTTGAGGTTACTGAATTTGTACTTGAGTTTAACAGATCAGGAGCCTTTCATTTGGCAATACTGGGTCAGGAGATAAAGTCTATTGCAAGAGAGTATTGTTACCACTTTAGAAAGAAGAAAACAAAGCCTCATTTATCTTGGAACTTTTGGAGTCACCTGCCAGAGGCAGAGCTGCAGTTTAAACATGTAATCAGCTGGTGTAGTCTGTGTTTCTATAAAACTCTCAAACACAAACAGGCAGGATGGGTCATGAAGCCACTGGACAGGGTCTGTTGATCCACATCCTCCTAGGCTGCCTTCTTGCAGGAGAGGCCCTTTCAACCTCAGCAGTTGGCTGTGTTTGCTCAGGATCTGTGAGAGCGAGAAAATGCAGTGTAGGGTGATGTTGGCTGTGACCCGACTTTACCCTTTTGCCTTCTAGAACGTCACGGCACTGTGCCTCCTCCGTCCTCTAGGCCTCATGCCCATCACACCTAGCCAGGCATACCTTTTGGTTTTCTGCTCTTCTCCTTATTGAGTCTTTTAAAGACGCCTGTTGAAACTACTTTCTCATTTTCTCAATAACCATGAATATATTATTTAGCTCAAAGAGGAACGTAGGTGTGAAAGTCAGACAAAGCAGAGGTTTTGAAAACAGTCTTTGCTTGGTTCCTGCCGCGTGAAATCCTTACTTCCTCCTTTGTAAAATGCTGTAGAGTCATGGGCATCTACTAAGCTAATGCTTTGAAGGCTTTGTTTTTCCTGGCCTGAACTATTGTTGGGGGTCAAGGTAGTTACATTTTAGAGGCAGAAGCCAGTTGTAAAAGTTGAGTATGTGGAAGACGTAAAGGGGCTCCCTTTGCTTCTAATTATTAACCATAATTCTTTAATTCTCCCTTGTATGCTAGAAAGAGATTAGCAAGCTTACACACAACGTTTGATACTCTCAAACTAGAAAATCTCACTTTATAGTATTGGTCCTTGAGCAATAAGAAACAATATTCTGCAAGTGTGTACTTAGGGTTTTCTCTCCTGTCGTGTCGTTTCTTCTTGGAAACAGAGAAAACTTCTCCCTCCTCACAGTGCCTTTTGGTGAAGTCCAGGTCTTGCTGCACATTTCGGTGATCTCGGGGCTTACAGTCTGCGTGTTGCTGAGGACGGCTCCGAACTGGACACGTTTGAGATGGCTTGCATGCTTGTCTTACTAGTTTACTCGTGGTAGCCTAAAT
Organism: Apodemus agrarius; assembly: GCA_964023405.1. Lineage (NCBI taxonomy): Eukaryota > Metazoa > Chordata > Mammalia > Rodentia > Muridae > Apodemus > Apodemus agrarius. The sequence goes on along the minus strand of OZ030009.1, from coordinate 137,677,262 downwards.
TAGGCGGTAGGGATAACCTCTAGCTTCCCGTGGCCCAAAGGGAAGTTGTACTCTGCTTGATTTGGGTCGTGTCACACTTAACTCTGGGGATGGCCCACTGCCTTATGTTCTTTTGACTCTTAAGTTGGGGCTAGCAGGGCAGCTTTGGCTTTGCACTTGTTGCTGTAGGAACTGCATTTGCTGCCTGAAAACTTCCCTCGTAGTGATCTCGGTTTTTCCTAGCCTGAGCTAGCTACATGGTCATGGGCATGAGCAAGTTGCCTGTTGCATTCTGGGAGTCCCCAGGCCCAACTTTGACTTCACTTACAAGGAAAGGTATTGGATGACAGGATTCCCCATGTTGAGTGATTCTAGAGTTCACAGTGAGGTTTCCAGGTACTCGGCCTTTCATTTTACCCCTGGCAGTGGTGGCGCACGCCTTTAATCCCAGCACTTGGGAGGCAGAGGCATGCGGATTTCTGAGTTCAAGGCCAGCCTGGTCTACAGAGTGATTTCCAGGACAGCCAGGGCTACACAGAGAAACCTTGTTTTGGAAACAAACAAACAAACAAACAAACAAACCATTTTGCAGTTACGTATGATGAACATAAAATTTGGCCAACTTCACAATAAAAAGTCATTTGTACCAAGACTTTAAGATATGACTGGGTTCAAATGTATGACCAAGTTGTATTGCCTTGAGCTTCTGGGTTCCTGAAAACAGTGAATATACTTCTGGATTTTCACGTGTCCTTTGTAGTGGACCTCACTTTTTCTCAGCCTGAACAAGTTCCAGGGTGGTAACTGACCTCGCAGAGGGATGATGTGGCGGCAGGAGAGGTGAGTAGAGCAGCTAGTGTAGACTTCGTGCCTCTGGCCCTTGGCACGCTCCCCACACTCCAGGTGTCAATCATGCCCATGACCTGTGGGACTTGCCTCGACACTCCAGTCTAGCCTGCTGCCTCTGCTGTGACTCAGGGTCTTTACCAAGTGTGCCTGCTTCTTGCTTCAGGCTTATAATCTCCCATCTTTATCCAAAAATGAACTCTGCGATATGAATATGATCTGATCATTACCCTCTGTGAATCCTCAGGTTCTTTTCTTTTCCCTGAGAATGATTTGCATCTACCCTTGACTCGTTCCTCTCTTAACCATCTATAGTGAGTGGCACCTTTGGATGTCATTCATTTAATCCTTGTCACCCTTTGAGGTAGACACTATTTAAATTTAGCAAACGAAATCTTGTCTCTACTAGAAACCTCGGGTTGCACTTTTCTCAGTTTCCAGTTAAAAGGAACTCTAGATCACTAAAGGAGGACTGTTGGTACTAAGTACAAGAGACTAAGTTCTTAAAGACTAAAATCTTCTAGAAGAAATACTTTGATAAGTCTATTCAGACCATGGAACCCTGCACTGAATAAACATTACACCATCCTTGTAATAGCCATTCTGTGAGGTCCCCTTGAAAACCTGCATTTTAACATTACTTCCAGTAAAATGGTGGTCCTGATCTCAAAAGGCCACATGGTTGCGGGTTGTTGTATGGGTGATGGAATTCGTAATAGTATTTCCAGTCCACACATGTCTGACCTAAGACTGCGCCACAGGACTTCCTAGAAGACTTTTTTAACTTTCGTCAAAGGAAACTCATACAAAGTCAAAATTCTCTGTAGAGTCTTCTTTCAAACAAGTATACATGGAAAATTTATTTCCATTAACCTTAAATATTAAAAGAAACATATAGTGTACAAGGTTGTCTTAACGTGTTGTGTAACACATACAGAGCAGATTTGCATGTATATATCCCTTAATTTTCTATTAGAGCAGTTGTTTAAGACAGTATCAATCTTTTATAAAGGACAAATACCACAATCTTAAATCAGACTTGGCTTTAACATTTACTTAGTTATCTTGAAGAAGTTGTACTTTTTTGATACATTCTTTGTCTTGTAAAACGTATTTTAATAATATCTACTACAAAGCTGTGATATGTTATGGTTTGCTCAATATTTACTATTTCTTTCTGTTCTCTATATCTCAAAAACAGGACCTGGAGCTCGCTTTTTAAAAGTTTAATAGTGTCTGTGTTACCTATATGAAATACTGGGCACCAGCCTCTCATCTATATGTTGCTCACTTAATATTCATAGCTGTTATCATCTTCATCTTACAGTCAAGACTGTTGAAGTCAAGACTGGCTTTTTGTGGCTGGTTCCGCATTGGTGCCAGAAGAACTGGCTTTCTCAGAGCTCTGCTATCTGTACAAACCCCGTGGAGTAAGCATCTGCTGGACCTCCTTCCTGTCACACTGTGTGGGACTGTGCAGAGTCGAGTTAGATATTAGGGTCAGCAAACTATACCACAGCGTAGTGCCTCATACATACGGACATTCTCTGGAATTCAGACTTTGGCATCTGTGCATCACATATATGTTCTCTGTAGCTTTTTTTTACTTTTATTTTTTTGGAGAAAAGACAGCAAAGTTCAGGTGCTGAGACAAACCCTTACTCGCACAGCCTAAACTATTTACTGCTTCACACTTAATGGAAAGAGTTTGCCACTTCTGCTTTATAGACAGTGCAAGAAAATACCCACCAAGCTGCAGCTCCTGCTGCTGCAGGGGAAGAGAAGCCCGTGTGCCGTCTTCTCAAGACAGAACGATTTAAGGTAAAGTCAAAACAAAATGAGGCTGGGTGAGAGTACAAAGCAGCAGGCCTCACTCAGCCGGTCGCAGTGGGGCGGCTGTGTCCCCCCAGCTCTTCGTTACTCCGGTTCTTAGTGTACTCTTAGAAAGTTGGAAGCGGCCACAGAAGGACTTGCTCGTGGGTTAGACTGGTTGTGAGTGAGAGATCACGGAGCATCTGGAATACAGCCAAGATGCCACCCTAACGTAAAACAGACACAACTGCACATGGCACGCAGAACCCTCTAGTATGTCTCCCTAGGATTTGATTTATCAACAAGAGTTTCTTTTAGTAATTTAATTCACAATTGAACTTACATCTATTACAAATAATTAGAAAAAAGTTGGACATGTCTAAAGCCATAAATGTGATCTTAGTCTTAGCCTGGGGACTCTCGGGACTTCTAGCTCTGTGTCAGCTACTGTAGGACGGTGAAGCCATTGAATGAATCTGGCCTCCAGTCTCTTACTTCTCAAGAGTAGGTAAGGTCTTAGCTTGCTTTTTAAAAAGCACATGTTTTGAGCATTGACTTAATATGACCTTTTACATTTTTCTAAAGAATTTAGTGGGAATGTGTTTTGTTTAAAAAGTGTTTTCATTTCCTTGAATTCTTGTTCTGTGCTATGAATACAGACATAGACTAGAACAAAGATAACTTGTCCTGAGGTAATGTATCAAATCATAATTTTTATTAATATAAACTGCTGCACATCGCATGCAGTACAGAGAAATAAGGGAGATAGCGCATTCCGGGGGAGGAGGTAGACAGCATCTTAGCCACACCCTCAAGCCTTCCGGTGTCCCTGAAGACAGCTGCTTTCTTCCTTGAAGCGCTTTTCTCTCTTTTCATAGTCTGTGATTATCTAGACGCTCCTCTGGTGTCTGCTGTATACATGCTTAAGTTTCCCATATCTGTCTCTAGCTCATAGCACTGTGTGGAGTGTCTCCATAACCATTCCTGGACTAGAGACACGCACGTACACACAGAAATCAGCAAGGTCTGGAAGCTCTAACATTGTTTCCCCCACGCTTTACAAAGAGATTTCTTTACAAAGCTTGAAAAGTTCACGCCAAGAAAACAAGTTTTTTTGTGCTTCTTTGCTTTGCTTTGTAGTTAACCGATCTGTGTTTTCTTAACCTGAGTTGGTGTTCTGAATGATTTTTGTGACTTCTAACTCGGTGTAGTCATGTGCACAGCGTGACTCCTAATGAGCACACAGCTGTCCTTGTCGCTCTCCTTTTTCAGTTCCAGTTTAGTGCTGGACCTTATGTGGGAAAGGCATTTGACCAATTTATTTGAATGAATAGAAAAGGTAAACCTAAGATATCAAACAAACTATGTTAAGAATTTTCACCTTGTGTTTTAGAGGTTATGTTTAATAAGGTTGTTCCCTTCCCCACCCCTCAGGAAGATTCAGTGTTTTGGGTTAATGAAATTCTCAAATGGACCATTGATCTCCAGGTTACTTGGGAACCATTAGAAGCAGCTCCTCATCTAGGGATGTGGCGCTGATGAAGTTTACGTTAGGTTAAGGTGGGTTGTGCATCCAATGGTCAAATCACCTCAGTCAATAGGAGGCCCTTGGCTCTGACACCCTCTGTCTGTCAAGAGTGGAGTCTCCCCCAGCCCCACTCCACCCCACCCCCGAGTCCTACTTTTTTTAATAACAAGATATTTCTCTGGACTATCAAAGTTGCCACTTAATCATTGTATCTCAATTTTAACAGAGAAGTTACTGGAAAAACTTTTAGTTTCCATTCTGTATCCATTTAGCAGGTAATTAGTAGGCGCCTACTGTCTACTCACTACTGTTGTAGATAGTACACATAAATAGCTGTTAATAAGTCCAAGCCTAAAGTCAAAGTCCTAAGGCATGAACATTCCAGGGGGAGCAAGCATTCTAGGGATATGGTGCAAATATTGATAGTAACTTTCCAGGTAAAATGTTGTCTGTGTGCTAGGGGAGCATTTTTAAGTGGTCTATTACAGGTAGACTTTTTTTTTTTAAATCTCAGGTTGTTTGTAAATATTAGCTGTTGTTTTCATATTTGTAAACAAACCAGTTTTGAGGTTGATATAATTAGCCTCTAATTACCATATATTTACAGCTAATATTTATAGGTATTTTTCTTAGTGGTCTAATAGAATAATAAAAAACAGAATTTATTCTGTGCCCGGGACAAATCAACTGTGGGACCTCCAGTTGCTGTCCAGTGTGATGGGACAGGCACTGTCCATCCCGCCACCGGAAGCACTTGAGTATTGTCGTTGGGTATCAGAGCTCCCTTCAGGTAGTGAATGACAATGACCCTAGTCAAGGAGTGGGAAGAAGCCCGAGCATCTTTTCCAGAAGCAAAGCATGTGCTAGGCGCTAAGAGTGGTGGGAACTCTGACTTAAAGCATTAGATGGTCAAAGGCTAGACTGCAGAAATGAAATGGAACTCACACTGAGGAATCGATTCCTTCTGAGAGCTACCGCCCAGAGCTGACTGAGGATCGGGTTTGCATTTTACAGAGGTTTCTGTAGGGTTCAGTCTGTGGTGGAAAGGAAGACACTAAGTGGGAATCTGAGGAGGCGGTGGTGTATGAATAGGAAGATGCATTTGACAAGTTGTAGTAGAAAGAGTGAGGAATGGGAACATTCCTGTGAGACTGACTGACTTGTGAGGTGTTGACCTTGGCAGCCAAGACTAGGAATGCAGGACAGGCGTGGAAGCGTCTTCCGGAGAGGGAATGGCACTTAGTTTATTTGCTTTGGGGGTTTTGTTTGGTTTTGGTTTTTTGAGGCATGATCTGTATCAGACATGTGTCTTGAACTCATTATATAGTGGAAGGTGGCCTTGATCTCCTGTGTGCTAAGATTACAGATGCAGACCTGCAGCCAGCTAATGCCCTGGTCCGGATGATCCCCATGGCGTCACGTGTACTGTGTGAGCATCCACTAACTTCGCTACTCCCCAGTCCTTCACTCAGTTGACACACATCTCAGTTTCCTCAGAGTGAACACTTCCTACTATGTTTGACTTCTTTCTCCCTCTTCTCTAACACTCTTGAAACAGTAACAATAAGTGTGTGGAATATGTGTGCAGAAAAGCACTTACTATGTCAAGAAGTAGATGAAAAGTAGAAACTAGTCACTTTAAATGTTTTTGTCTTTAATAAAAGTCAAGGTAGATGGTCATGATCTTTCTGTATAATATCTAACATATTATCCTTAGAATTTACATGATACCTTAATAGTAATTGACTGAACAATACCACTGATGCACAAAGCTTGAAGTGCGCCTAATGCAAGGAGGTATACTTTGCCCAACCCAATATTAGACTCACAGTTTCAGGCAAATTTGAGATCTTTTTGAACATATTACTTTCATGCCTTCACTAATTTTATATCAAGTTAGTCTATGTAATATTGATAAAGTTTTAGTGTTTTAAGTTAGAATTTGTAAAGCCCTGTGTACGAAATATAAACTTCAAAAATGAGCATATTTCTGGAGTAAAATTCTCCAAGGATGGTATTTTATGCCCCACCTCTGAAGAAGTGGTTCTTCAGGTGAGTCACAGTCACTGAGGAGAAATTAATATCTGTCACCAGTGCTGGACAAATGGCAGCTGCTACCCTTACCAAGGACCTGCTTCCCAGCACCCACCCCGGGCGGTGTCCAGCTTCCTGTGACCCTAGCTCCAGGGAATCTGACCTTTGCAGGCACCTGCACACTTGTGGTTCACACACGTAAACTCAGGCATACATGTACAGATAAGACAATAGTGTGCACATACACATGAGTATTTAAAAGTATTTATTACTGCTGTCTAATATGCTTACATTACACGTATCTGTCAGGTAGCATTCCTAGTCTCTGAAAATCTCACTAGATAATTTCTCTTGCTGACCATAGCAACTGTCCAACTCAAACTGATGTTCTAGATTGAGATTTCTGTGGGCTCTTTGCATTTGGAGGGTAACTGTGGTGCCAAGGTCCTAGGGTACTCTAGCTAGGTGGTGATCCCAGTGTGCTGCCCCACATGGACCTCTCTGAAAAGACAAGTAAAACATTTAAAGTTATGTGGGTAAAGACTTGGGAAAGGAGGCCGGGGAGATCTCTGTAGAAACTTGTGTTTGTCAAAGATTAGAAAAATGCAGGTTCTGACTAGGATTTGGGCTTGTTCAAATTTTACTTTAAAATAACTTGAAATCTTATCTTTAGTATTATTAATAGCTTAGGAAGTGATTTTGTTATGTTCTCTCTAGCAAAGCTGTTCAGAGTGATTATCTGAAGTTTGTCATTTGCTTAGTCATAGAAACAATAGATGGAAGTGGTGTGGTACTGTGGTACTTCCCCCAAAGATAAGGCTTCATCCTTTACGTTTTGATGAACCTTGACTTAATGTTGGACAGTAGTCATGTTAAAGAGCAACTGTCCGAGTCTGTCCTGTTTCCAAAATCTGTTATCATTCCCAACAAGGATATTTTTTATGTACTCTGAATGTTAATTATTATGAATTCTGTTTAAAGACAACTGCATTACATTTAAGACTGAAGACTGAAATTTTATATTAGGACATTTTAGAATGGAACCTCAGTAGTTTCTAAGATTTATCTTTTAAATTATGTGTCCGTGTGCCTGTCTGTATGTGCTGGAATTTATACATGAATGCCAGCTGCCTGGAGAGGGCCAGGAAGAGCTTCAGACTCCCCAAGCTGCCCATTGTGGGTGGCGCGAACTGAATATGGGTCCTCTGGAAGAGGGTCGGTGGTTTAGACCAGTACGCTCTCTAAACCGCTGACTGAGCTGTTTTTACACACACACACACACACACACACACACACACACACCCCAATTTTTATTTTTATGTATGTGTCTCTATGTTCAGTGTGTATGTGGATGCTTGTGGAGGCCTGAAATCCCAGGCTTTGGGGAGCTACCCCGATGTGAGAACCAACCTTCAGTCCCCCGGGAGATCACCAGTCACCCTTAACTGCCGCTTTCCTCTCCAGCCTCCTCAGTGTTTAAATATTATTTTGATAGATTTCATGTTAACTATATCAAAGGATTTTTAACACTCAGTTGTGCCTTATTTTGCCATTGTAAACATTTAGCACATTTTCTTTTAAAACAGAAGATCCTCTGCTTCTGTGAGCCAAGGCCCTGGTTGTTTTCATCTGAATGGCTTGGTCCTCTTTACCAAGTCTGCTCCAGGATTCATCGTGCTTGCTTTTACTGTCTTTAGTGTTCAAGATTCCCTTGCACATGTTTAAACAGTCCAGAATGTCCTGCCAGTGTCATCATTCGTCCGGGCCTCCCCTCCCACATAGTCTCCGCGATGCTTCCCCACAGCGCCTGCCTTCATTGCACCCATCACTGCCTGCTAAAACCACGTGTAGGGTGCTGTGCCCTCCTCTGCCTCCTTCTGCCAAGCCGCCCCTGCCTCGGCTCCCAGAACTAACTCTGAGTCCTCTCTACTCTGCAGTTATCTTTCTCAAGGCTCCCTTTCTGTGTCTGAGGTAGTAGTATGCTGGACCATATATGTGAACCTTTGAAGAATCTTACTCTGTATCTCTTTCAGCAAACATCGGGGCATCTTGCATGGACAGTTATGGCTCAGTGATGAATAAATTACCAACTTGTTGCTGTAATATTATTTCCAACCCCAAAATGCTGTATTTCCTGTTCATTTGTGATTATAGATTAACTCGGCAAGAATGGAATTATAATCTACATGATTATTGTTATAATTGTAATAGAGCATCTGTTTATAGGTGGCTAAAATCCTGGATCTTAAAATTAGTTTAAAAACGTTTAATAGAGTGGTAGCTTTCTTACATCCCAAGAATAACTAAATGGAGTGTGGGGAAGTCATGTCCACAATATAAAAGATGACTAGAACTCAGCTAACAAATGCATGGATATGGCTAAATAGCCAGATTTCAGCAAAATATGTTAATTTTTGAGTAATTATACAAAGAATTCTGGATAAGGATACTCAACACAGATTTTTTTTGTCTGTAACTAGATTCATTATAAAATATAATTTAGTTCTTTGACTGACAAGATGATCTGTAAGAATAAGTAGTGAGAATAGATGTAATTCTTAATAATAATGAATATGGTTTGAAGGGGGTGGAAAATTCACAGTAAAACCATAAGCAAATAAAGAAGCTATTGATTATCCATTATGTAATGCTAGCAAAATTAGCGCCTGGGAAAGGAAAGGAAGAAATCTATGCCATTTCTTTTAAAATTAATAAATTCCAGCATTACATAATGGCAAGTATTAAAAAGGCAAACTAAGCAGGAAAAAATATTAAAAAATTAAGCCGGGTGGTGGTGGCACATGCTGCTAATCCCAGCACTTGGGAGGTGGAGGCAGGTGGATTTCTGAGTTCGAGGCCAGCCTGGTCTACTGAGTGAGTTCCTGGACAGCCAGGGCTACACAGGAAACTGTGTCTCGAAAAACAAAACAAAAAACAACAACAAAAAAAAATTAAGAAAAGAAGCAAAAAGAGACTTCATGAACGTAAAAGTGGTAGAGTTCTCTTACATCTGATTATATATTCATGTGTTTCTTCAAGATGAACTGTTCATCTTACAGTTCATACCAGAAACTGCGGTGCCAAGGAACTCAAGCATTTGAGGCACATCTAGACAACATAGTGAGACCGGGTCTCAAAATTCAGGGTGTAGGGACAGTACCATAAAAAAAATGTATGATAGATGTGCTAGATGAATGTGTATCCTTATATGTAAAGAGCACTTAGGAATAAGAAAAAAATAACATTCTGAGACTATATATATATATATATATATATATATATATATCAACTAAGAACAAACAAAATCATATGAAAATTAAAGATTGTCAAAAAAAACCGTGTCAATATAAATGAAAAAGTACAAATGGTATCATGGGAAGATGTAATTTTACTAGATTAAAGTTTACTTCTTAATAAGCATGGTGGACACTATTGGCAGTATACAAATGTCTGTGATTGATTTGGAATGTAGTGTAAAGTTTTGTTGTTTCAGTAGTTGCTTTTCCTACTGATCTATCCTAAAATGACGGAGATGCATATTACTTGTTATTTTATAGATCAGTAGAACTGAGTAGTGTTGTCCATGGGCCAGGAATCTCTGGGATTCGCTCCCTCTTAGTCCCACAACTGGAACTAAGGGCTAGGCCCCCAGCCATCTTGAAGCTTAATTGGCAGAGAGGCCCCTTCCAGGGACACTCTTGTGGCTTTTGGGAGGCTCCAGACCTTTCCTAGCTTTTGGCTGCAGAGATCAGGTCCTGTCCACCAAGTCTCCCTGGAGCTACTTTTACAGTACAGCAGGTAGCCTGCTTCAGGAGGAAATGGAAGACCTTCTCTTCATGGTCTACTCTTAGAAGCGATGTCTCATTTGGTCTGCTAGAGTCTGTTTGCTAAGGAGTAAGTAGGGTGTAGCTGTACTTGAAGAAAAGATTACTCAGGTTCTTGGGAGTATGATGACTTTCACATGTTAATGTACAAATGTATTCATGAATACTTTTTAATAACAGGAAAACAACAGTTACCACATAGACACCAAGAAATAGGCAGTGTTGATAGTGCTACATCAAGAATGATGGAGACAGTAATTCCTTGGGTTCTCACCCCTACAGCGCACTGTTCCAGTCTAACTTGGCTTTAGAGCTTATTAAGCCCATTGCTACTTAAGAATATTGATACTAATTTAATAAGATGCGAGACTCACAAAACTTTTCACATACTGATCTGTATGTGGATTTTGCATATAGGTGAGAAAAATTAGTTGCTAAATGTTTTCTTTCAATAGTAGTAGAGAAGAATAGTAAATTCTTGTTTAAAGTTTAATTTCCTTTTATCATTTGCAAATAATCCCTTGATGGTTGTTCAGGTGCTTCATCCATATTCCAGCTCTCAACCCTAAAAAAGCAGTGGTAACAAGATTTATAGGAACATGATTTTGCACTTGATAACAAATCATTACCTTTAATCTACTGTCTAGATTACTGATCTCTCCTTACCCAACTATCTGATGGCATCCTCGGTTGGACTGCTTCCGACTCAGCTTCTGAATTCTTACTTGGGTACCACACTACGGACGATGGAAGATGTCATCGCAGAACAAAGTGTTAGTGGATATTTTGTCTTTTGTTTACAGGTGAGTGCAAGGCCAAGAGTTGTCTGGCTTCACTGCTTTTTGTTTTGCTGACTTAACCTAATGTTCTTTTGACCACAGTTGAAGAATTCTTTCATTTTAGATAGTTTTTTTCAGTACTACTTTATATTTAGATGACAGTTTCAGTTGTGTGGATACCTGGAAATACATGGACGTGGTCATTGAATATCCTCCATAAAATCATAAGAAATGAATCATAAAAATAAGAGTCCTTTCCAGGGATTGTTTTTAAAATTATTGCAAGTTAAATGCTTGTATCTTAACTTTGTATGAAAACTTCACTATCAAAAAAATTTGGTTCAAGGAATTGGTTTTTAGGTTTAGAATTTTTGTTTTTGCTTGCTTTATGTGGATAAGCATGCTAATCACATAATGTTACATTTTGTATGTATTGTGCCTATGGAATATTATGTGTAATTTCCTATCTGTGTCCATTTCAAAGTACAATGAAGATTTTGACATATAAGGCATTCTTAAGGGCTTTTGTAAAGATAATGTATCATTTTCTCTTTCATAGAAATTAGAAATCTATCTGAAATATCATTTTATAAATACTGTGTTTAAGTAGAATTCCTCAATTGCTTACAGCATATACTATTGATACTTTATATTTTCATGCCATCTTTGTAAATTGCTCAACTGTAATCGTTAGTGCTTCCTAAAACTAAGGAGTCATCTCATTTCCAGGACAGTTAACTCCTTCTTTTGTTTGAATGGACATATTTAAACTTAACATACATAATTCTTAGCTCAGGCATTTGTAGAAAACATGGAAGCAATGCTTTGGTTTGTTCTGTTGATGGTAGTTACAGCTCAGGTGGTTTCAGAAGGGATTCAATGCAGCTGGATTGTGAAGTGGAGGAGAGGGAGACTCCTGAAGGCGACACATCCAAGTTTGATCTGCTTTGTATGTGCTCCGCGTCTAAGTTACGGCAGAGTAGATGAGTTACACTGAAGTGCCTAGGTACAGGCTTTCTCTCCTGTCTCCCAGCTCTCCACAAACTCCACTGGTTCATTGTCATCTTCCTCCTCTACTTCTGGCTTGAAATAAATCAAGCTGTCTTCACTGGTCCACACAGGCGGGTTTGTCCTGACCTCCTGTGTCCTCAGTGGACTGCCTCCTTCTTTATTTAGTATCAGAAGTTTCTATGTGAGAAACTCCACCTTCTGTGGAAGAGACCTGTTCTTAGTCTGTGCCTGTACTCCAGCTGGCTCTCCAGCAAGTGGTGGGAGAGAGGCTTGTGTTCTGAGGGAGGCTTGTTCCTCTGGCCTCCTTCCATTTAAATAGAGAAACTTAAGAAGGTTCCTTATACATCCCATTGGCTCCTTTCTCTTTTCCTTTTATACTTCTGAGACTAAGGAGGAAAGTTGGGGCATGCTAGAGAAAGTCGGTGTAAAGTGTGTGTCCTCCCTTCCCAGAGCTTCTGTGTCTAGTAGGCACCACAAACTCAGTGTCTCACACAGATTTAGCATCTTACTCAGATAGCCCATAGCACACCTTCTCCTAACGCTGTCTTCATTTCTTTATATTGCATTATAGTCTATTGAAAGGTATCTATTGAGTTTTCAGAAAGTAAAGGATATTTCTTGCAGGAGAAATAAAGCATTACAGAATTTCAAAACCCACTTTCCTAATGCCCAGCCTACCATTTTATTGAACAGTGCTTGCTCAGTTAAAGCAAATAGCTGTAAAAATCTCTGTGTGGCTTCCTGCCTTTGCCGTCTAAGAGTGTCCGAGTGAAGCCTTTTGACAGGGTATAGTCATTGCCTTCGTTTCCTTTAGCTGTATATGGTGTTGGTAACTGGGTCTCCTTTTCGTTCACAGATCGTTATAAGCATAGGCCTCATGTTTTACGTAGTCCATCGTGCTCAAGTGGAACTGAATGCAGCTATCGTAGCTTGTGAGATGGAACTGAAAACCTCTCTGGTTAAAGGCAATCAACCGAATCCCAGTGGCTCTTCCTTCTACAACAAGAGGACCCTCACGTTTTCTGGAGGTGGAATCAATGTTGTATGATTCTTACAAACTGTGATTGCTGAGATCCTAGTATGCTGTTCAGGCCTAGCAGTCCCCTCACCTAGTGGCAGAGACAAGTGCTGTTGTATTATGGCACAAACAAAACTGACTAGTTTTTAAATTGCACAATTTTCTAAAAGCAAGAATCATTTTCTGGGTCTGTAAATGTAACTGTAGAAGCAGCTTTGGCTGCCCTGTGGTAGACCTGTAATGGCCGATAGGTGTGCACTTTAGTGTTTTTGAATTATTTTATTGCTGGGACTTATAAACAGAGAAATAACCCAAATATTTTTTTTCTGTTTAGTATCTTTATTTATAAAGCCCATGAATAGTTGTGTGCATCTGTCTTTAAAGATGAGTAAAAGTGTACAGTTCTCAGTGGATCACTGCTGGATGTTCTCTGTATAGGCGTTCTGTCCAGAGGGGAAACGGTTTTGTTTATGGTTCACCTGTTTGTTCCCAGCAGAAAAACTGCTTCATTTTCCTTGCTTGTAAGAAAATAGCTATATCTCAGTTGAATGTATGTTATCCAGCATTATGTCACCATGGGTCATTTATACCTTTCTGTACAAGTGTAAATCCTACATTGTGGGACTGAAGTGCTCTTAAGACCCCTTTTATTTTCACTGTGTAATATGCAAAGTGAAAGGGAAGTTAGTTAGCAGGGCGCCCAAGTCAGCCCGCATTCTTATTTGATTATATTGGTTTCACCCTTTAGACTCATCTAAGGGCTGTCTGATAGCACTCTTACCAAACCATTTCCCCCTTTTATATTAATAATTAGGCTTTGAAATAAACATATTATTCCTATAAAATGCTGGGCTTACCATCTCTCAAGTTGTCATTCAGGTGGCCTTGTTTAGTCAAAACGCCTTGTTAAAAAGAAACAAGCTTTAAAATCATGTTTATAGTTTATATGTTTATATATATATATATACATATACATATATGTATATATACGTATATACATATATATATATATATGTATATATATATATATATCCCCATCGTTTTCAGCTTTAAAACTATAAACATTCACAAAAAGCCCGCATTAGTGCTGTCTGCTGTATTATAGCTGTTTTGTTTGAGGCTTTAGTGTTCCTTTTCCCTGATAAGACTCAGGAATTCTGAGATGTGAAGTTGTCTCAGTTCTTTCTCTTGTAGCGTGTCTGCTAACAGCACTTAGGACTTAGCGTACAGTAATCCAACATGACTTGTGTGCTAGGCTCTCACTTATCAGCTTTATTTGTGAAGTAGTTTAATTGCAAACGTAACGACTAGTTGATTTTGTTTGTGACAAGTGAGACCGTAGCGATATGGTTATGTTTTCTGTTAAGGACCTCACTTTCCTATGACTGTTCCAACCTCTCAGCACTCTCCCCTGCCTTTTCCTGGCAGTAAAATCTGCTCTGGTTACTGCTGACATACAGAGTAATCCTGTGCGAGCACATCTTTCTAGTCTGAACACCAGAGATAAATTTGATAGTGTTCACACACAAGGTTTTGGCCCAGTTCAGGTGATTTCCCTTCCCTTCCTGATGCATAAATTCCTGTGTCTCTGAGGAGCAGTGGAAGACTGGCGTGACTGTGACAAGAGGCACCTGGCCCACAGTGCGTCCCCGGCCTCCAGACCTTTGTCATTGGTAGAAAACCAAGCATATATACTGAGTCCTTCCTGCCCGTTAAGTTTTAAGTTTTATTTAGTTTAACCATCCTAATAAAGGAAATATTTGATTTATTCTTTTTAGGACAACTTAGCAACATTTTTCTTGTGTTTCTCATTGACTATTTTTTTGTTAAAGGAATCTTTATTTAAGATCACTATTTTCATGCTTGTTTTACAGTCCATGTATTTTGAAGTGCATTATATTTACTTAGCATTTGTAACTTGAAGGACTTCACCAAATGAGTACCTTTTGGTAATTTGTAATAACTTCTTCCAAATGTTAACACTTTCCCTGGTAATTGTATTACAGATGTGAAGACAAAAGAAATAATTTTCTGTATTCTGCCGATCATAATTTTATATAATAAATCATCAACTTTTATAATAGTATGGATTGACAATTTCTAAAGTACTAATGTAGTTATGCTTTTCCTTTCTTCAGCATTTCCGAGGTCCCAGTAAACAGCAGTTCATTGTTGCCATGTTATTTGATAGGTGCATCTGGTGGCTGGGTTCTACTTATCTTCACTGTAATCTGTGCAGCATAGCTGTATCATGTTCACTGTCTCTAACCCTGTACCCTGGGCTAGCAGCAGCAGCAGCAGTTCCCAAGCAGTGCGCTGGGCACGCACTGCCTCCAGTCACATGTATTCAGGAAATGCATATGCGTAGGAATGAAATGCAGTGTCCTTGCATTGGTTAACTACAGTCTAAAGTTGCTTTATAGTCATTTAGAGTCCACCTGGTTTTCAATCTGGTTAAAATTTTGTTCTGTTTTTCCTAAGATGGCCACTTTGACAAAATTTGCATTACCTCTTTTTAAAACCCTGTTTATACTTACTGTGCTTTTATGTCATTTTTATTTGATCATCTGATTTGTGAATAATTGAAATCTGTATTCTTGGTGAAAAATCATGTTATTAAGTCTCTGTTGTTAGAATGTTCATTCTCAGTTTATATTCAGAAGTGAATGGATGTATTCAGAGTCCGCCATACTCCACTGTCACCAGCTGCTAATGCTCCACAGTGGCTTCCCCCGATGCTCATACCGTTTCCCCTGGGGAAACCGTAGAACTCAGTTTGTTTGCCCTCACTGTCAGCAAACCACACGGCTGAGGCCCACGTGTCCCCAGCATCGTCCCCGTTAACCTGTGGTGGGGATTCGGACTCTTCCTGGGGAAGTTACTCTGACTTAAATTTGTTGTCTGTGAGACTGATCTTTCCAGTTCTTGAAAGCTGCTAGGTGTGTACCACATTGGTGCAAATAGATCCTTCCTGTGTGGGCAGGTGAATGCCATTTGTAGAAAAGGAGCATTGAAGAGAAAAAGAGGCTCATTGTGAAGTCAGGCGACAACTGTGCCTGGGTTGATGGCCTTGGTGCTGAGATTATGGCGCAGCGAAGGCTTCTCCCAGGCTCGGAATGATCCATGGAATATTGTCTGGATCCTCAGATTAGATGTTTCCGGTTTCTCTTTTAATAAGGTATTTAGGATATATATTTTTAAAGTTCATTGCTTTAAGCTGAAAAGCCATTTAAATGGGGGAGAGGAATGACTCGTAGGCTATTTAAAACTCAGGAGTTCAAATAAACTCACAAATTGAACAGACACTGTTGACTTTGCAACTGAATTATGACCTGGTACGTCTGAGCTGCACGGCGATTGCCGCGGACTGGCTGGGATTCACAGTAGTGAATTCTAACGGCAAAGCAGTTACAATGTCTTGAAAATGGGTATCCCAAATCACTCGTGTGCCTAAGAAAATAAAAGGAAATATTTTGTTTTTTCTTCTGTCCTCTCTTTCATTCCCATGGTTGTAAAGATGTGTTCATGGGAGGGAACAGTTCAGGGGGGAGGGAAGATGCCCCTTGCTCACGGTTGGTGCTGTCGGTCTCATGAGCTCATGAAGAGAGCCGTGGACAGGCCATCCTGATTTCTTACGTCAGCGTTTGCTCCTCGGCTCCTGTGTCGTAAAACGCCATCTGTTAAACACAGTCATTCGTTGTCTGATGCTTTTTCATAAAGTCAAAATCAAAATTGGCCTTTTCCCAATTTAATCTTCTGTGCCTAGTTTCTCTGACGCGTGCTTGCCTGGAAAGCACTTCATGGCTACCGACAGTGACTCTTCTTAGCATCCAGAATGGTGCTTGCCTGTGCTGCTTTTTATCTGACCCAATGCTGTTTTTCATCTTTTGCTGTCAAAACTGCATGCTAAATACACAAAAGAAAGGCAGAAGACTGGGAATGGCATCAGTACCCACACCAGAGAAGCACGCTAGCATCACTGGTTGCTTGTCCATCATCCAAGGCCATGCACCACCAGGCTATGCCCTCCGCCCTGTTGATACTAGATCCATCCTGGCACTCCTAGGCCTGGGAAGATGTATACCAATAGGGTACACTTGAGCTAAATATTGCACATCTTAGCATAGCATTATGTGTATTGTATGTTAAACAAGGTCTGTGCATGTGATGAATTTATATTGAATCAACCTTTCAAGTTTGAATAAAAGTGGCTATCCAGATTTAGTAATAACCAGTTAATACTACTGCTTTAAAACGACTCAGAAGTCCTCAAGGCAAGAATGTGCTAGATAGGAGACTTGAAGCAATCACAAAATATCGCAGGAAAGTTGAAAAGGAAAAAAAATATGCCGCACATAAAACCAAAACTAAATAACTTGAAATTCCTATAGAGTAGGAATGTAGAGGAGAACACTATAAGTATATTTAACATGCATAAAGTTTGTGGCCGACATGAATGTTTGGAGTATAACCTAACGCATACTTCTTGTAATCTTGGCTAAAGCTTACCTTGGCTAGGGATGTAGGGTACGAGATAGTTTCCCAGTTAAATTTTCAATTTACTACTTTGATTTCAAACCAACTGGCTGTTTTTAGCAATGTCGTGATTCTGCTGTGAACATGCAGCTGTACAGCTTCGAGTGGAGCCAGTGTTTCTGGGGGATCTTGGAGCGTGTCTGCTCATTGTGTGGGTGTGGGCTACATTTGGAGCACTGACTCTGAACTAATTTTTCTCCTCCACTGCCCAGGGTTGTTGGATTCAAATGGGGTTTTGTGTGTGTGTGTGTGTGTGTGTGTGTGTGTGTGTGTGTGTGTGTCAGGGCAGGGATTTCTCTGGTATTTGCTTGCCTAGTGTCAGTGGGTCTCAGAAAGACCAGAGCCAGAGATCCTGGGAACGTTTCTGGTTTTTAAATCTGTGACCCTCTGAAAGAAAATTTCATGTCACCCCTACCAAAAAAAGTACCATCCTCTGCGATGCCAACAAGTTGCAAAGGGGCTGTTGGGCCTGAGAGTTCCCTGCTATGTAAGGAGGAGAAAATCATGCAGGATCAGACCTAGAGAAGTTTCTTCTAAGGCCCTCGCTGCTGGCAGCTCGCTGGCTTTCCACTCCTCCCACTCCTGCTGTATGTGGAGGCTTGATAATCGTTCATTGTTCTCCTGCCTGTAAGCAAAGTGAGCACGCACTTAGGAGAGGGAGGCAGCCATGATGGGACATTTAGTATCCCTCGGATAGGATGAGCTAGCTGATTCCGAGGAGCTAGAGAGTTCCAGAGAAAGTTAACTTGTGAAAGAGGCAAGACACAGCAAGACACAGCGACTGTAAGAACAAAGAACACATCTTACCTCCAAAATCCCTTTGCTTTGTATATGTCTGTGTGATAGCAGCATCTGCATCTGCCTGTATAGGATGAGATGGAGATGTGAAACTGCCTAAAGGAATTTACTAGTTTAATATGGGTTCGTTAGCTTGGAGGGGAGTGGGGGCGGAGGGGCCAGTGTCTAGGGATGAAATGGAGAAGTGACAATGACACTGAAAAGGAAAGAAGTTATCCTTGAGTTAACACGGGCTTGTTATGGAAGAGCGCACATTCTTAAGGGCTTTACGGAGGAAAGTGTCTTCTTCTTAAGGTCAGCTGCCAGATTCAAATCCAAGGGCCACCACTATTTCCTGAGTGCAAGTCCTGGAGAAGTTACGAAGTAACAAAACATTTCTATTCTTCTGTTTCACTGCCTGGGAGGTAATAGTCTGACTCGAGGGTTTACCTTGTTCTTCAGAGCCGAGAGACCCGCCCAGTGTGTGAGTGTAGAAGACTAAGACGAGCTCGCCCTTTACAAGCAAGAGCAAGGAGAGTTTCAAAGACAATATATAAAACAAACTCTGCATGCTCCATATGGCATAAAAGATCAACTTAAAACCCCTTTGGGACGGAATGTGTGAGTGAGGAAAGGAGGGCTGGGAGAAATCTCTTGGGAGTTGGGAGTGGTGCGGTGTTCCTTACTGTTTTTGCTGGTTGTTGATGATGGGAACCCTTAGCCAAAAAGACAAACCGGTGAAAGTTGCAGAGGGGAAAGGACGACAATTTTGTTGTCCTTTTAGCCAGATGAGTGTCCAGTTTCTTTCTTTCCCAGTTAACTGCTGCCTCCACCAGCAGCTCTCTTAGTTACTTAAGCTAGTGCATCATGAAGACTTGCTTCCGTTCATGCTTTTGAGCCACGCACATTCCGCAGGGTGCTGCTGAGTTTGTTACATCCTTGTTGATGATGCCAGGCTACATTTTGTATCATGTCCGTATGGTCCTGTGAGTGAGGGAAAGAACATTTAAATTCTCTGACTGCATCCAGCCAGTCACTGTTTTTTTTTTTTGTTGTTGTTGTTGTTTTTTGTTTTGTTTTTGTTTTTGTTTTTGTTTTTGTTTTCAGTAAAAAGAGAACACTGCTTAGATATGTGCTTGGCCTGGGGTTACACAGGGGCAGGGAACAGGGGGACTCCTTTGTGAGGAATGGGGAGAGTGAAAACAGCCACAGTGTAGCCTGAGCAGACCTGTGATGATCAGAGGAAGGCCAAGCTGAAACGAGAGAGCAGGACCAGACATCACCAGGATGAGGAGTGTGTGTGGGTGGGGTATGTGTGGGGTGTGTGGGGGCTGGGGGCCTGGGGGGTGGGGGGGCTGGGGTGGGGGGGCAGTGTTAGGAGGTATACTGTCATTAGTGATTGAATGAAGTCTGAAGAATAAATGCAGATTGTTAAGGAAAAAGACGAGAATCCAAAGCACAAGAAAGTATAAATATCTAACAACAGCAAGAACATGAGGGACAGGAAGCAAAGTATTAAACCAGCACTGGAGCGATACATAAAATGCTGTGTTGTAAGGCACCCATAGGTTTGTATATAAGAAGCATAGGTTACGTATTTATGGATAAGAAAGTGCTGAGGTAGCATCTGTCTACATTTTGAATTGCAAACAATAGTTTGACGGATGCCAAAGCCATTAGTGTAAAGATTAAGCGGGGAAGAAGTATCGGCCAGAAATCAGGCACGGCAGTAAATATAAGAAGGCAACGTGCAAAATAAATTTGGCAGATGTACCTGCAGTACGGACGGGCAGATGGGGCAGGCTCTGGGATAGCTCACTGTTTCTGCAGTGGAGGGTGGCCTGGCCAAGAGCAGTTTAGGGCCAGAGAGCTGAAAGGGAGGATGAAATGCTGCTGGGGTGTGGTGACCGAGGAATGGGCTAAGTGGTTCTGTAGACATAAAACTCAAGGGGAGAGTGGGCACTGATAGAGGCTGGGGAATAAACAGCATGTGCTGCTTTAGAGGTGTAGATTTAGTACTGGGCGAGGAAGATGGCGACTATGGGAAGAGGGTCCACGCCTGGTAGTGTAGCAGGAAAAGCAGAGCCACTTGGAAGATGGAAGGTTCTAGAGAGGATTCCGACTATTTCAGAAAGGAGAAATACAATTAAGGACTTAAATGTGTTCGATGAGTTTAGCCATCAGGCAGATGTTGGTATCTCGGGGGGGGGGGGGACAGTGCATAGAAGCCCGAAGGAGCTTGTGTGCCTTGGATGAGGAAATGGGCATGGTAAATGTAAGTCTCTCAGTAACTTGCACCTGTCCAGCCAGTATGAAGCCGAACAGTCTTCTAATGGGGGAGTGAGGATGATTATAGGGAAGATAGTAAAAAGATACAAGAGGCAGATACAGGAGCACTGCAGGTCATTACCACACCAGCATCAAGTGTGTTTCTCATGACCTTCTTATATTTTGTGGGAAACAAAGCCACAAGCTAACAGGAACAGTTTGCTAGAATATACACGTAAGAGATTTGTTCCCATCCAAAATCCTCCCTGTTCCATCCACCAAGGTCAATAGAATCATCAGCCCCTCGCCTTGAGCCTCAAGTACAGTGGTTCTTGATAACATTCTCTTATCATTCCTTGCCTCAGCAGGCCGGGAAATCTGCCAACAGATCCTGACCTGCCTTGACTGCAGATCCTGACCTGCCTTGACTCTGCCTGGCGGGTTCTCGTTCTCTCTCTCTCCCTCTCCCTCTCCCTCTCCCTCTCCCTCTCCCTCTCCCTCTCCCTCTCCCTCTCCCTCTCCCTCTCCCTCTCCCTCTCCCTCTCCCTCTCCCTCTCCCTCTCCCTCTCCCTCTCCCTCTCCCTCTCCCTCTCCCCCTCCCCCTCCCTCTCCCTCTCCCTCTCCCTCCCTCTCCCTCTCTCTCCTCTGTTTCAGAGAATCAGCAAATGGCTCCTGGCAATAACAAACCAAAGGAATAACAAAGGAACAAACAAAACTTGGAACTGCTTTTCCAAGGAGTTTGCTTTATTTTTTGTTGGTTTGTTTTGGGGGGGGGTGCTTTGCTTAATGCCTTTCCCTATGTTTTGTTTTACTTCTCTTTTCTTCTTCTCTATGTTTGCTAGAATATATTGTGTATATTCTAGCAAACTGTTTTTTAGCTTGTGGCTTTGCTTCCCACAGTAGTGTCGTATAAGAAGGTCATGAGAAACACACTTGATACTGGCGTGGCAGTGAGAATGGCACCGCATACTAGGCCAGTTCTAGGCTAGCACTAGGCAGGCACTCCACCACTCTCTCGTTTCCTCAAACAAGAGCCTCACTAAATTGCCCAGACTGGCCTTAAACTTGAGATAGCCCTGCTTCAGCCTCCTGAGTACCTAGGATTACAGACATGTACTCTCAGACCTGGCTTTTTTTCCCTCTGACATTACATGCCATTTCAATTAATAAACCTATTAACTGTGTCAGTGTAAACTTCCAAAAGACAGACTGAATTCAAGAGGAGAAAGCACCGTTGAAGAATAGAGAAAAGATTAGCGTTAGGTTGAGGATTCTTTAGAATTAAAGTCATCTGGAAAACCAAAGCACTTGCCATGCCTGGTGCTTCTTGACTTAATCCTAGCACCTAGGTGTGGGTATCAGCCATTCTGATGTGTACTGCTGATTAAAAACCTGCTAAGAGGGAGTGACCAAAGTTTAAGCAGTGAGGGAAACTGTCATGTACTGTTTATGTTACTATAGTTACTGTATGACCGTATTGGGTCATGGCCTTAGCTTATCTTGAAGATAACAGTACAGATGAGTGGAACATTGGCGTGGAAACTGTTCCATAATACAGCTTATTTCTGATCGTTGCCAACTAACTACAAAATGGTAATACAGCAGAATACGTCCACAGTACTCTGCTCTTTACCTGATGTCCATTTCATTCTAAAGGGAGTTGTTGTTCATGTGTTTTATTCTTTTAATTTTAGGTAATGTTAGGTTTCAAAGATCATCTAGAGAAAAAATACTCAAGAATTTTTTTTTTAAGTTTTTCGAGACAGGGTTTCTCCTTGTGGCCCTGGCTGTCCTGGAACTCACTCGGTCGATCAGGCTGGCCTTGAACTCAGAAATCCACCTGCCTCTGCCTCCCAAGTGCTGGGATTAAAGGCATGTGCCACCACTGCCCAGTTCAAGATTTTTTTTAAGCAACAAAAAATGACTTAAAATTAACTTCTTGCAAAGAAACATGACTCTAGAATTGAGTAATTGGGTTGTTTCTGTGATAAATATATAAGCCCAACTTTAATTAATCTTAGGATGGTTTTTAAGGATGGTGTTTTTTTCTTCCATCTCTAAAGCAAGAATATCAAAAGGCTCCAGGAGCAGGCAGATCCAAGACCATCCTTACAAAACTTAATTCTAAAGATTTTCTTTGCTAAATGTTTATGGTCCAGTGAAATTGATTATGTTAAGAAAAATAAGGCCAACACAGAGAATCAGATACCACAATGTTCCACTATATTTTGGAAACTAAGATGTTGAATAACCCAGATACCCAGTGGTCAGAATTAAAGATGGCGGTGGGGATGGGTAGGGGAGGGAGAGGGGTGAGAGGAAGTTGGATAAAGACTCTGGAATACCAGGAGGAACTGACTCAGTGTTTCTAGGACAGTAGGATTTAGTTACACTTTTCCACAGTCTACTTCAGCCTGACTAGATGACTGTAATTCCCGACACAGAACCGTGAGCGCTGTGAGGGGAGGTGGAGATGCTGGTTATCCTGACTTTTCCATTAAACATTGTGTGCGTGTGTACACTTAGCATGATACACTCCATCAGGGCACATGAGCATTATGTCTCCCCCTTTAAAACATGAATTAAAAAAAAAACAAAAACGTGTATTTAAAAGTTTGATCAATTTTAGAGAACTTGACAAAACAGAATGCGGTTCAGATTTCTCATGTCCAGTAAGAAAGTTGTTTTCTTAAAGATCAGAAAGAGTAGGCGGCAGAGTGACCCCTGCTCATCACGATTTGAACCCTGCAGCAGGAGACTCAGAGCATCAGTGAGAGCGTGACACCCCCTCCCGCCCCCAGTTGTCCACAGCCAGGACCACTACCATCAATTAGTGAAATTATTCTCTTGCTCTTCAATCTAGATTTTGATTAAGGCAGAAGTCTGAATATATCATCCCATAAAACATAGTAATTACAAAGACTTTTAACATGTAACCCATTCTTTGTGGTTTCAAACTTCTGAGATAAAGGAAAATGATTTGGGACAGGGGAGATGGATCAGCTGGTAAAGAGGGGGAGTTTGATCCCACAAACACATGTGAAAAAGAATCCATGGAGTTGAAGACCAAGGGATCCCTGGGTTCTCTGTAGCCTTACTTGGCCATCTGGAGTTGAAGAATGTCTCCAGAAAGGGTAGGCTGCATAGGTGTGTGGATACACATCTTTAATCCCAGTGTGCAGGAGGAACTTCGTGCAGATCTCTAGAGTTCAAGGCCAGCTGGAACTACTGAGACCCTGTCCCAAATTTTTATTTAAAAGAAAAAGGTAGCTGCAGATGGGAGGTGGAGATTTTCATGTGTATTTTGGTTGCGTTCTTTCCAAGAAGTCGTGAAATGACTATAACTTTTGCAAAGCGCATAAGCCAAGAGAGACTGGTGGAGTGGGGGTTCCTTCCTTACTGCCCATCCCCCTCATTTAATATCAGATCATTACCAGTTCTGCAGAGGGAGGGAGAGGGGAGGGGGGAGGGGGATGAGAGTGAGAGGGAGGGAGGGGAGAAGGGAGGGAGACAGGGAGGGAGGGAAGGAGGGAGACAGGGAGGGAGGGACAGTCTCAGAGAAGCTGCAGGAGAGCTCTGCCCATGATGGCCCAGGAGGACTTAAGGAAGAGGCAGGGCTGGGGAGGGGGCCGGGGTTGGGGGCGGGGGTTGGGGGCGGCGACAACAGGAGGGAGCTGAGAGCAGCAGCTGTTGACAGAGCGGAAAGGCAGACAGGGTCTTTAGTAGGGAGATGCTCTACTAGAGAGGTGGCGCTTGCAAGCCACAGCAGAGGAATTCAAGACCAAGGCCACTGATCCTTGGGAGGGGAGGGGAAGGCTCTAGACGCCAGAGACACACTAAGGCATGGACAAGGAGGGGAATAGTTAGAGTACATGGCGGGGAGAAGTGGCATAGGAGGCAGGTTCTAGAATTTGCAGTCAAATTTGACCTTAGGAGAGTCAAGTCAGCAGCTTGGTTCTGAGCAGCAGAGTTCCTTGGGCGGAAACTCATTGACTCCCAATTTCAGCACCAGATGAGTGAAAAAAAGAAACGGAAAGAGAGGAGGATACGACTGCTCCAGGGGTGGCAGGGGTAGGGGGGTGAGGGTGGGGGTGGGGGGAAGGTGGGGGAGAGGGCGGGGGGAGGATTGTTGTAGATAGGAGGCAGCGCATAGCCAGAGGTAGAGACTCCTGGGAGGGTCCAGAGTGGTCAGCCAGCCTGTGAGGAGCAGGGGAGGGGAGCGGGGAGAAGCAGGAGAGTAAAGGGTAGACAAAAGGGCCAGGTAATCAAAATGGATGGATTATATCGGGAAGGACAGCTCGGGGAAAGGCAGCCCAGTCCCCGGGCAGGAGAAGTTTAGGTTAGGGTGGGGTATGCCAGCCATACTTTGTAACAGGTAGGGACTGAGGGATGCTGGGAGAACCTGGGCCCAGGCCTGCTTTGATATGTTAAATAGGCACCTCACTTATCCGTTTGTTTCCCTGTTTGAGACCTAATGATAGTTAACATAGTCCTGAGAAGTTTGGGGGGAAAATTCAAAAGGAACAGTAAAGGACTTCCTATATGAGAGGAGAGAGAGGAAGGTCGGGGGCCTGTGCATCTACAGGAGAACAGAGGCGTCCGTGCAGTGCATTGGGAGCACAAACTAGAAAACAAAGGGGCCTGGGTGGACTTTAGGTTGTGCCTGTGTCTGTATCTGTAGTTTTGTTTTTGTTGTTGTTGTTGTTTGTTTGGTTTGGTTTGGGTTTTGGTTTTTCGAGACAGGGTTTCTCTGTGTAGCCCTGGCTGAACTGAAACTCTTTGTAGACCAGGCTGGCCTTGAACTCACAGAGATCAACTTGCCTCTGCCTCTCTGCCTCTCTCTGCCTCTCTGTTTCTCAGCCCTGCCTCTGCCTCTCTGCCTCTCTCTGCCTCTCTCTCTCTCTCTCTCTCTCTCTCTCTCTCTCTCTGCCTCTCTACCATCTCTTATCCATCTTACAAATGTTTTGCATAGTGCAGTATAAAAATTCAGTGCCCACAGCTTTGTGTAAAAAGCCTCCAAAGGTTTTTCTCTTTCTGCATAAAAAGTGTGGGTATGCATTTGTTTCATTGACATGCCATATAAACTGTTATTATATTTTCTTGTCAATATAGTTTGAAGAATGAATGGACTTTAAGAGCTGCATCATGTCAGTGTCAAGATTAAACAAGAGCTGCTATGATTTTATTCAGAAATCAAATTGTAAAAAAAAATTCTATAGCGCATTTAAAAAAATCTGTGTGTGTGTGTGTGTGTGTGTGTGTGTGTGTGTGGTAAGTAATCCAGAGAGACAGCACATTCCTCAATAGGAGCATCTTACTATACTTCTACTCTGTATCCTGGCCAGGACACTGAACGGATGCAGTAGAGATGCAGAACATCTGTATAACAACCAAAAAAGGCCCTATAGGCTGCTCTGTGGTAGCTGTGCCCACCCCTGACCCAACCTCTTCTGTATCGCTGGCAGCTAGGAACTTACTCTTTCATTCTGCAATATATTATATCCGAGGATATTATATCAACATCATTATACAGTATGCAATCTTCAGGGGAATAACTTTTCTCCACTAAATGTGGTTTTTTTTAAACTCACTGAAATTGTTGTATTTATCAACAGTTTACTTTTTCCCTAGTGAGGAAAAAAAAAAAAAACCACTAGTGGCCTGAAATATACGGGAAAAAGGAAGTCCTGATTCTCACTATGAGAGAAAGGAGTTACAAACATGGAAAGCAGGATCCTTAAAGTGAACCAGTTGGTACTGCTTTAGAATTTTAATCTTATTAGTTTTTTAACATATACAATACATAGAAGATAGATAGTAAATATATTTTGTTTAAGCTCCATTCATTGGTAGCGCCCGGGAGAGAAGATATTGCAATAGCAATAATGTCATCTAATACCCAGATGCTGGTTTCAATATGCCAGTCAACTGAAAGGAACTGGTGGTCTTTGAAGAAATGGGTAACCCTAGTGCTGGGGCAAGGAAAGAAGAAGTGGAGTCTGGACCTGTTTGGTCCAGATAGGAAAGAAGTGGACAAGAACGGTAACGACCCTTCAGGAAGACACACGAACCAGCGTCCTCGTGTTGAACAACAGGAGCAAAATGATCGCCACAGCCTACTTTTCTGCAGCCAAGACCAGTCCAAGACTTGAGAAACCCAGCTGTCACCACAGCCGATCAGCTACACATCACAAGAAATAGTGTGTGGTGGCCATGAAAGCACCCTGGAAACAGAGAATGTGTAAAGGAAGGAAATGCCTGACACATCAGTCTGTCCCCATGAATACCGAGGTCATCGGTTTCCCAGGATGGCCCAGCCAATTGTCGGATTGAGTCGGATCATTTCTTCCTTTATCAGGCAGCTTTCCTTGGAGACGCCTCATCGGGGCTGACACTTTCCCAGAACGCCACGGCAGTCTGTTTCTTCTTCCTTTTTATAGACCGCGTGTGGCTCTCCCTGCCCACTCCTTCCTGCTCTGCCCACCCCACCCCCACCCTTTGCAAATATGTGCATAGCAAGGCTATCATTATCTCTAATCCGCCTTGCCTTCTGCTTCTGATTCAGATGAGAAGGGGGCAGGGGTAAAAAGCATCACTTTGTGGAATTTTTACTAAAAACGTATAATATGAATATTTTCAAGAGGAAGTACAAGGCATAAGCTGAGATGGTAAGAGAAAATAAAGAGCCAGTAATTTTAAAAGTGCCAAGCTTAACATTAAAACAGAAACGATCGCATCCTGAGAGATCCTAAGGAGGTGTGACAGCAGAATAGCATGACATCTAAACACAGTATGTGGCCATAGATATCATCTTTCTTCATAAAAGACACTGTTAAGATGGTGGGAGAACTTGAACTGGCTCTTTGTACTAAGGAATAATAATGTGCTAATGTTTATCTCTGAATTTGAAGGCAGAGGAAGGAGCGAGAGAATCAGGGATCTAGGATGGGATTATCATGCTTGAAATGGCTCAGAAAGCCACACCTCTCCCACTGTTAGTCCAACTTCTTTGTCGGTCTGAAAAGTTTGTTTGCTAAAGTCTGCCTGGTTGACTGTGGAGAACGGATGGATTACGAGGAGACTTGTAAACGTCTGAGAACCAGTTCGAAGGCTGTCTCTGGCGTCTAGACAAGAGCGCCAAGGCCGGCAATTAGGGCAAAGAGGAATTCCTAATTACACAGATCCCAGTGAAAGAATTAACAGAGATCTTTAACAAACTGGACACGGTGTATTGGAAAAGGGTGATTGAAGATGATGCTTGCCTTTGCTTTAGGCTCGAGCAACTGAGTGGGTGCTCGCAATTTAGTAAGGACGGCAGCGGCAGGAACGAGGTGGGGAGCGGAGTGACCAGCCCTGTCTCGGGCACGTTAGAATGAAGAAGTCTGTTAGACATCCAAGAGGAGATATTAGTAGGCATCTGTTATCTGCAAGTTGGGATGAAACCTCAGAGGTATGAACTTAAGAACAGAAACCCCGAGAGCCTTCCTATAAGATGGGGTCACCGGGAGGAGGGGAAAAGAGCGCTCTCATGTCTAATTCCGACAACCCCCAACGTCTGCGGGTCAGTTAGAAGTGGGAACGCAGAGACTTTGATGGGACACATTTAAAGAATTATCATCTGCCCCAGGCTTCTAAAGCACTGTAAAAGAAGGACTTCATAGTGGGAGGGGAAAGGACCAGTGCTGGGTTTGTCAGCTTCTCCTAGGTAACGCATATGTCCCTCAGGCTGTGGGGGCTGACCATTCCTGAATTATCCTCCTGTGAAGGCAGCTGGAACAGCAAAGAGAAACTTTTAGCAGGTTCTAAACGTGCATATAACTAGGCTCAGCCTTTAAAGGCGGTTTGGGAATTAACTGTTTCTCGGGAGACTCATTAGTGGCTT
Source organism: Apodemus agrarius (assembly GCA_964023405.1). Taxonomy (NCBI): domain Eukaryota; kingdom Metazoa; phylum Chordata; class Mammalia; order Rodentia; family Muridae; genus Apodemus; species Apodemus agrarius. The sequence continues at coordinate 137,648,968 of OZ030009.1, read as the reverse complement.
CCTTGAGTTACAAACAGGCAACCATTTGCTTTATTACATACATAAAAGGGAGAAGGAGCCTGTCTCTCATCTGCCAGCCATCCCTGGGATTAGGAAAAGACCTGTGAGAATTTTCTTAAGGGTACAATACATACGAGGCCACTTAGAGTTTTTCTTTTCACAAAGCGGTCTTATTTTTCAAATTCTAAGTGATGTTTAAAAGACAGAAAACAGGTACGTTGTTGTAAAATGCTTTATGCTTGCTATTATACAAGTTAAATCAGAGTAGCTTGACATTCTAAAGATAAAGAGAAGCAGTGGATCGTTGCCAGCACCACATTAACAGATGGGTCTAAAGCACTTGGTAGATGTGGAAACACTTCCCAGGGCTGTAGGGATTTGTGTCTGGTACCTTGTGAGCAGGAAGGTAACAGGAAGTCACCACAGACATTCCTAGTGACTAGACTCCAAAGGATCCATTTCAGCACACGGTGCGGCGTGTTCTTCCTTAACTTCTACCCACAGATTGTCCAGAGTGCTCCAGGGAGAGTTGTTGTCAGAAGACTTAGAACTCTGAGATGGTCTGTCAGTTCAGCAGGAAGTGTTCTATCTCGGCTTTATTATTAACTGAGGAGTTCAGGCTTTCCTGAGCAGACTTGGCCCTGATGGTTCCCTGGGTCCGTGTTCCCTAACAGACTCACTTTGTGAGAAGCCTGGAGTCTGAGTTAGTCACGTGGTCAATTCCTTTAACGGCATTTATAGCTACCGTTGTGCAAAGCAAAAGTCGACTGGGCAAAACCTTTTCTTGCCAGTAGCTTGTGCACAGTTGCTTGTTTTATCTTTCACGGAGTAAAATGGCGGGCTCAGCTAGTACGCATGTAGACATATGTATGGAGGCAAAGTGTTTCATGGACGGCATCTTAGAGATCACTTCCCATGCAAGTGCAATTCTTTTACATCCCAGTTTTTCTCTCTCTGAAACATTTGTCTGACTCTCTTGTCTTGCTTATCATTGTATGACTGGTGCATTAGAAATACTGATTGATCTCTTGAAGTAAAATTAATATTATCTTCTACAAGTAGAATGATTTAGTAAACATTCAAAAATGTTGATATTAAATCATGTTTACTTTTTACATATGATGGAAATGTCAGGGGATATGAGTGAATGCATAACTGTGCTGCCCTAAGGGTCTTGCTTCTTTTGCATTACTAAAAGCAAAACCCGACCATTTTCTTTGGAATGTATTTGAAGCTAACATTTTTTTTTTAATGAACTCAACAAGGATCTTTCAGAATTTGGTATAGAGATTATGCTCAGTAGGGTTTAGAGATTAACGTTTAATTTTTAAAATCTAGTTTTACTTTATGTATTTGCGTGTTTTGTGGACATGTGTGTAAGTCCACCCAGCAGCCTGGTATCTTCAGAGGCTGGAAGAGGGCGTTGGATCTTCTGGAACTGGAGTTCAAAGGATGGTGAGCTGCTTTGTGGGTGCAGGGAATCAAATAGGAGCTGTATGTGCAAGCATCAGATGCTCTTAACTGATGAGACATCTTTTAATCTGTGAAAATTAATCTTTTGGGGAAGCTATGGAGATTGCTCAGCGGCTAAACCCATGTCATACGAGTGAGAGGACTGGAGTTCCGATCCCAACCACATCAGTGCCAAGTGCGCATGAAAGCCTGCCTGAGGTTCCAGTGAAGAAGGCAGAGTTGGGGTCCCTGGATCAAGCTTTCCAGTGAGACTCGCCACAGCAGCAAGCGCTGGGTTTGATTGAGAATAGGTGGAAAAGTAATAGAAGATTCTGCACATTAACTTCAGATCAAATTCAGGTACATACACACACACACACACACACACACACACACACATATGCATACACTCATAGACACATGTACCCACACACATGAAAATGCACATGCATATGTGTGCATATGACACATCACGGACAAGAAAAAAACAAAAAGGTGCTTGCATTTTTCAGTTTAAATGCTTATTTTTGAAAATTTCCTTTCATGCCAGACGTTTCCATAGTTCAAGAACAGGTAATTTATATCAGACATGTGGACAGATTTTTCAAAATGAAGAGAAAACATACCACTTATCATAAGAACAATATCTCACTAAGCAGTATTTTAACCTTGCACTCTTAATGGAACTGGAAGGCAACATCATTTTGGCGAATTCCAAACAATCAAAAGTTTGCTTCAGATTTCTGAATTTGCCTAAATGACATGCGTAATTGGTACAAAACATGTCACTGATTTTTCCTTCTCTTTGTGATTTAACCCTGGGACTCACACCAATTAGGCAAATGCCCTCTGCTAAAAGAATTCAGAAAAAAATTAAAAACTAGATTTTGTTCCCTCCTGTTTGATTTCTGCATATTTAAAGTGCTCTTTTTAATTTTGCAGATTCTTAGCCTACCAACCATGCTTTTGCAATTAAGTTGACAACAGGGTGATAATGTTCCCAGAGGAAGCTGTGCCAAGATGAGCTGAATATTGTCTCACACATACAGAATAATTAGTTTAGATTTTTGAATAAACATTGCTCAACATGCAATATCCATTTCTTCAAGTCCATGAACTTATTTTTTTTTTTTATGTTTCAGTATAAATAATGACAGTATGGGGGAGAGGGCACACAAAGAGGTGGAGTGAGAATTAAGGTTTCTTTGAGAACCCAGTTATGTTATGCGGTTATGTTATGGTTTTAATCTCAGGTATGGGGTATGCAGCTGCTTCAGATTGTCCATAGCTGCGAATTATGACTTGTCTCCTGCTCTAGGAGAAGTGTGATTTTTGACAACTACACATGGTTTATGTTTAGAATCCTGGGAACTCTTAAGAGGGTATAAATAATAATAGAATTCATCTGTCAAATATATGTTTCAATTGTATTTATTGTATTTAGTAGGAAGTAATTTTCCAATTTTAACTTGTCTTCCTATAGACTTTGCAGGTTGACTAAATTAGGTCTATGTGAATAAAGTAGAAATAAACACCTGAGAAGGTTGGTGGCTGTTTCTGCCCCTGCTGGTCCCTGCTATTTCTAGTTCCTGTGCTGCATTTGCTGCTTTTGCTATTGCCGGATAGCTGGATAGCTGGATGGCTTCATTGCTGGATAGCTGGATAGCTGGATAGCTGGATAGCTGGATGGCTTCATTGCTGGATAGCTGGATAGCTGGATAGCTGGATAGCTGGATGGCTTCATTGCTGGATAGTTAGATGGCTTCTTTGCTGGGTTGCTGGATAGCTGGATGGCTTCATTGCTGGATAGCTGGATAGCTAGATAGCTGGATAGCTGGATGGCTTCATTGCTGGATAGTTAGATGGCTTCTTTGCTGGGTTGCTGGATAGCTGGATGGCTTCATTGCTGGATAGCTGGATAGCTAGATAGCTGGATAGCTGGATGGCTTCATTGCTGGGTTGCTGGATAGCTGGATAGCTTCATTGCTGGATGGCTGGATGGCTGGATGGCTTCATTGCTGGATTGTTGGGGTGCTGTGTTACTGTTTGCTTATCGCTATTGCTTGTTGGAGATCTCCTTCCAGTGAAGAGCGGACATGCCCCCAGGAACGAGACACCCGAAATCAGCAGGAAGTAGACTAAAGAGGCCTAAACTCTCTCTCCCCTCTAGCCTCCTTTCTCAGCTTCAGAGAGGAATATCACAGAAGAGGTGAACAGATGGAAGGGAGAAGAAAGATAAAAATATTTTCTCAGAAAGAGTCATAATGGTACCTTAAAAAGCATTAAAATTTTAAAAGAAATGTTAACAGTAGATGTGTTTGTAAAATATTTTTGCTTAAGTACTTTATAAATTAATGTAGAAAATTTGTCATTTTAATCTTCTTTTGTATTTCTTGAATTCTATTTTATGCAAGAGTAAAAATTATAACGAATTAATTCTCTTTGTGGCAAATTCCTTTTTGAATATTGTAAACTCAGATTATAATAGAATTCATCTGTCAAACATATGTTTCAATTGTATTTAGTAGGAAGTAACTTTCCAATTTTACCTTGTCTTACTATAGACTTCACAGGCTGACTAAATGATGTTTATGCAAATAAAGCAGAGATAAACACCTGGACAATTAAGCTCTTCTATTTAAATATTAATGTTAACATTAAGCATTCTGTTTATTTTGTAAGTAAAATACCATTTTAACCTAATTAAATTCACATTAAAATACACTAACTTTTCATATCTTGTTATTGTAATGCAAATCTCAGGTTTCTGATGATGGAAAATACTGGAATGGCCAAAATAATAATTTAAATGGTAGTGTGAATGTGTGAATGTAGAAAATAAACTCATTTCTGGAATAGACATCTGTGCTGTAAATAGTGTAAGCTAGATGATTTTCTCTACCTTTTGGAATTTTGTTTTATTTCTAGAGTTGTTTATTATTATTATTATTATTATTATTATTATTGGAAAAATGTTTGTCCCACTCAAGTGCAGCTGTGAAGCTGCTTTTAGGAGCAGAGCATGAGTGTTTCCATAGTAACAGTGTTTCAATTTCTCTAGTGACTGTGGCCCCCTTCATCTCCTGGGAAAAGAAATGCCTCTTTCAGCTCATCTGATTTATTCACGAGAGTTTGGCTTTTTATATAACCCTGAAGTTTGAATATAGGATAATGTCTAAACATATTTCAAGTTCCCACTGTGGTTCTGGCAAAACTTCGAGCACTGTACAGGAATGCTAAACCTCGTGACTGGGGAGTGTTTTGGAAGACGGATTTTAAGCTGAGTTTCGAATCTCTAAGCTTTCCCAGTTCGTAGACTACAGCTTCTCAGTCCTGAATGTGCCACGAAGCACCTCGCCAAGTGCATCCCCTTAGCCTGCCTTCTGGGCGGACCTTAGGTCTGTGAGTATTGCCACACATTTAAACGGTGCCCACGGGTTTCTGTGCCACTGTGTGAAAGGGTGCAGCCAGGGCACCACCCTAGGAGGAGGAACATATTCAGAAGCAGATCCAGGAACTGTTTCCCAATCTGTCACTGATGTTAAATGTTCAGATTCAGCAATCCTCTAACAAGTCTTTCATACTCATAGCATCCTTTCGTTGTTATTTTGCTTCTTGTCCAAGTATTACCAATGGAAAGCAGCTCAGGAGCTAAGAGTAACAGTTCCTTCCATTGGTATCTTGTTGTGCTGCATGTTGGTTATTGTTAATTGGTAATTAGGATGTATATGATTGTTCACACACACACTCACACACACACTTTAACTAGATTTCAACTGGAGTCATTTTGTGTGTGTGTGTGTGTGTGTGTGTGTGTGTTACTATTTCTGTGTTTAGGTTTCAATCCTGAGATATGTAAAGGTGCATAACGGAATGTTCTCCAAAGAAGCAATACTGGCAAGCTTTTAAGAAACATGATGAAAAGAATCATGTAAGAAATGAACTGGGTTCCTTAAGAGTCCTTGAGTAGTGCCAAAGAGAAGTCAGGAACCTCACATCATTTTGGTACCTGGGATGAAAGATAGAATAGTTTCCAATCCCTAGGCACCTTAGGTACAGCCCAGAGGACCCAGCTGACAGTCTCCAGTGGTTTAAGCAAACACGTGGTGACGCACAAGCATTTTCCTCCAGTGTTTTTTTTTGTTGTGATAAAATGATTTATTTCCAATGCGCAAACCACAGAAGCTCATCTGGAAACACGATTTGTAGTTTTCCAGATTTTTGACCTTTATGGAAACTTTCCGGTAAAGATGAGAACAGGCAGGTGAGTTAGAGGCAATGAATAATTAAGTAAATTAATTTAGAAATTTGTTATGGTAAGATTTATCTCATTAACCAGAGAGTGTTTTTCATTTAAATAATCCAATCCAGCTCCTTTCCCTGGCCGTCTCAACACTCCTGACTGTTGGTCATTTGGTCTGTCGCTTTCGGTACTGGCCAAATACCCTGGAAGCTAAAACAAAGTTGTCTCTGAGGTTGCGAGGCTCAAGGTCTCAGTAACTAACAGTGGACTATTGTTAAGAGTACCAGCAAGAGGGGTCAGGGTGTGTTACACACGGGGATCATAATAAGTGAATTCTTTGGGGTTTGTAGGAGGCAAGAGATGAACTGACTGGCCAACCCCATGCTCTGGAACACACCAAAACCCCTCCCCAGAGCCTCCCTGCATATCTTCTGTCTGAACCCTTACTCCCAAGACGGTTCCTTTCCTGAGCTCTTCGTTTACAGAAGTATGGCACTATTGTCCCAACCCTTGGGTCTTTTGCTGCATAACACTAGCAGAGCAAACGATAAGTGGAACCCAAAGCTGTGCACAGGAGTCTCGCGTCCGTAGTCAAGTTCTAATAAACCGATGCGGAAGTGGCATTTCAGGACACCGACCCTGGACCCCAGGCTTCCCGTGTGCATCCGCGAGTGCAGGCGTCTGAGTGCCAGCCCGTCACAGAGCGAAGACCAGCGTTCCTAAAACCGGAAGTACGGTCTGTCTCTTGCCTCTGATTTTCCAGGAACCGGAATCCTATTTAAGCCTGCTTTCCCTCCATGCCAAGAGAGTTGATCTTGATGCTTCCTGAATGATTTTTTGCCCCTGGTGAGCCCGTGCATACCGCGGGAGTAGGGGGTACTGACGAGATCGCTTGGAAGTGGGGTATGACACAGGAGCAAACCCAAAACTTAGAGAAGTTCAGTCTAGAAAAAAAAAAAAAAAAAGAGTCTGCTACAGCAACCACCTAACCAGCAGCAGATGACAGTGGGGGGTCGGGGGGTGGGGGGTGGGGGGGTGGGAGGATAAATGTACTCCTCTTCGTTTTTTAATTTTATTTTCACATTTATGTATTTCGTGTGCGAGTGTGTGTGAGTGCAGGGATGTGTGTGCACTCGCACGCATGTGTAGAAGTCAGAAGTGACTCGCAGAGATCAGTTGTGAAGGCTACACTTCCTTCAGCTCTGTAAGGCAAGCGCCGTCTTCCCTCAAGAGTCACCAGCCAGCCTGAAGCTGTACTTTGTTAGTGTTGGCGTCTGTCTTAGAAGAGCACTGAACCATCAGAAAATCTAAAGTTTAAATTCTGCAATGCTCGCACTGCCGAGGAAGATGGACTTTGCCAGTCTGAGTTAGGGCAGCCTTCCCGTAGCCTCTTTTTTTTTTTTTTTTTTTTTTTTTTTGTTCTTCCAAATTGCCAGAAATGTTGCGTTCAAGAAGCAAACAAACGAGCAGTCCATGAGGCGTAAATGTTAAATATTTGCTCTAAAAAAACGAAATCAAGCTGGGCGTTGGTGGCACACGCCTTTAATCCCAGCACTTGGGAGGCAGAGGCAGGCGGATTTCTGAGTTCGAGACCAGCCTGGTCTACAGAGTGAGTTCCAGGACAGCCAGGGCTACACAGAGAAACCCTGTCTCGAAAAACCAAACCAGAGAGAGAGAGAGAGAGAGAGAGAGAGAGAGAGAGAGAGAGAGAACTCTTAAAAAAACGAAATCAAGGGGTTGAATTAATTATTCAGAAAAAGCTCCATTTAAAAGAGGCTTCTATCGGATGGATGGGTAACAGTTGTAAAATGTTTCTTTTATTTTTTCCCTCATGCCCTTGAGCTCAGAGAGCTTCTTTCCAGAAAATGTTCACAGTTCCTCGCAGCGCATTTAGGTCCTGGATGAAAGCCGGAACCATGGTCAGATAATATCTACGGCCTACCAGAGGAACTTGTTTTTGCCGTAATGGATCACCTGCATAAGACCGCAGGGGCGTTCGCCTTTTTTTTTTTTTTTTTTTTTTTTTTTTATTCCAGTGAGCTTTCAAGCAGACTTGACTCTGGCTCAAACCTAGAGTCCCCGCGCATGACCACTTTGAATCCTAGTGTTGCACCATCTCCCCTTCACTTGCCTCCCTGGCACCTCCTCTTTCTGATGCCCGCGGCCCAGATTATGATAATTCATTACAAAGAACAAATGTTCTCTTGAGACGCTCTTAGACAGGCGGTTTATAAAGTCTGAACCTTGACTGCTCATCTGTAAACTATGAGGATAAAGGAAGGTGGTGAAAGGTGCCTGCGCAGTGGGTGGCAGGAGGAAGAGCGGACCGGCCCGGCCGGTATGGAGTTCATTAAAGAAGTGTGTGAGCACGTGTGTTGGATTTCTTCCATCTCCTCCCACCTTCAGACTGCCCCCCCCCATTTCCCTCGTGATTTCTTGGCTCTGCTTCAGAAAACTGATCTTTTCATCTGACACTGTCATTTTGCAAGGCCAGACCCAGGCACACTGCCTGGCCTAAGGAAACACTTTTGGTAGAAACCACCACTTCCACCTCCTGACAATTCAATTATGGGTATGTTTGTTTGTTTGTTTGTTGGTTGGTTGGTTGGTTGGTTGGTTTTTGAGTCGGCTGCCTGCTGTTGAGCAGGATTCAGAACTCTTCTCACTAGCTTCCACTCTAAGCGACAAGTTTTTAAAGACGTTGAAAAGAGACTGTAGGCACCAAGGAAGACAAACATTCTATAAGACCAAGAGCAGTTTTTATTTTTGTGAAAGCAGTATTTCTAATTTACACTCTTCTGGAAAAGTAAATGTGATGTTAAGATCGGTGGGTTTAAGATGTTAAGATGTTGAGATGTTAAGCTTCCTTGGGTACTTATGGTGGTATTTGTCTACACTGACATAGTAGAGCCATAGAAATCTGAATTTAAATATGTTGTATTTAAAGATACTTATAATATTTAAAAATTAAAAATATATGCACTTTAAGTCTGCCCAGGAATCTCAGACTGCTGGTGATGTTTTTATATTTTGTAAAGAATGGAAAAATCAGGTTGAATGACTGCCTCACATCTTCCACTCACACCTGAGTACTCACGCCCTGGCTTCCACACAAGGTCTTCCGCGGTCTGTGCACGAGCGTTTGCCCCATCCAGGAAAGACGATATTCCTTTAAGGGAGCGTGCAGAGGGCTCCCTGAACCTGGTTCTCTTTCATGGTTCTCTTTGTTGTATAGTTTTAACCTTTTAATTTTTCCTATATCAAAGTCCGAGGGGTTAAAATTTAGAATGCTAAGACTCACGTGTTCTTCTGTGTTCCTTGCAGCAAGAAGCATAAGGCTTCGGGAGAGCCACACCACCGTACACGTTTGAGATTTCTGGTGAAGGACACAGTGGCATAACCTGGTGAATCCATTCAGGAATAAAGGCAAAGTGAATCCCGTGGTTGGAAATTTTTCTTTTGTAATCAAAGTACTAAGAACATGGAACTAACTCTAAATGAAGCTGTACCTGCACACTAAGAAATAAGATTGCGCTATGCCGAAATGCGTGCATAAGGCCCGAAGTTAAATTCTCAGTACAACACACACAAGACGTCTGTATTTCTTCATATTACAAATGAAATGTCTCCAATATTTGTAGAGCTTGTCCAGAGAGAGAGAGAGAGAGAGAGAGAGAGAGAGAGAGAGAGAGAGAGAGAGAATGAATAGGGATTACCTGTTAGAAGGTCCTAAGAGTGAAGCAGCTTTCAAGAACACACACACACACACACACACACACACACACACACACACACGAGATGGATCAGTGGTAAGAGCACTGGTTGCTGTTCCAGAGGAACCTGGGGTCAATTCCCAGCTCCTATATCATAGCTCACAACTGTTTATAACTTTAATTCCAGGGAATCTGATGCTCTATTTTATCCACTAGGCATGTAAATAATGTATAGATATACATGCAAGAAAAACGCCCATTCACATACAATTAAAATAAATTAAACTGTACATATTCTAGAATGAGTAAAATATATTACTTATATAGAATACTATGCCTATAATTTTTATGTCTGTGTAATATATACATATAAAATATATGTATATGTATATACATATACATACATATAAGGTACCTTCTGAAGTAGGCTTATTTTTATTTATGTGTGTCTGAGTGCATGCTACATGTGTTTGGGTGCCCCAGGAGTCCAGAAGGGGCATCATAGTCCCTGGAGCTGGATTACAAGAGGTAGTTATCATGAGACACCAGTGATGGGAACTGAACTTGGATTCTTTGAAAGAGCAGCAAGCACTTCTAACACCTACCATCTCTCCATCATGCGGGGGAAGAAGCTTTTTTATGAATTAAACATGATTAGAAACAATCTGGAGTGTGCTAAGTTAAAGACTCTTTGAAGGTACACAATACCAGGATTTTTCCTAAGTTTGAGCTGCTAAAATGTAACAAGCATTTTAAAAATCCAAACAACCAGTTTTTTCTTTCTTTTCTTTTCTTTCTTTTTCTTCTTTTTTTTTTTTTTAAAGAAGACCATTTCCATGAGAAAAATGTAAGCCATAGAACTAGGGTCAGGTGACTAAGTTCAAAGGCCATTTTCGGGACAGGCTGGATTCATTTCCATTGGAAAGGTAATGGTAGTTAAAAGGCACAGTAGGGTTCAAGAGTCCTTGAAAAATTCTTAGTTCTCTTTTAGTCTTAATTATCTTAATTGCTTCTAGTTTAGAAGTAAATTTATACATGAATGAGAGTCATCGGTTCATGATTTTAATTTTCTCAAGTCATTTGGTTCCAATTCCTGTGACACCTGCTGTGTTGCCTTTGACCTATTGGACCTTGGAGTGTCTTAAAGGTCCCAGCCACCTTCCTCCAGATCTACCTTCTCCTAGAGTTCGAGCTAGCTCACGTCTCTCATGACACTCTCCTTCCCTTCCGTGTGGATGTTTACGGAATCCATTTATTCTGCCAGAGAAGCTCCTTCTCCAGTCTTTGCCTGGCTGCTCCGTTGCACACCTCCTTCCAGATTCACTATAGCTGCTTCTCCAGTGCTCTTTACGGACTTCTTTCAGCATCTTCAGTGTCTGTCTTCCTGCTCCAATCTGTAATAGCTGATATCCACTCCCTGGACCCCTGTTTCGGTGGGGAAATAAGGCATGGCTGTAGCCTGCACGGCTTCTGTCTTGGGTTAACTGAAGCCTCGGCAGTGGTATCTGTGTGACTTTGTCCCCTCTCCTTAGTCAATGCTCGGAGCTCTGTGGCCTGTGGTTTTCACTATTAAATCAGCTATTTTCTCCCTTGTCACTCTATTTTCCTTTCCCCTTTTTTTCCTGTCTTTTCTGTTTGTTAGCCTTGCTAATCTGAGTTTTCTGAGCGATCCATAAAACTGACCTGGAAAGTGGCATCTGGGAGGTGCTACAGAGCAGAAGGCGAGAAGGGACTGGGAGACTTGGCAAGATCATGCACATTTCAGATAAGACAGGAGTAGTAGGATATTTGGTATTTTTTAAACAATTGTCAGCATGTATGTCTGTATAAAATGCATGATGGGTTGGTTCATGGTGCCTGTGGAAACCAGAAGAGGGCACTCGATAATCTGGAACTTGAGTTACAGACTTTATGAGCTGCTCTATGGATTCTGGGAAGCAAACCCAGGTCTTCTGAAATAGTAGCTAGAACTCTGAAGCACTGACCCATCTCTCCAGCCCTCAGGATCATTACTATTGTTTTGCAGTGTGCATATGTTCATTGTACATTGACCACCAACAATGGTAACTTTCCATGATGCTGGCCCCTCTTTTCTTTATCCTTCTCTAGAGACGGATCAGACTCGGGTTGTCAGATTTGCATGGTAGGTTCATTTACCAACTGAAGCCATCTCCCTCCTCCTGCTGATCCTTTGCTATCCTCCTAAGCCACAAAATGTATTTCTCTGTCTTTGTAGTCATTCCGGAGAAAGGATGGAGACATTCTGCTCTGGACAGAATATTTGATTATGATGTCAAACATATGTTTGACTTGTTTGTTTATGCCTTCCAATATGACCTTGTTTAATTGTAACAGGTCACAGATGATAACCAGTCTTTGCCTGATTTTTCTGGATCGCAAGTTCATATTTACCTTTTACTACAGTTGGTTGATTCAGAGCATACTCCAGTATGTCTTACTCTTTTGTGGATCTGTGCAGATTTGCTGTTACCCTCTTTGCCCATACTGACTCAAACAAAATAGACAGAAGGTCTTAAAACAGGCACTGTCTTCAAGATTTATTTTTACAATAATTTTCTATTCCCTTTAGTGCTATTACTATTTCTAATGTTTTCTTAATATTGTGCCTTACACCCATAGGAAAAAACAACAACATCAACCAACCAGATTCCCCAGAGCTCCCAGGGACTAAACCACCAACCAGAGAGTACACACATGGGGGAGGGACCAACAGCTCCAGCTGCTTATGTAGGGGGGGATGGGCTTATCTGGCATCAATGGGAGGAGAGGCCCTTGGTCCTGTGGAGACTTGATGCCCCAGTGCAGCAGAATGCTAGGGCTAGGGTGGGGAGGTGGGAGTAGGTGGGTGGGGGACCTCCCTCATAGAAGCAGGGGAGATGGGGGATGGGATAGTGGATTTATTTGCTGAGGGGAAACCAGGAAGGGGGAATAACATTTGAAATGTAAATGAATAAAATAACCAATAATAATAATAATAATAATAATAATAATAATAAAGATGTGCCTTACAAAGCATAGCACATCAGGTTTGTCAACGTCTTCATATTCAGATATTTATTTTAGGTTTGTAATAAATAAGAAAACTCTAGCTGGAAATTGAAATGTGAAATTTTTATTTAAAGTTATTTGCCTATTTTAAAAATGATATCAAAATGAAGACGTAAATATCTTATTGGCTGTTACTAGAAATGTTAATAACTTAATTTAGTGGAGGTACAAATGATTTGTGACTAGGGACTAGAAATAGGAGCATCTTTGATTTTTGTTTACAATTCAGGGCTTGAAGTCAGTTGTACAGGAATACTGTTATTGCTTATTGGAGACTATCTACCCAAACCTGAGCGCTTTGAAGACCTACCTTGTCTGTTTCCTAGCGTTTGTTGAGGAGGGAATGATCCGTGATTTTGGCTGGCCACTGAAGGCTGCCCAGGTTTCACCAGCCTCTCGTATTGTCTGATAGTTAGCTTTGAATAGGCTAATTAATATTTTACATGACCTACTACTGCTCGACAAAAGAGAAACGAGGTGGGGTCCCAGTGCTCGTGGCTTCTCTGGGAAACTCTTAGGACAGGGAAGTATTGGTAACACATTTTAAAGTACATTAACCACTAATTGAAAATAAATTAGGATGTTGACATTGCATTCTCAAAGGGCCAGCAAGCAGTCTCGATTCGAAACCCTGAAGAGAACTGAAACTTGATTCTGCAAGAAAAGGCCCTATTAAGATATGACATGTTTGAAGGATGAGTCGGCATTTTAAAAGAAGTTTTAAAAAGTTAATTGACAACAAGATTGGATTGATGGAGTGCATCTTCTCCATAGCCACTGGACTACACAAAAGATGGTAAATACCAAAGCTCATTAATTAGTAAATTCTTTTTTTCATTTTTTAATTTTATTTTATTTTTTTAATTAGCAAATTCTAATAAATATGTACATAGGAAAAATTTTTACAGGTTTATAGTTTACATTACTCTTTCGTATATTTGATGTTATTTAATCCTCATGAAAAGTCCTGAATGCTGAGAACCCAGACTTTCTGGTAAAGAAATGGAGGTTTCTTGTGTCTGAATGACTTCTCTGCATGTGTCGAATCCTGTCAGGTTTTGGGTGCAGCGTCCTTGACTGTGTCAGAGCACACTGAGTTCTTCAGTGCTGCCTCCAGCGCAGTATGACAGGCATGAAGTCTCGTCTTTAATCCATTTGATCCCAGGGCCATGTTCTTCGATCTGATGCTAGCAACGCCTGCACTGGTGTGCCCCAACAAGCGAACTCAGTGACCTTCCTTCCACAGCCGGTGAAAGTTTGACTTAACCCCTTGTGTGTGTTTGGTTCCTCGTTGCTTCCCCTAGACTTCATGGTAAGCAGTTATGCCATATAGGAAACCAATTATATAATTAGAGTACACCATTTCAGTATTTCAGACTCAGTTCTTTCCTGCCATTGGGACTATAATCTGGTGTAGACAAGGACTTGATAGGTTTTAGTGAGTTTGAAAAAAATCTACATTATTTAGACAAATGTTGAGTGTGCATTTGTGTGTGTGTGTGTGTGTGTGTGTGTGTGTGTGTGTGAGTGTTTGGAATCCAGAGGTTGACATCTGGTGTCTTTTTCAATCTGTCTCTGTAATTTTTAAGATAAGGTCTCTCCATTGGTACTGTCTGGACTCCACCCCCACAGTTGTCTGGCAACAGCTAGGTATGCCCCGCCCTACAGTTACCTGGCAACAGCCAGGCAGGCTTGGCTCACTATAAGAGGGGCTGCCTGGCCCCTCCCCTCCCTCTTGCTTCTTGTCTCTCTAATTCTCTTGTTCTCTCTTGCCCTCTTGGGCTCTTCCCTTACCCCGCCCGTCGCCTCCCCCTCCCCCTCCCCACCCCTCCCCCCTCTCTCCAGGTGGTCATGGTCTCTACTCTCTGCCTTTCTCTGCCTCTACTACTCTCTCAACTCCCCTCCTCAAGCCCGAAATAAACTCTATTCTATACTATACAGTCGTGTGTGTGTGTGTGTGTGTGTGTGTGTGTGTGTGTGTGTGTGTTCCCTCAGGGGGAAGGGATGCCTCGGCATGGGCCCGCTGAGGCACCTCAGAACATATTCTTTTATCACTCTATCTTTTTATGATCACAACACTCTCACTGAAGCTGGGGCTCCTCCATTAGGTATTAGTCAACAGTCGCAGGGACCTAGCTGTCTCCACCTCCCCAGAGCTGGGATTTCAAGTGTGTGCCACCCTGCCCCCACCTTTTTACCCAGGGATTGAAGGGCAAACTCAGGTCCCGATGCTTGTACAGCTCATACGTTGCCAACTGTCTCCTACGTCTTAATTTCTGCAACAAAGTTTTAATCATGATTAATATTGGTTGTTGTTGTTGTTGTTGTTGTTGTCTCAAATACCTCTGATAGAAATAATTTGGGATGAAAAGGTGCAGAATATTAATGGATAAAGCTTATCTAACACAGTCTGCTTTGCAATGAGTTCCAGTGCAGATCCCCATAGATACAGGAAACACCCTTTAAAATAAATTAGGCCTAAGGGATTCATCCATTCTTCAAGCTTTTTAATATCTTTGGGGTTGAGCCTTGTTCTATTTGTATTTATATATTTTAACTAATTATATACTGAACCTTCAAAACTTATATGAGAATCTACTAGTTCTTAAACATCCATTTCCTCTCTTATCCTTCCGTAGTCCCTGCTTTCCCCGAATTGTTTGCACAGATTTTCAAGACTAGCCAGTTGATTCAAGCCCTTTCTAAAGACCAGTCAGTTCACAGATAGGAAAGGCAGTCTTGTAAATACTTCGCATTGAGACACATTAGATAACAAAAGCACAAAGCACTGGGGATTAACTTTAGGATTCTTTTCTATACTAGCTTCTGTCAGGCTTCAATAATTTGATCTTTGAATAAAGACCACATGGCTGTAAAGTATTAGTCGAAGTCAAGTAAAAAAGTACTTTTTCGGGGAAACTCTCTGGTGAGCCAAAGCAAATAAAGACAGCTGTGTTCACAGACTGTGGTGTCCAGCCTTGCGAATCTGTGTCAGAGTTCAACTCCTCAGTCAGCCCAGGTTAGATAAGAGAGGCCAGTGGGAACAGAGCAGAGGTCACATTAACATTCTCTCTACTGCTCCCCGGAACACCTCAGCGAAACATTCACTTAATGTAATGCAGTATCTATTGAGAAGTATTGCACAAAACATTGACATTACTTTTATATAATATTGTAGTATCTATATAATTTTCTCTCTCTTTCACACACACATATGTATATATGAGTTGTTTTCTATTAATTTGAAAAAATAGTGTATTTCTTTCTAACCAATAAAGAATTTTCTAATGAGGGCTGGGAGATGATTCAATGGATCCACACTTGCCACACAAGTTATGAGGACTCTCAGAACCCGTGTCAAAAGCCTGCAGATGTGGTCCTAGTACATGGACGCCAGAGAGAGGGAAGCCCTTGACATGCTAGTTAGATTACATGGAATCGGTAAGCTTCAGCTTTAGGGAAAGACACCACCCCAATAAAGCAGAGTGAAAACAAGGAAGACACCTAACAACACTGAACACATGTGAACAGATGTACCTGCACACACCACCACACACACATGATTCACACACAAAATAAAACTGTATCTACTTGAAAAGCACACAGTGCTGGAATGCTGGCTCTGCTGTTAAGTCACTTGGCGTACAGCGTGAGAACTAATCTTTCTCCTTGTGCACCGGTAACCCCAGATCGGAGTGAGGCAGGGACAGGAGCCAAGCCTAGAAAACAGGAGCCTCAGGTTCAGGAAAGGACCTGGCCTCAAGCAGATAGGCAAACGTGATTTAGAAGGACATCTGATGCCCTCTTCTGGCCTCTACACATGCATACAAACATGCACATCAGTGTACTAATTCACACAAGCATTCTCTCTCTCTCTCTCTCTCTCTCTCTCTCTCTCTCTCTCTCACACACACACACACACACACACACACACACACACAAACACACACACACACAGGCACACACATACAGAGTAAAAAATTTAAAAGTTCAAAAGAATTCTCCAAAGAATTGATTTCTTACCCTAATTCTTTAATAGTGACTAATTAAAGTGGTAATTCTTGAAAAGCACTATAGTGTTCACTATGAACCTGGTATTGTGCTCGGGGTGGTGTGAGTAGAACTTATTTGTATCACTTTATATTGAATTCCTACTTGAAAATTCTACTGGTTAACTTATGTTTTTGTTTTTGTTTTTTAAATAGGCAGATACCAAATTGACCTTAAAAAGACAAAATGTCTTTCAATCTAAATACAATATTTAATAGATTATACAGGTTATCTATCACCATGTCATTGCACAGCAGTCTTTGTGGTGAATGATTTGCCCAAACGCAGGCTAACGTAAGTGCTTTGGACACGTCATCACAGGTTGGGCTGTGATGTCTGACAGGTTAGATGCGTTAACTGTGTTTTCACCTTATGGTGGGCTATGGCATTACCAGGCTGAGAACTGAGGAGCACTTCTATGTATCTTTATGCATATGTTCTTTTTGTACTCTGACATTCAGAAAGCTTTGGGACTAGTATGTTGCTTAAATGCTGTTATCCACTGAGCTCCCATGTCTAGAAACACCCATTAGCCTTCCTCCAGATGTGGTAGCCTTATTTTCACTTGCCATCTTGATTTAATAATAAGCTGTTGGCAAACTTGCAGAAATGAAACAAAACTCCATTTCGATTTTGAAGCAAATAAATCACGTATACACATCTTTTTCTAGAAGTTCATCATAATAGACAACGCTCCCAGGTACGTGAGCATCATTAGCCGGAGAATAAAAGCATTTGTGTAGTCTTGAGTACCTAAGGAGAAGGTGGGAGTGGGGTTGGAACCCTTTCTTTTGTGTCTAAGAAAACTTACCTATCTAATCTTTTAGATGGTAGCAAAAATCTAATGATCCTGTTTGCTATGGTGACTGGGAGATCGATCAGTTCGCCGACAGAATCTCTTTCTAGGGCTCATTTGGTAAGTTTATAAAGACTGGCTTATTTTTTTAAAAATCCAGTGCTGAAGTGAGCAGAGAAGCCATGTGGTCAATATCTCACAGACAGAAGACTGTTGGTGGAAAATATGTGAGCAAAGGCCCTTAGGGATGGCGATGCGAGGCTGCCAATGGAGTACGTGCTCCGGTGTGGATAGGCAATGACGAGCAGCAGTGAACTCTTCAGTCTGCTGATGAGCTACAAGTTGCCACACTGAATCAAAGCTAACTAAGCCAGAGACAAGAAACTCAGAAACACAGAGTATTAGCAGTGATGTTACAGAACCAGGTCGGGCAGAAACTCCAACATTCACCTGTATCTCAGTGTCTTCCTGATCACTGTATCGGCACACTGTAAGGAAACAGAGCACATCCACCAATATATTCCAGTGGTCAGGTAACACAACAGAGGCTGATAGTCACAGCGCATGGCTGGGCATTCTCATGCTGTGTCATCAGCTCAACATCATATTCTGTTGCCCTCGGCTGCCTCCATCCTTGGCCACACAGGGGAACTGGTTACCATGAGGTTGATCTGCTGCCCTCATGATAACCCTGGGGAACAGAGCTCATTTCACCTTGTTTTGAGATAAGGAAACTGAGGCTCTGAGAAACCTACGGTAACTAAGGTGGGTGACTGAGCTGTAACTCAAGCTTAGAGCTGTTAGAAATGAAGCCTTTTCCCCAAAATAGTCATTGTTGTGCCTGCTGCTTACACAATCAATTCAGAAGTCTCCAGATCCAGCATTGCCTGACGCATCTCTTCAGAAAAGTGTGCACGGCTTTCTGCATGGTAACCTCGCCATGACCTATGGCTCTTCTGCAGTCTCGAGATGGCACTCATTCTTTCTCTCCGTAGCACCATTCATGGGAATTGCCTCAAGATGATTGCTTCTGTCCCCAGTTGATGTACCCCTTTCCAAACCTAGAAATCTGTAGTCACAACTCTTTATGTCTAAATTTGTTTTAGTCAGGAGCTTTGATAGCACAAGGATCACATCATGAACAGTGACGGAGTGGGCCTTAGCGTGAACGAGATGGGAATTTGCTTTGTCATGCTGTCCTTTCTTCTTTGCTTTGGCTTACACCGCAGGATTTAAGTCACATGGCTGTATTGACAATGACGTGATATGACAGCTGTGGTTATAGCATGATTGGTACCTTGATGATGCTGGCACAGCCCTTCTGAACAGCTTGCACAAAACTTTCCCTGCCTCCACACCTACCCAAGCCAAAAGGGAAGTATTTGCTCTTGTGGCCTAGCGAGGGACTCTTATGTACAGAGCCAAACAGATCATGCCTTCACTGGTGTAAGGCTCGTGGTTGTATACGAGGAGGCCACCCTGTGGATGGCAGCCAGGCAGGCTGAGATACAGAAACAGCAGAACCAGACAGTCACTGCAAATGTAACAATGCAATAACAAAGCACAGAAAATGTCAGAGCAGGCAAAGGGGCAGGGTAACAGCCAAGATTGCAGCCATAGCACTGAGAGTGTAAGTGTGAGAAGCATTAGAGGCCTGAGGTCCAAAGGTCTGGGACTCCCTTGGACCTGGAGCAGTAACATTCATTCATTCATTCTCTCTCTCTCTCTCTCTCTCTCTCTCTCTCTCTCTCTCTCTCTCTCTCTCTGAAACCTTGACAGCCTACACTTGGCTGTTGTAATAAAAGAACTGTTGTCAAGAGCTGTGGAATTAATTCTAAATGGGCAGAGCTCCTGGTGCAGTCACGATTTGAATTGTGGTAGAAGACGGGACAGCACAGCCATCATCTGATTAGCAACACTTTGAGTAAAACTAGGAGTAAGTGCGCATCACAAACTTTGATTTTTGTTTCCTTGGCCCGAGTATCAGGTTTTCCAGAAATGCCAGGAAAAAAACTGAGAGGGGTTGCTTTATACGCCCCAGAGACCAGTAGTGCTGAGAAATAGGCTGCGGGTTGCTTTTTTTTTTTTTTTTTTTTTTTTTTTTTTTGTGGAGATTCTGTGTTATTCCCGTCTGTGCGGCAGGCCTGTATTAATTTCTTATTTCTAGGATCTGGGTCAAATTGTAGGTCTGGAAAAATGCCAAATAGCTCTATACAGGAATGAAGCCATCAAAGGTTATCAAATGATACCGAGAAAAGGTGAAAATAAATTATAATTATAAGTCTTTTCTGTCTATCTATCATGTCAACCAGTTAGGATATTGCTACTCCCCTGTGTCCTCCTCTTGTTTCTTAGAGTTTATATTTGAGATGTTTATTCTAACCAGACTTCAGAAAAGGCCTTTCAACTTAGCCACTTTCCTGCTCAAGTTTCATTCTCAAGAGAGAGGAGTGAAAGGTCACAGGTCCGCGTGGAGATTTCACGGCGGTTCTTCGGCTCCTGACCCAGTTCTGCTGCTGCTCAGATTTCTAAATCCTATTTGGATCTCAGCCAATGTCACTCCAAAGCCACCTTTCGCCGGGGCCTGATGGAGCTGGTTCAGCCCAGCAGCGCTGGCACACAGGCGCATTGGAAAGGAGCATAGGTGCTTTCAAGACTCAGAAAAAAAAATGACTTAATTCAAGATAGTATTTTGGTTTTTAGAGATTTTTTGCTTTTGAATGTATGGTATTGTGAATCAAGCCCAGAGATTTGCACAATCTAAGTAAATACCATACCTCTGAACTGCATGTCCAAGCTTCCAATTATAAAAATGAGTTTATTGTAATTCAAAAATTAATCATGTAAAATATTAGAGTTTTTTTTCTCTGTAATGGTTCTGTTATGGTCTACGTTTACCTCAATATCCCCACTAGAAGCATTTGAGACAACTGGAACTTTGACTATATTTGAGTCTGTTGGCAATTAAAGCTTTAATAGTCCCATACACAAAGATATCGTTTTTTCACATTGCAAAGTGAAAAGCAGTCTCCGGCCAGGTGGGGCAGCACCTGTCCTTGGCAGTCAAGGATGAAATGGCAAGGACAAGACAAGGTTGGGCTCCACAAAGAAATCTGTCTTAAGCCAAAGTTAAGGAAAAACAGTAATGGTTTTTACAATGGAGCTGAAGTTGCATCTTATGAGTAAGTGGAAGATCCCTTTCCTGATTCCTTATGTGTACATCAAGGCTCTGCAGTGTAGACACACTGTGATGGTTCGTATATGATTGGCTCAGGGAGTGACACTATTAGGAGGTGTGGCCTTGTTGGAGTAGGTGTGTCACTGTGGTTGTGGGCTTACGACCTTCACCCTGGCTGCCTGGAAGTCAGTCTTCCACTAGCAGCCTTCAGATGAAGATGTAGAACTCTCAGCTCTTCCTGCACCATGCCTGCCTGGATGCTGCCGTGTTCCTGCCTTGATGACAATGGACTGAACCTCTGAGTCTGTAAGCCAGCCCCAATTAAATGTTGTCTTTATAAAACTTGCATCGGTCACGGTGTCTGTTCACAGCAGTAATACCCTAACTAAGACACACACTAAGGAGAAAAGGGGAAACACGAGACTCAGTCCGTGGCCATTGTGTTTGGATGAGGTTAACTGGGCTCTAAGAGACTGGCAGTGTTTAACTCAGAGAAGAAATGGGATGTACAGGGCATTGAAAAGAAGAGTGTCTTAGTCACTGCTTTATTGCTGTGAAGAGATGCTTTGACCCAGGCAACTTAGCATTTATTGGTTCCTTGCTTACAGCTTTAGTAGGTGAATTCATGATCATCATTGTGAGAATATGGCTGCTGGCGGCCATGGTGCTGGAGCAGTTGCTAAGGACTCACATCTCATGTACAAGTTGTAGGCAGAGAGGGAGCCCTTGGACGTGGGCAGGGCCTTTTGAAACCTTGAAATCCACCCCCCCAGTGGCCCACCTCCTCTAACAAGGCTATACCTTCAAATTCTTTCCTAGATAGCTCTATACACTAGGGAGCAAGCACTTAAATATATGCATCTATGGAGGGCATTCTCAAACCACCATAGACAATTAGGGGTGCAAGAGGTGTGCTGGAGTAGATATTGTATAGGAAGAATAAGATCACAGCGTAGAAGAAGAGAGCAGCAGAGTCGGGCTGCACGTCGCACATCTGTAACCAGGTACTCAGCAGGATCGTGGTTCAAAAAATTCCGCATCACCACCCTTGGCACTCTGCCCAGCAATTGGATCCATCACACTTTCTCCACTATCAACTTGACTTAAAATATCTACAGTGAAATTTAGAGGGCTTCCCTGAACACTCATAAGATTTTTACAACAGAGAACAGAATCAAAGTTTCTGCAAACTCCTCCACTAGTGTCTTTAGTGAGTTGCTTTTGATTGTAATGTCCAGCTTATCCATAGGCACCTGTTGAATCCTTCAGCCACGAAAGGAATGTGTGCGGACAGGTTTGAGAAGTCGGAATGCTGATCTGTCCAATATGCAGACAACTGAGACAGTTGTATTAAAAAGAGGAGTTGGGGCCGGTCTGTTTCTCCCTGAGACTGGGTATAACCAGAGAACCAGGGATTCCAGCATGTTCCTATAAACACTGGAAGGTGCCCTTCCCCCAGGACACCTTGATCTTCACAATCCTTCATACTTAGATGCAGTATAGATGCTGTTTTACATTTGGAATGGAACCCAGATCACCAGGTCATGCATCTAAGCCACAGAGTATATCATCAGCACAGGGACTGGGTGTGGCTGGAAAGACCGCAGCTTGGAAGGCTTGGAGGTGTCCGTGCAGGCTGACCAGGGGCAGAGCATGTTGGTGCACAAAAGCGCAGCAGAGGAAGGCACAGCTCCCCCCCCCTTTTTTTTTGTTCTCTGATGCTGAAGTCATTGCATAGATTTTATATAAAATGAGGATATCACTCCTCCAAGGTATGGTTTGAGGGGGCGACGGTCTTTATTGTAGATATGGGGTAAGAGTACACCCAGGGGCTTCTGAAAGAGTTCAGAGCAGGGAGAGGAAAGAGTAGACTATAAACATGGCCAGAAGATCGGCCATGCTGGTGGTGGGGTGGGGCTGTGGAGGAGAGGGAGCAAGAGAGGAGGACCAAGAGAGGAAGACAAAAAGAAAGAGCAAAGGAAAGCACAGACTGAAAGAGCAGGCTTGTATGGAAATGAGAAGCTGTGGAACACAAGCCTGTGGCCACTGTGAGAACTTAGAGCAGCCCCAGGTACTGAAGGCGCCCGGGGGCCAGCCTGCAGCATGTGCTCTGGTGTGCTGAGAGGCACCACCTTTAGCTATTTGTCCAGCTTTTTTTTTTTTTTTTGAACCCGACCAACTGAACAAATTCTGTGAACCTCATTTTAAAAATTGAAACGGTCTATCTGTTCAGTGTGCTTGTTCTACCTTTTACTCCCCACTTCTCCAGCATGGCACACGTTCCCTTCTCCTACAGAAGGATCACGAGTTATACCATTTGAGAAGAAACTGGAATAAACTAAAATGTAAACACATTTACCTTTTCTCTACAGCGGCTACACAAGGAGGAGAATATCAGCCTGCCTCATCACTGCCTGAGTCACCTAGAATTTGGGGCTATCATCATCGTCACATCCCTGGGTTCTCTGTGGCCACCCTCACGTTCCTCCAACACATTATGAGCCCTTTCCCCTGTCAAGATTAAAGAGACCTTTACACCCTTTGAGGAGATGTGACTCTACTGCTGTTTCTACTGTGTGATTAGCATTAAGTCCTCCAGCACTAACTATATACCCTAAATTCTGCTATAGTGTTTGTTTTTTCCCTTTCTACTAAGGCGGCAGAATCCACAATTCAGGTATCATGTCCAACTGACACCCAATTTAAGATGATTCAAACCTAAAGTGGTTTGTTTTCACATAGATGGAAAGGAAACTCTAGATTAGCAGCATAAAATCCGTGTAGTGGTCAGAGTCCGCAATCTGTACACACCCTTACGCCCCCAAACCTCAGATATGACTGTGTCTGACCAGGTTCAGAATGACAAAAAGTTTCAGGTATGACACAAGACCAGCAAAGGGAGAGGTGAAGGCTTGTAGGGAGGTCCCGCCTCTCATGGCCTCACACTTCCTAAGCTCAAGGAGTCGTACTGGTTCTTTATCTGTGAACCAATATTGCCAGAGTCCTTAGAGTTCACCTAAGCAGTGAAGGCTGATTGAAGATGTGTGACTGGTTTCCAGATGAAGTTAGTCGTTAACCTTGTACAGAGTTGATAAACCTCATGAGTATCGATCGGAATTGAGCAAGCAGATCCTAACTGCCTGCAGATTGGTTTCATAACAAAATGATTTTTCTAGATCATATCATTCTCGAAAAGAAAATGGATTGGCCTTTGGGGAAAAATACTAAATATATAGGTCCAAGACTCATAAGTGGTTTGATTGCGTTTTAAAAACAAGTTGGCAGGGACATTAAAGGATTGTCTCTCAAGCATTGTAGAAGCGTCATGAGGAGTGCAGACCCCTGACGGGAGGAGTGGTTATAGGCAGTTGGAAGATTTGGTCAGAATGATTTCCTCCTTCATGCATCTTACAAATGGACAGATCCCCACATGCTAACGGTGAAGCTCCCGTGTTTTCTGCCAAGAACACAACATTCATTAGACACTGTGGGCTATGAACTAGGTTCCAAGCACTGGAGTGTCTATCAAAATCTGCCTACTTTATTCTCCAGTGGTCAAATGGAAAGGGGGGGTTGGAAGGGAGGTTGTGTTGAAATAACTCCAAGGAAATGTGATGGGTATCACAGGGAATGGCCAAAGGGTTCCCCACTAGCCGGTCAAGTCCGGTGAGTATCACTAAGCACACTGTGAGGAATCAGGGGAATTTAGTATTTAAACTGGTGCCTGTCATTGTTATTAGGCCACATCAACAGCGATCTCTATAATGCTTTTACATTTTTATGAGAATGTGCTTCAGTCGTTGTGAGCTTTGTCTTCATTTATCAACACTTTAAACTTTCTGAGGAGACATGATTTTGCACTAGCTGCGGGCACGTGGTCTTCAATGTCTTTCTATGCCTTTCTGGGAAGTCTGAGTAGTAGTCTGTACCGTGCAAATGCCCAGCTGACTAACAGGCAGTGGGCAATTCCAAGGCAGTGGTGATGAACCCTCCAGGGCTCTTGGGGGGGGGCGCGTCTCCTCACTATGTCTTGCAGCCTGGGAGTCATTAGTGAGCACCAGGAAGTGGGGGGGGGGGCTGGACACCTCCTAAGTCCCACCCCCTATTGGTTGGTGCCCCACTTTAAATCCAAAGCAGCAGATCTCCGTTTTCACTAAGCGACTGACCTTTCATGTAAATTTGTTCTAAATTTGTAACCCACCAATGTTACACTGGAGACTCAAGACTGGGTTATAATAGCAACTGTTTAACGTTTGTTAATCTCTGGAGTTCCCAAAGAAAGGTTGCCTCCCTCGAGCAATTTGCCATCTAGAAAGTAGAAAGGAAAGATAAATGGAAAAATATATTTTATTATTTATACTAAAAAAAATTCTAAGTGATATCATTTAATAGTGCTGGCAAGAGGAGGCAGGCGCGAGCCCATCCTTTTTCCTCGGAGTGCACCAGACTCCCGTCCCGAGGCTCTTAAGGGAGGACTCACCCTTCATGAGGCTCTTAAGCGAGGACTCACCTAGTCCTAGTGTGTGAATCTGCTGCTGGAAGCCCGAGATTCTCGGGTTCCCACTTGAAGAAGAGTGGAGCCCGGTGAAACCCAGACCTGTGCACTGTCAGCGCCTGCTTGACAGTCTTTCCAGTTTGAAAGGAAGTGGGGAGAACATAAAAAGAGAAGGGTGAGGGGAAGGGGGAGGGGGAGCGAAGGGGAGGGGAGGGGGAGAGAGAACAGTGATGGGCTTAGGAGTCAAAGAGGACGTGAAGGAAAACTGGGTAGGGGCAGGGAGGGGGCGGCAGAGGAGCAGCTGGGAGCTCGCGGGACTCTGCACCCTCCTCCTCAGCCATTAGTTTGGTTTCAAATCCTAGGTTTGTGGCAAGACACTTCACTTTTCCTGCAAACGTAATTTCTTCATTTATAAACATAAGAACCCGATTTCCTCATAAGATCGTGATAAAGAAGACACATTAAAACGCCTAGAACGCATACTTAACGGTGAGGTTAAAGAAATAAAAATCTTCTATGAAAAACAGTCGTGGTGCTGGTATTTTTGAGACGATTGAACACTAAGGGGAAGGCAGAAAGGCTCTGTGGTTTCCATTTTAACCGAAATACATGCTTCTCTTTCCTCTCCGTTTTTTTTTTTTTTTTTCTTCAGGGGGATATCCCTGCCTATCCCCTAAATGAATGTGTTCAGTCCTCCCGACTTTAGCACTTTAACAATGTAGCGTTACCATCCTCCCCTTTGATTACTGTGCACGAGTCTTCCTGCGACCTTTAGGTTTGAGAGTAGCCAATACCACCGCTGCGTTTCTCATAAAGTAAACAGGATGGAAAACAGGGCGAAGGTCGAAGGTCGGTGGCACCCCTTGCCTACCCGTGGGAAGCTTTGCTTCACCTCACGCTGGGACCGTTTACTTCTGTTCATGGTTACAGGAAACCCAGGATGGATTCTGATGAGAATAAAGTCGAGATGCCCAGAGGAGTAAGTGGGAAGAAGAGCTTCACCAAAAGATTAAAATGAGAACGAAGAAGACAGGTTGAACGTGAGCACAAACTCATTCAGTCTTGTCTGCATGCTTTCTAGGATAAAAACAACTTCCTCCCCCTCCCTCCCTCCTCCTCCTCCTCCTCCTCCTCCTCCTCCTCCTCCTCCTCCTCCTTCCTCCTCTTCTTCTTCTTCTTCTTCAAGATTTATTTGTTTTAGATGAATACATTGGTTCCCAGTTGTGAGCCACCATGTGATTGCTAAGAATTGAACTCAGGACCCAGTCTGTGTGTGCACGATGAGATGACAACCCAGTCCTGGTTCAGTGTTGAAGTAAATAACTATTGAGCTAAAGCTTAAATTGTCCATTGTTTGCCAATTACGCTCATGCGTAAGATGTTAACATGTGAGTTTTAATGTGTGGTGTTCGACTAAAAGCTGGGAGAGAGCAAACTAACCAGCTCTTGGGATGGTCCCAAACCTCTGATGCTTGATGGCTGTGGGAACAGAATTCTAGGATGCAGGCTGAGTTTTCTTTTTGTATCCACGAAGGTGACTGGACCCAGATTGTTGTATAGTCCAGCCATGGTGTCATTATCCATGGTGGTGACATCATGGGCTCTTCTGCCTGCCTGCCACCCAGGGCAGCTTCCTATTCCTCTTGAAGAAGCTATAGGGAGAGGAAAGGGATTAAATAAATGTGAACATTCAATGTGATGGTGAGGATGTGAGTCTAGCATGCTCCTACATTACAAAGATTAAAAATGTATCGGTGCAGGCTGAGGTGGGGGTCACAGATTGAGACAAGGGTCTCCTCCGTTCAGGAGCTACCTAGCCTCTTCTTTCTCATATTGTTCTTTAGAATAGTAAAGTCATGTGGAATTCAGTACTGTGCTAGTAATATGGGACTACAGTCTCTTTCTGATGCTTATGTTCATTCAATTAGAAAATATTTAGCTCATCTGTCACTTCTGGAATTTAGTGACTTTCAAGTGTCTATGAATAACGTGAGGTATTATAGAATTTACACACACATATGCGCACACAATCATTTACCACAGCATTGTCTTTTGGGGGTCCTCACACTTCGGAACACTTGGGTGGAAATTATAAATGTGAAAATACTGTAGTATCAGTAATGACCACTGGATGGCAGGCTGCTAACACCTTTGATTTGCTGTTTCTCTAACTCCTGTCTCCACTCTGGAGATAGCTTTCACAGTCTTTTCTTTTTCTGTGAAGGGTTTTGTTTTGTTTTGTTTTGTTTTTTGTTTTTGTTTTGTTTTTCCAAAAAGTATTTGCATGTATTTTTATGGCTAGTAAGTGAATATGTGTAAGGTCAGTCAAATATTTCAGTTGTAGAAATACATTCTTATGAAATTTGACTCAAATAATAACCTTCCTATATAATCAAATTTTGGGCATGTCTGGACCAAAAAGATCTTTATTCTAAATTCTAAAGATTAGACTATTGTGGATTATTTGTATGTTAGTTGATTGTGGGTGAACATTACTATATTCGTCTATGAATGTCCACAGAGAGGTCAGCCCACTGACCCTGAACCTCAGTGCTTCCTGGGGAAAAAAATGAAGACCAATTCTGTTTTCATTTCCGAGAGGTTTTTGAAAAAGCACAACGGAATCCATGCTACAACACTGACTGAACTCTGGAAAACAAGACACTTGGATTTCAGAAATAATGGTCTCAGCTCAACTTTTCAAAGCTCAGGATTAAAAATCTTCACTTTAAATAGGATTTGAGGAAATTCCGGGTGAAACTAGGGTCATGCTTCAGCAGACCTCTATGATTATCATCCATCTGGTTAGAGTAGGAATATTTTTCAATTGTATACTTAGTGTCAAGATTTGTGGAATAGCTACCCGAATTGGAAGAATTTAGAAAGATACTGTTTAGTAAAAAAAAGTATGTAAATCAAAATTATCTGGAAATGAGTAAGAGCCTAAGACTTTTACATCATCTCTTTTCCTAAAAAGATTTTTATTATTTTTGTTTCAAATCTGATTTCTTGGTTGTAGAGTTCTTTACATAACTAAGTACCTTTCAAAATAATAATAAAAAAAAAATCCTGGCCAATCCCAGGCCTTTAAATATACCATGAACATGTGCTGAGTGCTCAGGATCTGGGACGCCTGCCTGTTAGTGCCAGGAGCCAGGTGAGCCGGGAAAGCACCTGCGGGTTCAGGATCCAGGATTTCTGACTTGTCAGCATCCAGAGAGAGAACACTGTGGGTGTTTAGGTGCAAGCGTTGTTTTTCATTGATAAGGTGGCCATTGACGATGCATCATGGGTGATCTTACACCCTGGCAAATGTGGGCACCACTAACTGGACTCAGCAGGTTAGTGTATGTGTGTGTGTGTGTGTGTGTGTGTGTGTGTGTGTGTGAGAGAGAGAGAGAGAGAGAGAGAGAGAGAGAGAATGAATGGTATTGGAAAGGGAATGTGGTTAGGTGAAGGGAAATTGAGAGCAAGGTAGGAGTAGATAAGCAGCCAAGTGTGGCAGTCTGAATAAAAATGGCCTCTATAGACTCATATATTTGAATGTTTAGTCACTAGGGAGTAAAATTGAAAGGATTAAAAGAGGTGTGGCCTTCTTGGAGGATGTACGTTACTGGGCTTGGGATTTAAGGGCTCAAAAGTTCATGCCAGGTCCTGACTCTCTCTCCTTGTTTGTGGATTAGGATGTAAAACTCTCAACAACTGCACTAGAGTCTGCCTACATGCTGCCCCGCTCCCTGCCATGATGATAATGAACTAAGCCCTGAAACTGTAAGCCAGCACCAATTAAAAGCTGTTCTAAGAGTTGCAATGGTCATAGTGTCTTCACAGCAGTAAAACAATGTCTAAGTTGACTAAGACAAGTATGTAATTTTCAAAGGGGGAAAAAAGGAAACTAAGGCTCTGCTAATGAGATAATACCTACCCAACCCTATACGTGTAAACTTTTAATTAGGTCTATAATTTGTTTTCTCTCTGAAAGTCACACATACACGAAAATTAACTAATTAGAATCTAATTTATGTATAGGGCCATACACAAAAAGAAGGATTTTCAAATATTTGATCACATCTTCAATTGTTCCAGAAACAGTCTTCAAAGTGCTGAAGCAGAGAATAAAATCTAAGCAATCAGGTCACTGCATGCATGCTCTTCTAAAGGTCTATTACTAGAGTTTACATTTTTATGGCTGTATGTATCCAGTGTAAACCTATGATTTGATAGTGGCTATGTAATGCTTATGTTGGGGTTAGAAGTTATGACTGGGAACATGAAGTTTCTTTTCATACAATGGAAGCTAATGGTGTTTTTAGTTTATCTCTTCCTCATGAAATCAAAGACAAGATCTAGAAGGTAAGACTTCATATCTTGAAATATTCATATGGTATTTCGAAGACTCTAGTTTTAAAAATTGCAAGACTTTTCTGTCATTGAACTGTCTTTCACTGTTGACCTATGAAGCAGATTTTGTCCCTAATCATGTGACTGACACCACACATCATTGACGGTGACTGGAAGTTAGAAATTGCTTCTCTATTTCCTGATTCTTGCTAGAGAGTTGCACATTTTGGGGCTTTCCCAGTGTTGAGAACCACTTTGCACGGGTGGGGAAGGATTAACTGCCTACCTGCCACAGTCTCAGGTACTCATCACACCCTGTGGTCAGACATTTAGCTCTGTGGTCTGTCTGTGCTCTTTACTTATCTATGAGCTGTACAAAACCAGAGCTGCATCTGTTTAGCTTATAATTATATTGCCAGTGTCCAGTTTTATTAAACCCCTGGAGCTTAATAAATAACCTCAAAGTATTTGTTTCATACATTGGATTGCGAAGAGCTGATACCGATTGCTAGCTCTGATTCAATGCAATTCACTTCTAAAACCCAGGGACCTAAGCATCACCCTACCACGCTCAGCCCCTTGTGCCACAGACTTCATTTGCACCCTCTCCACCCTGTGCTGGTTCATGAGAAGATAAAGAGAGGCAGATTTTTTTTCAATAACAAAAATCCAAGCAGCAACTGCTGTCCAGGAAATGAAAATCACATGGGCCCCAGGGGCTAGAGGTCTTATTCGCTTCATTAACTGCCACATCATCACCATCATTTAGAATGCATGCACATTTTTTTTTTTTTTTTGGTATTCAATAACCCAGTGAACAAATGAAGTACACAATAGGAGACAAGTTGACATCTTTTGATAAAGATGTTTTAATTTTGCAGCAGCCTTAGCGGGAAGGTTTTAATCTCCACAGTAGTCACTGTCTTCAAGGTATCTCAGGCTGGGGAGATAGCTCCATTACTCAAGTGTTTGCCACGAAAGACTTGAGTGTGATGGCCAGAAAACATTTTTAAAAGGCCAGATATGGTATTTCTGAGCTTGTAGTTCTGAGCTAGGGAAGTGGAGGATGGACAGATCCCAGGGCTTCCTTGTCTAGCCAGCCACCATTCACCATCTGGTGACTCTCCAGGCCAGGAAGAGATCCTGTCTCAAAAACAAAGGTAAACAGTGCCTACAGCAAAGACCCCGAAGCTTGACTTCAGACTTCCATGAAGAGGTGCACATACCTGTACATAGATGAATATGCACACACAAACGTGCACGTTTGTATACCTGCAGACATAAAGAAAGGGATCTTTCATTCTTAAAATTCATCCATCCCCTGGAATCAGGCGAGGATTGTGTGTTGGTAGGTTGTCGTTTCCCAGGGTCTTTGTGGTCCTATCCTTCACACTCAGTGGAGAAGGAGTGTCTTTAGGTTCCAAGAGTAGGGACATTACCAGGATCCACAATTCATGTGTTTTTCAAACAAAAATAGCATTGTAAGACAGAATATACTCTTACTGGAGAATTAAGCTGCGGGTGGGGTTGACTGAGAACATTTCTTTCTGTTCTCCCTTTGGGCTTTTGTTTTGGGCACCTGCACTGCAGTCCTAACCACCCTTGAACTAAGGGTGGTACATTTGAAACAGTCAGACAAGCTTCTCCAGGACATAGCCCTTGTGGCTTCCACATCTCATTAGGGACTAAAAATCACAACTACCCTAATTGAGTCTGAAGAAAGCCACTCTGCTTCTCAAAATTCATATGGGAATTTTATTTCCTTACCACTTAGGGTGCTGGTTGGAGAACCCTGAAAAGTTGAAAAGGCATGGGTTGAGGGGGGCTTGTTTTGTTTTGTTTTGTTTTGTTTTGCTAAATGTGCAGAGGTTATATGAGAAGAAATGCTGCTGGTCAAGAGCCCCCAGAACACTGTGTGATGTTCTGATTCACCACTTGAATAACACTGCTGAAGTTATAGAAAACACCACTTTGACCCAGGGGACACTGTGTCATAAAGGCAGCTCGAAACCAGTCAATGAAAGCAGAACATTTTAACCTTGCCTTTTCTTCCTAAAAATAGGGAAGAAAACACACTCCGGTGTGAAGGATGCCTTCTGTAGACCACTTACATAGAAACATTCTGGTGTGAAGGTTTCAGCATGGAGAGTTCTATACAGCCAAACATGCCTAAAACACCCCTTCTGTTCCCTAGTCCTCCTCACACAATCTTCTTCTCCATACTGCCTCTCTTGGCTGGATCTACCACAAGCATATGTTTCTACTTTCCTTATGACCAGTCCCATGTCATGTGAAATTTGTATTTCTTTCTCTCATTCATTTACCATCCCCTGTGTTACACAGCAGGGCCAGGATTATCAGGTTTACGAGGATTTCACCTTCGCTCCTGATTCCAATGAATTATCCACGGCTTCCTGGAACACGGTGAATATTGAGAATGTAAGGATACTGAAGATTTGTTGCTTTTTTATTAAAATTGCATTAACTTATTTTGTATGTGTGTGTACATGCACGAGCACAAACTCACAGGTCAGAGGACAACTTCTGGAGTTGAGTTTCTTCTTCCACCATGCGGGACCTAGGAATTGAACGCAGGTCAGCAGGCTTGGCAGCAAATGTCTCTACCTGTTAAGCTATCTTGCTGGCCCAGATATAGATTTCTGTAAGGGTAGAGATGACTTGCAATGTCTAGGAAAAGCAGGAAGAGGAGGAGCAGCACAGTGGCCAAACTTTGCCAGCGGCAACGAGAGAACACTTTGGCCAGTGAACGTGCAACTAATTGAATTCAGTCAATTTAGTTTTACCTCAGAGTTCTTTGTGACTCTCTCAATGTCAAATCCTAAAACTTCGTCAGAGTAGATGTGTATGACTTTGCTTTGCTCTTTGAGTTGTAAATCTGGAGAATTTATGAAACACCATAAAAAAAAAGAAAAGAAAACCCCTGAGAAATATTGAGGAGAGAACTTCATCGACAAACTGCTAGGCCAGGAACATGAACCTTTAACCTCAGAGTTCCACGTTAAAAACAAAACAAAACAAAACAAAACACAAAACAAAACAAAACAAAACAAAACAAAACAAAACAAAAAACACCCACAAAAGCCAAGCATGGTGGAGTATGCCTGAATTCCGTTTCTTTCTAGGGAGGTGGAGAGCAGATGACCCTTGCACCTCACTGGTCAGTCAACCTAGACCATGTGGTAAGTTCCAGGCCAGTGAGAGATTCTGTCTTAAAAGATGGATGACCCCCATGGAACAATATCCAAGGATGTATTCTGATATCCACTCAGACTCCCCACATACAGATACACACACACACACACACACACACACACATACACACATACACACACACACACACACACACACACACACAGGCTATTGGAATGGAATTCTGTGTATAGAGTTGCTATAATGAAAGCTTTGTTTTTTTGTCTTTTTCCATGTTCAGGTCACAAGGGAAATGCCACTGTTTAGTAGGGACCACCATGAGAACATGTCTTGGTATTTTTGAAGTACTAATGGGGTAACCAAGGTTGGAACCTTCGTCATCAGCAGCCCATGTGCTGACCTTACTGTTCTGTAAATCCATTCTCTAAAGACTCCTAGACCAAGTTTCTTCCTGACATTCACATCAGTTCAGAATCTTCCATTCAGACCTCCTTTCTCCTTTCACCTAAACCTGTTTGTAACTTACTGCTTCTTCCTTCAACTGTTTAGCACCTTCTGGCTACTCACTGCATGGCTTCTCCTAACTTCCTTCACTCTGTCTGCTCTTTAGTCTTCCAGTATATTCTACCTGACCTCCCCCCCTTCTCATCAGTGCCCTTTTGGAGTCACCTTCCCACAAAGTCATGGTAAGTACTGCTCTAAGCCACAAGCAAAGGTGCCATCTGCCTTCTAAATGGTAGACCAGTAGTTCATTAGAAAATGTCCTTTGCTAAGCCAAGTGATGGATGTAGGACTAGCTGTGCTGAAGGCATCCCCTAGTGTGATAAGCCAGCCCTCCCAGCAGCTGTGCAGTGAGGAATTATAAATTCTTGCCGAAGTACATGAACAAAACATTCTGCTTTCTTCTTAGAACTACATGTCTACAAAGCCGAAATCAGAAACAAAATGCTTTTAAGCGTTCTTCGTTTCCTTTTAAGTTAGTGCTGCAGGAAGCTTTTGTAAACTACTAGAACACGAGTTTTTAAAGGTTTCCCATATGCCTGGGTTCCTTTACTGCAGAAAGAAAAAATCCTCAAAACATCTTAGAGGAACAAAGGCAAATTGTCTGTAGAAGAAAAAAAAAGATTGGGGAAAAAAAAAACCCTAAAGAAATCAGGTTTGAAGGGTGGGGAGAAGCTAGCAGCAGAAGAAATAGGAAGATTGAAATTGGAAAGCAGCGCAAAAATAGATCTGAATGAGCAGCAAGCAGAAAGAAAGAAGTCAAGCATTAAAGCATTGTCTCGTTAGAGCTGGAAGGAAGGGCAAGTCTGGACACTGTAGAGAAGAGAGGACAAGGAGGGGGCAGTCACAGGGCCAGCCTTTGGAAAGGCTGTATGACCCTGTTAACAGAAGGGTTGAATTTTTGTTTCCTAGAAACACTTTAACTATTGGAAGCCATTCTTATGGTTTGACTGGGAGTGTCTGGAAGCATCCTTTTACATTTCTGTTGAAAATTGGGACCCATCCTTGACTTATAACCCCTCAGGGAGCCTGGTACACTCGGCAGCAAGCATGGGTCTGATACCCACCAGAAAGACCAATGCATGAAGCATTGTGGGGATTTAAGACCAGTATTTGGAGTTACTTGGCTCAACTCTCCAGTTGGGGAACAGTAGTGGCATCTAGACTAGACCGATTCCCTGTTTTTCTAAGGAATTGTTTTGGTTTTGCAGTCCTGGGGAGTCGTGTCTGTCGTGGTGACTCACATTTGTGAGGCAAATGCTCAACTACAGACCTGAATGTCTGGCCCTAGGCCACTCCTTGTCAGGTCTCTCTCACCTCCAGCAAGATGTTTAGCACTTCTAGGACCTGGTAGCGTGTACCAATTGTGGCCTCTGATTTTAGTGAGAAAAGAAAACATCACTCTCAGGCCTAAGCATCATTTTAGGGGACTCCATCGCTTTGGCTGGAATCACTGATCTCAAAATGAACTATTTCTACAGCTGTGGTTCCAAAACTAATGTCAAGGACAGACCCCTGACTTACATGTGGGTAAGAAGAGCAATGACAGCTGTGTCCCTAGCATTCATTACATGCTAAGGAGCTTCATATGTGTTCTTTCCCTCTGGTCTCCACGAAGTAGGTATCAGCTGCTGCAGTGAGATTTATTTGGTGGTAAGACTTAAATGTGTCCAAAGGTGACTCAAGTTTGTCTCCAGTAACCCTGAAAATCAGATGCCTCCAAGCTCATGACTTTTCAAGGGCTATCTCTTCCTTTCCCCAAATTTCTTAACTCAGAGAAACTGAAATTTCTCATTGCTGACTACAGCATTAAACAGTAATAGCTATATAGAATACTCACCAAATTTAGAGAATACTGCTTGGGATATTTGGATTTGCAGTTTGTGTACATTTGGTTCCTATTCACTTTGGTGGGAGGTGGGCAGATGGAAGAGAGTTGGATAGTAATGATACCAGGAAGCCAAAGCAGCTTCACTGGGATGCTTCTGTGGACTGTTAGCAAAAGGAGAGGTGACCCAGAGGGAAATTCTGGGATCAAAGTAACAGGCAGTGTTTTGGGTATGATCTTTGATCCATAAGTCATCAGAAAGTATTGGGAATCCAGAAACTGAATTGCCTCTTCATGGTTAACTGCTTAAGACAGCAGAGGCCTCTACCTTTAACAGTGTTCTATAGGGCTGGAGAGATGATGACTTAGCGATCAGCTAACAGCACTTGTTGCATGGGCTATCTGTCGTACTGCCGTTTTCTGGGACTGATATAGAATCTCAGAAAGGAGGGAGGAGGCTCATGAGATTCAGGAAGTATACATCACATATTTGGGAAATCTGAAACATACAAGATCCATGAGGGCCCCGTCTCTAAGGCTGTAGGAGCAGAAGTTCTAGGAAGGGAACTAACCATCAAGGACTGCTGGGAAGAGATTCTCTAACTTGCAGGGCTTTAAGGTCTTATAGAGAGCTCCAGGGAGGCAGCCTTCATGAATCATCACCCATGCTGCAGTGAGTCTTACAAGGATGGACCTGCCTATCAGTTGTTCTTGCTCCTGCAAGCAAACCTGTACCCATACTCCTGTAAGTAACCCTAGTGAACTTGTTGGTTCACCAAACTGCCCTTCACTAGAACCATTATTTTGATTTGTTATCAGTTCCATATTGGGTGAGCAGACATTTGTGCAGCACTTTTCCAGGAAAAGTTTCACGCAGCACTGCCCTATATATTGTAAGATGGTTAATGGCATCTCTGGCTTCTACTTACCAGATGCCGCTACTCTCAACCCTCGGCCCTGAAAACCAAAATATCTTATGAAATTGACAAATACCCTTTAGAGGTCGAAGTACCAGCTGGCTGAGAACTGCTGGCAGAGTCTTGAGCCTAATGTTGGGTATCAGAAAAGGTCAGCTGGCTTTTTGCAGTCTTGCCTATAAAAGTGGAACAGTATTCAATGAAAACCACTGGCATTTCATGTGTCTCTGATGGCTGAAGGATTATGCTTAAGGTTGTGGAGAAACACTGAGACAATTATCCTAAAACGTCATTACGGGTTTAATATAAAATGTTCCTTAGAGACTCACACACTTAAATGCTTGGTTCCCAGTGGAAGTTACTGTTTACAGAAGTTGTGGAGTCCTAAGGAGGAGGAGCTCAGCTGAGAGAAGTGGGTTTCTTGGTGGGAAGAGAATGGACTTCTAAAGATACAGTCCAACCCCACTTGTGATATGAGTTATCTGATATGAGGAGGGGAAGAAGCCATTTCCAGAGCTCCTATTGCCAATCCAAACTGCTCCTGGTGCTATGCCCTGCCCACTCTAATAGGCTGAATCCCCTTAAACTGTGAGCCAGAGTAACATTCTCCTCCCCCCCTTAAGTTGTTCTCATTAGACATTCTCTCATAGCAACAGAGAGAGTAGCTAGCCTATAAGAGGCAACTTTTGAATTTCAAGATGAGGAAATGAGAATTAAGGCATCCCATGTGAAGGGGTAGGGTTGTCGACAGAGTGGAAGGCTAGCACTCTCAGAGGGCACTGGTGGTCATCTTACCCTCTTACCATTCACAGACCATTGGGGACACGTTGAACGGAGGTGTAAAACAGAAAGGTGTTTTAAAGCTAGATTTTAAAGGTTTTTCTGTTGCTTATGTTTAATAGTACAAAGACAAAATAGAATCAGCAAAACCAATGCTATTTACATTCACCTTGGACTAAGGAGTTTCAGCTCTAGGGCAAGATGAGTTCCTTTGTTCTTTAAATTTTTTTTAATAATCATTCTTCTAAAAGGGACAAGAGAGATGACTCAATAGATAGAGTCCTTCATACACAAGCATGGCAGCATGAGTTTTTACCCCCAGCACCTCCCATTCATCTATATGTGTTCATACCCCATATCTATTTGAACGTTGGTTTTATATTGAGAACTGGTGACTGGATATGAGAAAATGGACTCTGGATCTTGAATAAGATATGGTCTGAGTATGGAGGAAGGTCACCTGTCCGTAGAGTCCCAGAAATTCCTTCACACTCATACAGCACGGTTCAAGTTTATATCCAGTTAAGGAAAAAAAAAAAAAAAGAACTGATACAACACAAGGAAATTCAAGTAAGTGGTAGAATCTGTATGGGTGGGCTGGCTATGCAGTTGGCAGAATACTTGTACATCCTTCTTAGCTTTTGTGATGTTCCTTGATAACACTGGGGTTAACAGAAGAGACTGCAATGCTGTGGAAATCACTACCACTCCTTTGCTCTGCCACGTCTATACATAGAGAAATGCTGAATAAAACACCGATTAAATTGATATATATTAGCTTGGTTTAAGTGCAAGAGAAAGAGCTACTTAGAAATATGTCAAGAGCAAACATTACCATTGTAATAATACTTGAAGACCAGTGGTCTTTGGTTGTATATGGTATGGAATGGTCTACTTGCACCTACAAGGTATTAAAAAGCTGAACACTTCTCTCTAAATAGTAGACCTTTGAAGGAATTATGCTGTGCATGAATTATGACATTGGTTCTGTCCAACAGGAACAGTGCTTAGGCATAGTTTTATGCCAGATTATTATAATCAGCTATGATAGAAAGGCTCGCTCAAGCAAACAAGGATGAGCAGTATGAATACAACCATCTTCAAGGACAGAGACTTGGCTAAAAAAACCATGTGAAAAACTGATATAGAACAAACCAAACTCCCAAATTCACAACTGTCACACTCCCATATCACTAGTTCAAAATACTGGAACCGTTTCTATCTAAGTGTGCTTAGTTAAATATTATGGAAAAACCACCCCAAACAGGTAAAACATTTTGAA
Organism: Apodemus agrarius; assembly: GCA_964023405.1. Taxonomy (NCBI): domain Eukaryota; kingdom Metazoa; phylum Chordata; class Mammalia; order Rodentia; family Muridae; genus Apodemus; species Apodemus agrarius. The sequence continues at coordinate 137,611,152 of OZ030009.1, read as the reverse complement.
ACAAGAAAGTTTGTCACCAATAGAAGTCATAACATTAGACAACTATGACTGTTGAAAGCCAGAATATGAAGCTTGTAGAGTTGTAAAAGAGATCCTTAAAATACATTTATAATAGCCAGAGGCAGAAAGGAAATTGTGGAATGTGTGAGATATATTCAGTACACTATGAAAAAGGGAAACTGGATTTATTCAGAGCAAAAATCCTTTTTCTGTGATAAGTGAAATATGATCATAGAAATTTAATGCAGTTAATAGATAAGTTAAAGAGCAGACAAAGGAAGTGTCTGGGAAGAAAGAGTCTGAAACTGACTCAGCCGCTAACGCAGTGGAAAGAGAGATGGAAAATGAGGAGAATGGACTACACTACAGCGAAGGAAATCAAACAGTAGTGTTAGCACATATCCTGAAGGTGGATAAGAGGAGATGGGGTTCAGGCAATTGTGGAAGCAGAGGAGAAGGGAAGTGGGAAGCATGGAGAGAGAACCTAGCCAGGACTCACTTGCTGACCTCAGAGAGCCTTGCACGGTCCCAACACTTGGCTGGCTGGACATAATTTGTAGTTTAAAACGTTCTCTGGGATCAGAACTTTGTATTTATCATATGTAAAAATAATCTGATAGCTTTAGCAGGTCACTGGAGCTTGATAATGTATGCAAGGGAAACAACAAAATAAAAAGCCAATGGGAGAGAAGGCACTAGAGGAGGTAGGGGCATAAGATTGGAGATGTCTAGACTGAAAGGAAGAAAGCTGACAGTCAGAGGTGCCAAATTTATCTGTAGCAAATGGTAAGGAGCCCTTGAAAATCTATGCCTAAGTGCACATAAATGTGTACATAGGCTCGCACACATATATGTGTAAGGATGTTTTATAGGCATCCACACATATATATTGTATTACATAATCAGACTCACTATTTTGCATATAACCTATTAATTGTTACATAAAGCTTGGAAAGTAATTTGCAAAGTTGGAAAGGGTATGTGTGCAGCATCTTTGCAAGGTTCAGTCGTGATGAGTAACCAGTTGAATAAAAGCAATTTGAAAACTTAAGTACTTAGTGCTCACCTGGAATTGACATTAGCCTGACTGCTGAATGCATCATGTAGATCTGGGTGAGTAAAGTATTTTAACTTTTATTTAAAATTTAATGATCCTGTATCTGCATACCATTTAAAAGCTGGCTGACACAGTCTACCCTAGAGATTAATGTTTTACTGTTAGTTGATGTGATAAATGCTCATGCTCAATTGATAATAATAATTTTGTTTTTTTAAAATGAGAAATAAGAACTATATTAATCTTGAGAAAATGTTTGTGAAGGAATTTAGGTATTTGGTATTGGAAATACTTTATTCTTTCAAAAATATATGCTAGACTTCATAGAAATCTTTGAGGAATAAGTTTCCATTTGTTGACGATCTTTGTACTGTGCTCTCTAACTGAGATTCTTAGGCATTATATCCTTTACTCCACATCTCTCCAACTTAGAGGAAGAAAAGTTCAAGATGAAGTTGCCTAAGGTCACTTTAGTAAAGAGAATAGTTGACATGGTTTTGGCTGTGTCCAAATCCATAGTGGGGCTTTCTTGGATGTCCCAGATGTGTAAATAATGACACAAGACTTCTATTATAGTAGAAAGCTTAGGCCTATTGCTTGAGTGGTCTCCCAGCTAGGTCATCTGCCTAGCCTACAAGCTATCACATGGCTATTCTTTACTTCTCTGCTCCTTTTCCTATCCATCTGTTCTCCTCCTTGGTGCTCCTGAGCCACCCATGTCCCTCCTCCACCTGGAAGCTCCTCCCCCTACTCCTGCCCAAGCTATTGGGCCTCTGCTCTTTATTACAACCAATCAGCATGGAGACAACCTTTGATACTATTCTAGATTGCTTTTAGGCAGGTGAGGAAGGATGGATACTTATAAAATAGAAAACCTGATGGTAGGCCATAGAAATGATAATGCCAGAATCCTGCCAGCACTTAGTTCTCTGCTGATACAGAATTAACAATTGAAAATACAGGGACACACCTTCATACAAAGTATAAAAAGGTTACCCCTACATAAATCCCTTCTTCTCTCAAGTGGAGGCGCTTCCAAAGATGATCCCCATTGCTTTTGTAGTAGATGTTAAGGGCATCTGGTAGGAGTATGTGAACTGAGTAAGGACTCACCGTAGTCTGCTTTCCTATCCCAACAGTGAGGGGGTAAGTGCCCAACTGAGAGTTTGGAGGCCCACCCAAAATAACAAAACTAGATAAAACTTAGAGCATGTAGAGAAGATGTAGGGCCAAGATTAATGGAGATACAAGTAAGATTTTGGCTGGTACTCTTTTCTACCTGTCAGGACTTTGTGAACTGAAGCGTGGAATATGCAGTGTGAACAGAATATCAAGCTGTCACTGTAGTAATGTGTCAAAGATCAGAGTTTACAAGGGGAAGGGGACCAAACCAACCAAACCAAAGCAAACCAAAACAAACCAAACAACCAAACCAAACCAAACCAAACCAGGATGAATCCAGTAGTATTGGATTGAGACTGAAGTATTACTGTAAACTTGTGGCTTATAAGGAATATTCAAGATAATATTCAAATATATATGTATTTCCTAGCACTATTTTCTGAGTAAATTCAGGAGAGGTGCCACTTCAGAAGTGATCATCAGAATTATTGTCCAGATTCTGCCTTCTGAGTACCATTTTTCCCTAAAAGGAAAAATTATTTCAGGGCTGGAGAAAGGGTAGTAGAAGACAAGCATGGGATATCATTTTCTTTTTTCTTTTTTGTGCCAAGAAGTTACAAAATGCTCAAATAATGAAATGATGAGCCAAAGAATGCCACATGGCAGAAAGAACCTGTTAGACACTTGCAAGAGTTCTCATTGGTAGTCAGAGCAGGAATAATTTGAACGTCAAAATAAATATAATTTACTCTAAAGGATAGAGTAAAATAAAATAAAAACATAAAAAAGACAAATGAATAAGCAAATTAAACTTCAGGAAGAATGCTAGACTTACAGGATTTTAAAATAGCATTTTACCAAATACATACTAATAACTAAAGGGAAAAGAACAATTTAACAGGGAAAAATATTGGCAGAGAAAACTTCAATCAAATGATTAAAATGTACATTATAAAACAGGGAAGAGTGCTATTATGCTTAGTAGGAAGCAACTAGAACCAACTATGGAAGCACCCTGGCATCCTTGCCTAAGAATCAGCACTCAAAAATCATCCGGAGGAAAATTGAGCAAGTTCTCTCTAATGACAGTCTACAGAACAACACACCTGCTCCATGTTGTGATCATAAAAAGAGAAGGAGGTGTGAGGGAGGTCTGTTCTATGGCAGTGTGTGGGGGAAGGGGGTGCCTCAGTGGGCCCATGCTGAGGCATCCCTTCCCCCCTGAGGGACCACACACACTATAGTAGAGAACAGAGTCTATTTAGGGCATGGGGAGAGGAGTTAAGGGGGTTGTAGAGGTAGAGAAAGGCAGGGAGAAGGAGAGAATAGAGTAGAGGCTGGCTATGACCACACGGAGAGGGGAGGGAAGAGAAGGGAGAAGGGAAGAGCCCAAAAGGGCAAGAGAGAAGGCTGAGAGAGTAAGAGAAAGAGGGGCAAGCAGCCTCTTTTATAGTGGGCCAGACCTACCTGACTGTTGCCAGGTGACTGTGGAGAGGGCACATACCTGGCTATTGCCAGGTAACTGTGGGGTGGAGCTTAGACAGAATCCTAAAACTCCAGAGTGTCCACATCAATAAGCAAGTACACAGAGCATTTCCACTTTAAAGTAGTATGGCCACAGAAGGCTCAGATAGTCCTGAGCTAGACTCCGTTCTGTCAGGATGTTATGGAGACTGTTGGAAATCACACGGAGTCTTCAGCATTTATACATCAATGCTGTCTTCCTAGTTTTGATTAGTATATATTGCTTATACAAGCTTAAGATGATAGATGTATATTCCCTAACCATAACACTATTAAAATATAAATTGATAACAAAATTGAAGCCTGACAAATCGCCAGATACCCAGAATTAATAGCACATTTACAATTCCATGCATTAGTGGGGAAAAAAATCTAAATTACTAATTTTTTTTCAAAATGAATATGGATAGAGAAAAAGTTATTCTACTACAGCTGACATAACTTTGGCCCTGGGGAGGCTTGTTTCTCCAGAGAAGGGGGATGCTAGAGGGGTGAGGCAGGGGTGGATGGGAGGGTGGGTGGATGGGAGGGTGGGTGGGGGAGTACTTTCTTAGAGGCAAAGGGGAGTGGGGATGGGATGGGGGTTCGTGGAGGGGAGACTGGGAAGGGGGTAACATTTGACATGCAAATAAAGAAAGAAAGAATTAAAAGAAAGCTATGCCATGTTTAACAGAAAACCTGTAATTAAAAAAAATTGAATGAACAATCGATAGTCCTCGCACAGAAAACAGGCTGGGCCAAGATTTCTCCAACAGCACGCTGTACAACATTTAAAAAAATTAATACAAGTTTTACAGAAACTCGTTAGGAAAATAGCAGAAGAGGGGTTCTTAATTATTTTAACTCCCTTAGCATAAATCTGATAACAAGACCAAAGAGGAGTATATAAGGAAGGAAGGAAAGAAGGAAGGAAGGAAGAGAGGGAGGAAGGGAGGGAGAGACAGAGGGAGGGAGGGAGGGAGGGAGGGAGGGAACTCATGAAGTGCCATTGGATGAAGCATTGGCTCCCTAAGGAGTGGCCTGCAGGGGGAAGTGGCTAACCCCTGAAAGGAACTTGCAGGAAAACCACTTGGAATATTGAACACAGAATGATAAAGGTAAATATGGAGATGTGCAAAGACAAAATCAGTCAGGATGGCAAAAATAATTGGTGACCCTAGCTTATGTATCTACCATGCCTTATTAAGCAGCAATAGACTGTATTTTGTGTAAATTTAAAAAGCCTGAAATAATAGTCACATACTATAAAATTAATAATTTCAAAGCTTACAGGTTGGTGGCATTTAGCAATTCACATAACCTCTACCAGTTGCTAATATTTTCATAACCCAAAGAACACCCTTTATCCGTGATAGAATCATTTGGTTTTCTTTCCATCTAGCCCTGGCGGCATTCCTTTCTTTCTTTCTCATGCATTTACTTATTTTAGATATTTCACATAAGCAGCATAACAAAATACATGACTTCTTGTGTGGAATGACTCCAGGTTGTTCACTTTCCTTACGCATGATTCATTGTACCCGTGGCCAGGAGGAAAGATTGTATTTCCAAAAGTCACACTAATAGTGTGCCCTCCAAATTAGGCGCTCTAACACAAGCTGACCTGTGAATTGAAAGTGGCAGTCTCTGGAGAACAGGATAATTATTGATGATCCTGGGAGAATGAGACTGGATCCTTCATCAGATCCTTCTAGAATCGATCTCAAGCGACTATGCAGTGATACAGAGAGACCCATTATACAGACAAGAGTTGTGCTCAGAGGCCGTAGGAACCTTGACAGGATGATGTGGAGTACACCTTCAGGAGACACTGGCCCAGGGTTCATGCTCCACACTCCCTGGCTGCTCTGCTCACCTATGTCCCAAATATCTGAGATGGGAAGACCAGTCTGAAATGAGATCATACAAATATTCTTATTGCTATAAAAAATGTGGATTTTTTCAGATGGAAAAATATCATTAACATAACTAAGTAAATACAACAATTTAGAACAGACATGGCAGTCTTCAGGCTGACAGTAACAGAAGAATATTTCCATTTAGGGAATATTTTGACCATTTTTCATAAAGGAAAATGATGCATGCAACGAGATAACAGTCATGTAGTGTTTTTCTGAGCTACTGTGCCGAACAGTTTGAGAAATTCATAATTGTGTCTTATAACTTCTAATAGAGAAGCTGTTAAAATACTCCTTAATTTCAGAAAATGGAGATTCAGAGAGATTAAGTTTTTTTGAGACAGCTGTCAAGTGGGGGAACAGGCATTTCATCTATTATTCATTCTGGTTTGTAATATGAACATTTAATCACCATGTATTCAGATGTATTAATGAGAAAAATGATTGTCAAAAATGCATACACCCATGTAGTATAAATGGAGCTGGTGGTAGGGCTGTTCATTGGAATGAATAACTTAGCAGAGAAGTTTTGTTAGTTAAGTTTGACAGAATCTTTAGGGAAGCCACATAAGTGCTCAGCTTTCCAGGATACAAAATCTGAAGACAGTCAGCCAACCAAAGATTACACACAACAAGATTCTGGGTGTCTTTAATGGGCCTATATATTTCAGTTCAGTGTAATAGAAGTCTTAACCCATAACTCAGAAACTAGATAGCATCAGTTTCAGCTTTCACCATCATAACATTCTTTAAAAGATGAGATTGAATTGTGGGCCAACAGTTTGTTCTTAGAAAGGCCTTCAAGGGTAATAAAGATGCTACTCTTTTGTTAATTGTTCTAGCCTAATGAGAAAGGTTAAATGCTAGTCCTTTGTATTGGTCAGAGTTCTGGAGGAAGCATGTGGGACTTTCCAGGACACTCTAGTGAGCTGGCATTTCCCATGGTTAGTAGGTCATTTATTGGGCAAAGGGGGGCAACTACAAAGCACAGAAACACTTTAAAGCCTACAAGTGAGATAGCTGATGTCAACAGCGAAAGAGGGAGCAGTTCAAGAGACCTTATAGAGAAATAGGAATCGGAGGTCAGCCTGAGTGGCGCATGAGTTAAGGTGACTCACAGTGGGGAAGCCAAATGAATGAATAAGCAGAACAACCCTCTGATTAGGTATTGCTACAGCCCATGACCAAATCGTGCCAGGAAGGACTCATACACAGCAACCTTAGTTCCTAGAGCACATAACAATGTAAAGAGGGACAGGGGGTGGCTCTGGAGAGACGAGCGGAAGTGTTTCGGAAACAGTTTGAATATGGCCGCATTCATATTTTCATCTCATCATATCTTAGCAAATTGTTAAAATAAGGAATAAAAACTCACCATTTGCTTCCAGACAGGAAACCAGATCATTTCTAATAAAAAAAAAATTAAGCAGGAGAGGCAGGCAATCATTCCTGTTGACGTGGTAACAGACGAAGAGGCATGACAAGGAGCAGAAAGGGGATTGCCTTTGGAAGGTGGTTCCTCCACTTGGAGCTGCTGACAAGTAGGTTACTGAGCTTGCAGAGTCCGAAGTGGCCACCGGGCTATGACACTCATCAATAGGAGGTCCCCAGAGGGAGACAATGAAAGTGGAAATTTGTCTTCAGTGGCTGCCCTTACCATTTATTTGTGTACTCTGTGGATTTTAAATAATGGTCTCATGCCCTACTGACTCTCCAAGGTCCTCAAAGTGGCATATAGTACAATCTCATAGTTATAAAATAGGCTGTGGCCAATGGATTCTTAAATTTGAAATCTCTCTTCTTCCTAAAAATATTTTTCCTGTGACCCATTTTTAATATTGTAATTAGAGTCAGCGTCATCACATTTAGATGTGGACACTGAAAAGCTGTGTTCAACGGGGCTGTGTTCAATGGTCAGTAGATTGTCTACACAGTCTTGCTTATACTAATAAAGTAATAGGTGGCAGCAAAACACACAGAAATGTATGCAGTAGGGGAGTCTGTGCTACACAGGTGAGACCACGATAGAGTCAGGGCTCTTTAGTGTCCTAAACGGCTCTTCATTCACTCTAAGAAACTTTTATTCAAAATCTGCTTTGTATGAAGCATCAAGCTACTGTTAGGTATGAAAACAAGACAAGACAAGACAAGACAAGACAAGACAAGACAAGACAAGACAGACAAGACAAGACAAGACAAGACAAGACAAGACAAAACAAAACAAAACAAAACAAAACAAAACAAAACAAAACATTCGTTTTGTCATCCAGAAGGATACAATGGAGATGTCTGCATTATAAGATGAGGTCTGTGAATGTGTGGAGGAGTAGAAAAACAAACAAAAAAAGGCTTTCTAAAACAACTATTTTAACTGTATTTTTATATAACATTAACCCTCTAAAGATAAATTTGTATGAGGGAAAGGGGAGAATTATAAAGGAACAGGTCACATACCTGGGGATGCAGCTAGAATGTACGAAGCATCTTAGTAAAAAGAAATACTATCTTCCCATCGTGAGCGTGTGTGATGGAGATTCACTGTCACTCAAAGAAGAACTTCTGGGAGGAGCAGCTACTGAACAGTGGCATAAACAAGGACTCAAGCTTCAGTATGGCAAGTTGCTGTGATCCGGTAACAGTCCGTTAGAGCAGATAGTTGTATTGTACTGGCTGCTCAGCAAGGGAGTGACAGACTGGAGCGTTTATGCTAGCAAGATCCTCTAGCGTCTCTCAGAAGATAAAGTAGAGATGGTTTGGGAACCATGGCAGCTAGGAGACCAGTCATATAAGCAGGGCAATAATCTGAGCAGGAAATGAAGATGTCCTGAACTAGTAATAAGGATATTAGGAGAAGCTACTCTTACAGGGCAGTAACAGGCTAGAGTCAAAGTGCGGCACTGAGCTTCATGGATCTAGAGCAGTACTTTGCTGCTGCTGCTGCTGCTGCTGCTGCTGCTGCTGCTGCTGCTGCTGCTGCTGTTTTTCCTTGGCTTCACACTAGAATCACCTGAAGAACTCCAAGCAAGGCCAATATCCAAGTTGTGATTGTGATTAACTAGGTCACAATCTACATTTATTTTCTTTTATTTTGTATATCTCAGGTGATTCCTATAAGAAGTCAAAGATGAGACTGATTAGAATAAGGGTTCCCAAAATATGGTCTTTGGGTCAGCTGGGTCAACAAGATCTGGTGATCTGTAGGGAGTGAATTTTCTCATCCCTGTCAGAGAAGCATGCAGACTTGCCTGTACTGGAAGGGCTTCAATGTTAAAGGACTGTAAGTGCTAAAAAGCTAAAACCCTAGTACTGCAGGAAACCCCAAGATGGTGAGTCACTTGGCCAGATACACCACATCTACTGAAACCATACTAAGAGGGTGAGGCCCAACAATGTGCTTTTGAACTCTATCTCAATACAGTTTTCCTGAACCTATATGTTCCTATATGTTGACTACAAAGCAAAAGTGTGGTCTGATAAAACTAAAAGAGAAAATTAATATCCACTTATCAGTGATTTATTAATGAGCCCAGAAGCTCTGAATACTCAAGGTACAATCAGCAAATCAAAAGATTCCCAAGAAGGAAGGAGAGGACCCTGGTCTCGAAAAGACTGGATCCAGTTTTGTAGGAGAGTATCAGAACAGAGAAAATGTGTGTGTGGGGGGGTGATTGGGTGGAGGGAAGAGGACTTATGGGACATATGGTGAGGGGGAAACTGGAAAAGGGGAAAGCCTTTGGAATGTAAACAAAGAATACAGAAAATTAAAAAAAAGAAAATTATGGCCATAAGGAAAGTTTCTCTTCCACAACAGAGCTACTATAGAAACAAATTGCAACATGCTTAATATGTTTTTAAAATATTCCAAAAATTTGTTATCCAACATAGTGGAATCAGCTAAAGAGTAAAGTTACCTAAGAATTCATCATTTCATGAAATTAATAGCCAAATGATAGGTTGTTCATGATCATGTAATTTCAACCCTCTTTATTTCACCTTTAAGGAAATGGAGATTCACAAAAATGGCTTATCTAAGGCCATTTTCACATTTATGGACAGTGTCAAGATTATATTGTTAGTTTGTCCAAGTTGGTAGCTATGTCCTTACTGAGTTCATCATCACCTCAGAGGATTACAATGCACATGCTTATAACAAGCACTTACAATTCTGTTGAATGAGTGAAAAGCCATTAAGGTTTGGGTCCAAAATATCAACTACAGACCCCATGCTGAAGGTGTATAGCATGATTAAATAGAGTTCAGAGGTGGGACTTTTGAGGAGGTAATTGGTTCATAAGGCCCTGACCTTGTTAATGGATTGTACCGTTGGCAGATTCAAAACTTGAGGGGTGGTAGGCATCAGAAACTTGCAGAGATAGGGTGCAGTGGAGGGAACAGTTCCTCCTTCTTCATTTTCATTGCTTCCTGCCTATAAAATGAGCAACCCATTGGCTCCTAGATTCTCTGCATTGGACCAGAAACAATGAAGTTTAGTTGAAAACTCTGAAACCATGAACCAAAGTCAGTCTTCGATTTGAAGTTGGTTTGGCAGGTCTATTTGGAAGATAAAGAATATATGTAAAGTTCCTTGAATTTTAAAACCAAAATATTTAAGTATATTTGTCATAGACTGTCACCTGTCAAAACAAGATCTATGCATGCTTTGACCAGGAAAACACATGTTATCATTATCTCATTTACAATAATACACTTTACCCATGTCAGCATTTTTGAGTTCAGCAACCCTTTGCCTCCGATAGTGAGATGACCTGATTCCAGGCAATGTTTCATTATGAGCCTTGTAGGATCTTAAAAGTTCATGACATCAAAGGTATACTGTATAGACTGTTGAGTCGTAAGTAGTATGCATGAAAATAAAAACAGGAACTCAAAATTTGCTTCTAAGCAGATGCAGACACAGCCAAACAGTGGATGGAGCCCGTGGACTCTATGGAAAAATGGAAAGGATTGCAGGTCCTAAAGGGGATAGGAACTCCTCAGGAAGATCAACAGAGTCAACCATCCTGGACCTTTGGGGGCACTAACAAAAGAACATACAAGGGCTAGACCTAGGCTTCCCCACACATATGTGCAGCTTGGTCTTCATACAAGTCCTGAGCAACTGGAGTGGGAGCTATCTCAAATGCTGTTGTCTGTATGTGGGATATATTCTAGCTGGGCTGCCTTGTCTGGCCTCAATGGGAGAGGATAGCCTAACCTAGCAGAGACATGATGTAGCAGGGTAGCAAAATGTTGTGTCTAATTTCAAAAACACACTATCTCCTTTGCTGGGGCTGCAGCCTGGGCTCTGACCTCTCCTAGTACCCCTTGTTCCAACTCTATTGCAACCTGGGAAATCCAACCCAGGAAATCTGGGAGTTGCTGTCTGCACTTGATCTGCACTCTTAGCTAGCTTCACCAAGCCACCAGATATTACCCCAGCTTCCTTCTTTCTCCTACCCACCTTAGTTCCTAGGAAGAAAAACCCTAGACAGCTTTATTATTTTAAAACTAGCCAGATCGCACCATTGCTGGACTCTTATCAGCTAACTTATTTCAATCAATTGCTGGTAGCAGAGTCCACTGTTTCCAGTCATCCAAGATCTTACATGGTTGCTACATTCCTTCTGTTCCAATACCTGCTGAAAAGCCTCCTCTTTCTCTGTGTTCCTTTTCTTCCTCTTGAGACCTGAAAATCCTACCTTTTCCCCTTGTTGTATTTGCTGTATCATTCTTTGGGCATAGAGCCCAGTTATTGGGCTCTTGCCTTCTTTATTGATCAAGTCAAAAACCAATTAGGGAACCAAACTTTAGTATCAGCTTCTTCCCCCTACAGGGGATACCCAGGTGGTACCCCCACTTGCTTAGAAGAGAAGAATTTTGGGAGGGGTTGACTGGGAGTAAGACAGTGAGTGGAATGTAAAGAGAATAAGTTAAAAATATTGCTTCTGAGAAGAGGAGGGACTAATAAGGGGAGGGATTTATAAGGGTAGGACTGGGAAGAGAGGAGAGAGTGAGGCTGTGATTGGGAGGTAAAGTGAATGAAAAATTGTTTCCTGAATCCATGAATGATAGGTTATGCTGACTAAATGAACGGATGCATTTGTAACACAGATGGCTGCATGCTGAATTTCTATTTGTACTTTTAATCAACCTTTCAAGGAAAATACATCGCACAAATTCTTAGGGCTTTTAGGGTTTCTGATACAGAATCTGAGGAAAGGAACCTAAAAGGAGATATGGGAATAGTGACAGTAGGAATTGCTTTGCAAGGAGGGAACAGTCCTATGCATGTGTCTTTGGAACCTTAAGATTTCATCTGGCCATATGGCCCATAATTATATTATTTTGACAGTAATTTAAACTAAGGAAATGTCTTTCTGAAAAGGGGAAAAATCATGCTGGTAAGATGGCTCAGTGCGTAAACACTTTCGGTATAAATATCATGACATGAATTTGATGCTTAGAACCCAGTGAAGGTGAAAGGAAGGGACCAATGCCCCAAGTGGTCCTTGAATCTTTATGTTCATGCTACTGCATGGTTCCATTCACACACACACACACACACACACACACACACACACACAAAAATTTAAAAATACAATTAAGAATTTAAAAACACATATAGGAAACGTAGAGCATTATTTGAAATGAATTTCATACATGTTCACTCAACTTTATTGTTTCCCCCCTTATAAAGACTATATTGGAAAAATGTACATTCATTTCTAAACATTGTGGTTGCAAATAACAATTATGTAATCTTAAGAACTGCAAATATTATACAAAACTAATTAATAAATTTACTCACATGCTTCTTTGGAGCACTCTCTTGAATTATAATATTTTATTAGCTGTAATCAACATTACATAAACGGTTCTCTAAGTGCTTGCCACCATCCTTGCTCGCTAAGACTTTATGAACTTTAACAAGTATCTTTTTCCATCTCCTCACCTTCCTGCCTCAGGATGTGGGTGCTTACGTCCTACATACCCGTTCTTTGAACTGACTTTTTGAAATTCTGCATATGAGTGCAACTCATGCAGTATCTGTCCTCCTATGCCTTGCTTCATTTCATTTAGCATGTGTCCTCCAGTTCCATCCACGGTGTCACAAACAACAGACCATTCCTCCTAAAGGCTAACACTCCCCATTGCTCTTCCACTGACTCTATGGAAATTTTAGGTCCATAAGAGGACATGATATGATGAAAAACAAATAATTTTGGGCCATGGGAAACACCAATTTCAGAAGTTTGGTTAGTGGAGGCTTAGAAGCTAGGGAAAGTAGTGGGAAACAGAAGATTTCACAACAAAGGGAAAGAAATATTAACAGAGCAACTTCTCTTGGTTGCAGGAATATTTTTTCCTAGAATGGTTCTTAAATACAACAAGGAGAAAAGAACTTTGTGGCTTTATCTTTTGTTCTTTCACTCGAGTGTAGACAGAACTCACCAAACAGAGCTTGGGATACACACTAAAAATGGCTTAGAAGCTATCCACCAGTAGAAAGGTAAGAATGAGTAATTTACTTGAAAGTGCACTTTGGAGTATTAATGTAACACTAAGTGACTGTGGTCAACGCAACAGTGTTAATCAAAGGTGACAGAGGTGTGGCAAAAGAAAAATAATCAGAAAGCAGAACGTTTCTAGCCCTTAAGTTTCTAAAGCCCAGGGCAGTATGCCTTACGGCTGTGGCACATAATTCAGCTTGGCGACTTGAGGAGTGAGAGGATTTGGCTTTAGAGACAAATCAGGTCAGTATCATGGCTAGTTTTCCTTTTTCATCTTTCTCATTCGACTTTTCGTTTTTTCTTCACAGTTAATCCCCCTCCTCTACATTCCTGATCGCTGATTTCTGGGGGTATATTATTGCAGTGCCTGGAATCCAAGGAACAGCTGAATAACTGAAAGACCTCCCTATATTTTTAGCTTGGCATTTTGGCTCAATTTATTTTTTAGTCTCTTCTTGGCTTCTAGACAGTGAGTATTTAATGCCCCTAGATTAAGCTTACCTTTCTAGTCTGGTCTATTGCAGACAGGAAGATAGAATGAGTCTTCAAGGCCCAGGTGATTTCATGTTGGGTTGGCAGGACCGTGCTACATTAATTGCTAGAGTTTCTGTGGTAAAGGTCCACATTCTGGGTTGCTTATAAAAGCAGACATCGATTTTTTCACATTTCTGAAATCTAGAAGTCTGTGGTCATGAGACCAACAGTTGGCTAGTGTCAATTTGACTCACACCAAGGGCGGTTGCTCTTTAGGACTGTATAAGATCTGCCCCAGACTCCTCTCATTGGCCTGAAGATGGCTTCTCTCTGTAGTTTCATATCAGCTTCTTTCTATACCTATTTATGCTCAAACTTCTTTTTTATGAAGACGTTATCCATGCTGGGTTAGAGAATATACTTTTTTCACATCTAATGACCTTTGCCAAGAACTTGTCTCTGAATACATTAACTCTCTGGGATGCTTCTGTGGAGGACTTACACACACGGATTTGGAGGACGGCACCGAGGACACACAGTTAGCTCACAACAGATGCATTCTTTAAAATATTGGCAGGAAACTAAATCTTGATGAATGCTCAGACGACAAAGAGGAAAGACTATCAGACATACTTGCTATCCCATTTCTCATTGTAAAATAAAAGTTTAGTTTCAAAATGCCAGAGAAAACTTTTCTCTAAAACAGAAATAGAATTCTCTTCATTATTTTTGAAAATTTAAAAGAAATTTAAAACTACTTCAAAATTTGATGTGAGAAGTTATCTGTGCCCCCAGATAATTTTCTGAGGAAAGCATTACATATGGGATATAGTAATTATTCCAGACATTGAGGCCTGGCCTTTGATATTTCAAACATTACAAAGCAGATCAGCATAAAATCCTCTTACAAGGCATACAAATTAAGCTCATGCTCAGTTGTCAATTATTCATTATCCCTTGGGCAGGAGGAGTAGATGCCAGAGTCAAAACAATGGAAAAAAGGAGAGGTTAGGACCCTGTGTTGTAGAGCTGTGTAAAGACTGTGGGGACAAAATAAATATGCATCTCCACTAATCACTGCTGTCGCCTTTGAATCCTGCTGGGCAACAGCAGCCCCCACCTGTGAAGTCACAATCCTCATAAACTATGCATCTCCACAGTGAAGGGAAATAGAGATGAAAAGAACATGTAGACAGGACTGGGATGCGAAAGCTCAGTACTGAGGGGCTGCCTGAGCATCACAGGATGGGTAGAGGGTAACATCATGGGATGCTTGCAGTAGGTCAAGTGGAATCATGATGTCCTCCAAAGTTCTTCGTACAGGGATGCTCTCATTTTAGAAGCAAGAAGGCAACCAGCCCAAAGCCATAGTCATTTTGTGTATAGGTACACACATCCTTTCATAGCTCCCATATCCTATTAAATGCTATTTAGTTTACATTAGCAAGAGTTTCTGCATTACAGCAAGGCCACACACATGTGTAGCATCTGCTAGGTGGAGCAGCAGGTGGTGGAGCTGGCATTACCCATCTGGGTACCAGTGAAAAGTACCCACTAACAGAATTAACATGGAAAGTTCAGCTCCTTCCCTGTGCCAGTCATAAAGAAACATGCTATCAATAAGGCTCTTGCACAATGCTTTTCCAGTGAGAAGTACAGGGCCAGTGAACTTTTTCTGGCATTGTGGCACTAAAATTTCATACATCCTATAATTGTTATTAAATCCCAGGCAAACATATTAATGTATATGTGCTGAAGATCCCAAAGGGAGTTAAGAAGTTCTTGGGACAGAACAGAGGTTGTGTTTTATCAACATACAGGCAACATAATAAGGCTCATTTCTTAATGAAAGTGTAGGAAAGAAAAAGCAGCTTACTTACTGAGTGCCTAATAGTGAGAATTTGTTCCAAGAATATGCATTTCTCCATAAAACTTACAATTACATATGAAATATGTGACCATGGTGGCTGAACAGCAATGCTATTGTCAATACTGAAATTAGGGCTTTGAGTTTTCCTCTTTTCCTTGTTACATTGGGAAGATTATTGGATAATGACTGTATATATTTCCTGCTCTCTTTCCACCCCCCAACACCATTCTCCAACAGTTCCTGGCTTGTGGATTACATCCTTCTAGTTCTTAATGAAAAAAGAAAAAAAGAACTAGTTTTGTTATTGCTTGATTTTTCTTGTAATATGCAATGGTCAATTAGAAAGTAAACACTGAGAATTTTCCAAGCCACTGAAGCCCTGGAGACAAGGGAAGAAGATCAGAGACCCACAGTGTAGTGGTTCACTAAATAAAACAGAGAGGTCCTTTGTCAGGATGAAAATGAAGGAAGCCCAGGTCTTACAGCTACTATGCTATGACAGCAACCCCTAGGAATCTTAAGTGCCCCAGAGAAGAGGATTTGGGTAAGGCTTCAGAATGGAGAAGCCTTGACAAATGTACCTCACTGAGCAAGGTATCCTTACTATTCCATTTTGCACTAACATTAAGCTAGTTACTTTTCAAAAGATTTGATTTTTAAAAAAAGTATTTACTTTATGGATTTGTGTTATGCCTAGATCCGAGGGTTCCTAATGTTGGTCCTGAGACCTATGACGTCATATAGGCGACACTAATGCGGCCCTGCAGGTTTATTCCTGTTACCAAGGCAACGGCCACCATGTACCCAGAATTCAATAGGCCCACCTAGCCCACCTGTAATTTGAATAATCATGCACATAAGAAGGAGCAGCGTGCCCTTTCTCTTTCTCTTTCTGCTTATCGCCCCCAGCCTTCCCCTTACCCCGTTCCCCTTTGTACCCCCATTTAAATAAACCCGTGTGGAGTACTTGGTCTGGTCTAACTGCTTCAGCCCACACCTCCCGGCTCCACCGCGGGCGCCGCAGATCCAGCCTGCCACCTGCGGATCCCAGCTTTGCGGACCAGGCGGTTCGGGGCCGCGGTTCACTCCGGCCGCCGGTCGCCCGCACGGGAAAAACCAACATTTTGGCGAGCCAGCCACCTAAAGGCCACCAAGAGCTAAACTCCTACGTGAAAGCAAAGAGTCTTCATTCAAGCTCAAGATCAGCCCCTCAGGCCCTTCCAGTGCAGCAGGCTAGGCCTGGAAGCCCTTAGCACCAAAGGTTCAGCATTTTATTACAGTTACAGCAGGGTGAGGAGCCTATCCACTTGGCAATTACATGATTGGTAAACAATGATTTCAGTTGGCTTAAGCAATCTATCTACAGTTATCTATAGCCTCTGGAAGATTTGGTATTTTCTTTATGGTGGACTGTATCTAGGGTGGTTCCTTCCTGGAACAGTTTGTGGTTCTTCCAGTAATCAGAGGATAGGGCCTAGTGTATAAAATGAAGGACTGGTTACAGTAGGGAATCGACTGTGGCAAGTTGGGGACCTTTAATTTGTAATTGTAAATTCTTCCTTGGTCCTTTTCGAATGTGCTTGCTTAGCCTCTTGCCAGTTAGAGTTGTTTGCTTGTTTGTTTGTTTATTGTTTGTTTGCTTTAAAAGATTGTTTTGTTTGTTTGGGACCCAAATGACAAGCCAATGTTCCTCCCCAAGCCCCACCCCAGTCCAAAAGTAGCTTTTAAGTTCAAGTGCCTGTTCTACTAACAGAGAATCAGCAAAAGGGTCTAAATGTAGCCTTCAATTAGAATGCTAAGAAGCATGAAATTCCTGAGCTGCTCTGAACAGTCTTATTCAGGATACATTAGGGAATTGCTGTTGCTTATCAATGTCAGAGGCCATTTTTTCTATTGTCTCAATTAGGAACTAACATTTTAGCAACAATCAAACAAAATGAGGAAGTAGCAGGACCAGAGGCAAGTCATAAGATTCAAGAGTGAAGGCTTGTCAGGCAGAGAGAAAGAAATGAGCAAACCACTGACAATAACAAAGGATATGGGCGATATCCAAAATGACTTGGTACTTGGGAATTCTGGCAAAGGGTGACGAGGAAAGGGCAGACACACAGACAAACCAATAGTGAACCTTAGATCAGGAGAGATTCTGCTAATGATTCCAGTGTAACCCAGAACTTCTGCATGCTTATTAGGTACAACACAGAAGGAGAGGGTAGCTGGTATTGGAAGCCCCAAGTTAGTCTTTTTGCACACTGATCGATCATTCATAAACACTCATGCTGGGACTCCCAAGCCACAAGTTAGTCTTTGTGCACACTGATCAATCATTTGTAAACAATCATACTGGACCCATACGAACCTGGTCCATATGGGTATTGCCAAATCATCCCATGGGAGAGTTACCTTTGAGTCCTCAACATATAGGTCACTGTGCCATGTCAATATCCCATTCACCCAGGACTTCACTGACTCATGGCTTTCTCTGCTACAGCTACAGATGTAGCTTAGGAGAAGCAAACACAATTCTGAGGCTCAAGAGCATCATTACAAAGTGCCATTGTTAGTGAAGAGATGGCTTTAGGGATCTGTAAAAGTCTTGAAAGGATGAAAGTTGCAGGCCTGGGGAGATCCCCAGCGTCCTTTCAGCTGGGGCAAGGGCGAACGCAGCAGGCTGTGACACTGTGCACCTGTGTAATACGCATGTGACGCTGTGCGTAACCTTGGCATGACCCTGTGCGTGGTGGCCACGTAGGCAGAAATGACTTGGCTGGTTCGTCCAGCCTCTATAGGAGACTGATTGGTTCTCGGAGAGTGCGGGCTCGAATAGTTTGAACTGATTGGCTTAGAAGCTATGGAGTGGCTTGTGTAGGTGGGTTTTGCTGTAAATCTATAAAAAGCAGTCCTGTTTCTGTGCCCAGTGTTCACTGACATCAACCCTGCATGGGAGAGGGCCGTGGCCCCAGAGCTCTGGAATTAAAATCCTCTTGCTATTTGCATCAAGTCTGTTTCTAGTGAGTGATTGGGGTGACGGCTTCCAAGCGTGGGGTGCTGGGGTGGCCCCGTTTTTCTTTCAGGTCTTACAGTCTTTGGAGAACATGGCCGAATGGTACTGTTAAAAGGAATGTCTTAAGAACCTGATGAAACATTTGTTCCTTGTTTCAAACAGCATCAAATTGGTTATTGCAGAGTATTGGTAGTTAACCTATTACATGGCAAGCCTTTTAGACAAAATTAATAATTGTTATCCAAAAGATAAGTTGTTAAATTTTGCTTCCATGCATGCTCATGTATTTCTATAGATTTGTACATGTATCCCATAGAGAATACATTTGCTGTGGGAGTGAAACTCATGTAATTGGCTCACATGCTTATTCTTTTGAGTTTCCTCCTGCTTTAGCAGATAAATGACTTGGGTGTTATAGCCGCTATTTTTAAGATGTTAAAAATCAAGTTTTTAATTTATATATTAATAGTAAATATGTATATATTATATGTATAGCTCATGGTTTACAATTGTATAAAATTGTTCCTTTTTAGATACTGTTAATTCTTAAACAACTAAAAATGCTACATTTATATTTGGTGTTCCAACTTAGATCTTCTAATATCTTATTAAAAAAACAAAATCTTAAACAATATCTTCTTAAACAACAAAAAGAAAATTATATCCCCGTGCATATTGTTTAAATTATGCTTGTATATTTTAAAGAGAATTTTAAAATTTGGATGCCAAGGAACTCCTTGTTGAATGTCTATAGCATCCTGTAACTAGGCATACTGATGCCTAAGTGAAATGAAAGGATCCACTTATTGGCATATGGCACGATCCTGACTTAATATGGGGAAGAAGGAGTGTTTGTGTTTTTTCCACAGAATGCTGCTGAAGCATGCTAGTTACCAGAGTGATTGGTGTGGCATGCTGAAGATAATGCTGACTCATGGGCTTGCTGAGTGCCCTGACAATGGTGACTTCACTTGCCTTTTTCCCAGATTAGATAAACTGCCTTGCTTCAAGCTTTTAGACCTTGTGGGACAGAACATGGACTGTTAAACTAACTTAGAAAAATTAATCTAAAGGAGGAGTTAGAATCACTCTTCTCTTTCCTTCAATGTGATTATCTGACTCAGTCATAGATTGGTCTAGAAAGAAATCCAATATTGGAGATTCCAATTATGAAGATGGCTAATAATCTTCAGACAGCTGAGTTAATTTAAAATATAGACTCCACTCTTCCTGAGAAATAACAGCTTAGCTCTTGATTCACAAAGCTATCCTTCCCCACCCCAGAGGCCAGGCTTTGTGTCTGAAAGTCGCTAATTTGCAACTGAATGAGACACCTTGGGCCATCCAAAGACAAATGAATTCTGTTTTGCTTCTACCTTGTGACCTTGTTTTTTAAGCAGATTGGCTATCTCCACCGAGGCTCACCTGGAATGAAAATTTACCTTATTTGTTCCCCTTATAAGGACCACTGGTGAGCTTACTATTGATCCTGTCCCTGGGACTCCTAATCTTTAACAAAATAGCTGCTGTTTAAGAGACTGCATCAGTACCATTCAGGTGCTAATCTTGGGGCAACAGTACCAGGAAAGAGGACAGTATGAGACCTCATTTCTTTCTTTCTTTCTTTTTCTTTCTTTCTTTCTTTCTTTCTCTCTCTCTCTCTCTCTCTCTCTCTCTCTCTCTTTCTTTCTTTCTTTCTTTTTTTATTTTTTTATTTTTTGGTTTTTCGAGACAGGGTTTCTCTGTGTAGCCCTGGCTGTCCTGGAACTCACTCTGTAGAACAGGCTGGCCTCGAACTCAGAAATCCGCCTGCCTCTGCCTCCCAAGTGCTGGGATTACAGGTGTACGCCACCAAGCCCAACTGACCTCATTTCAAGATTGAAATGGTCATAAGATAAAAAGGGGGGGTGAATGTGAGAACCCTGTCAGAAACAGCAGGCCAACTCTCTATGACTCAGAATGAGGGCTCAAATCTGGACTGAAACTTTGCATTCTGCCCAGGACTGCCTGGGAAGGATAGATAAGGAGATGGCCTAAAGAGAACCACCCTGCCTAGGGTGAGGCCAGAGAGGGAAGTGACAACAAAAAAGACAAAGCCAGGAAACACCACAAATACCTCAAGGTGGGCAGGAGAGGGCCAAATGTCAGAGACAACTTCCTCATTCGAGTTGACCAATAATTTTAAGTGTTGCTCAGGGTAACCAATCACAGTTGTCCAACTCAGGCGACCACTGAACTCCCTGCCAAAATGTTCATAAAAAGGGTTTGCTTTATGAGCTCAGGGACTCCTCTTGCCTGAGTGCTGGGGGACCCTCGTGTACATGGGAACAATAACCCTCTTGCAGATTGCAGGGATTCCAGTCTCTGTGGCCTTATTGAGTGGAGGTCTTCCAACGAATTTTTACATATCATTCCAGGTGTCTCACATGGGGTTATTAAAAAGCTCTCGGTGTCTTCTTTTTCTACAAATTTACTGGGCATTGGCTCCACTGCTCAGGTGGCTGGGCAGGTCACCTACTTAATTCAGGAATTCATAGACCTGGAGGAACAATGAACTTCATCTTTACTCTGAGTGCTCCACCCTAGGTGGAGTAGGATAATGGTTAGCACAGGAATCCCTGCTTGGAGGCTGGGAGAGAAACTTCACCTTGATCAATGTCAAGTCATGCCAGGTGGCATAGCACCCCCAATATGGCTCTCTGCATCTCCTCCCTTTTTATTAGTTTTAAGATGAGGCGGTAACAACCAAGTGGAAAAGCATCTGTTAAAAGATGGTGAGCATTGCCGGGTGGTGGTGGCGCACTCCTGTAATCCCAGCACTTGGGAGGCAGAGGCAGGTGGATTTCTGAGTTCGAGGCCAGCCTGGTCTACAGAGTGAGTTCCAGGACAGCCGGGGCTACATAGAGAAACCCTGTCTCGAAAAAAAAAAAAAAAAAAAAAAAAAAAAACCAAAAAAAAAAAAAAAAAAAAAAGATGGTGAGCATTAACCATAGAGGGGAAGAATTGACCTGATCCTCCTAGATACTTTATGGTGTCTTTTTTCAGAGGAGAGGACTTAGGCTTCCTTGTTGTTATTTTAAGGACTGCCTCTAAACACCAACCTCTATGCAATCAGGTATACTTCACGAGGGACCCAGAAACAGAAAACATGGTCCTCCCCCTTCAGTGGCTGAAGTTCTATGTGGCTCCTAAAAGGAGAACCACTTGCATAGGTTTTGATGCCAGAGAGTTGATTTGTGACAAATGCTCTGCAAGTGTCTTTAATAGACAATCAATTTGGAAAAAAGGTGATTTTACATTAATGTTCCCTTTGCCAAAGAATGGCAGTGAACAGTACTGTGCTTAGCAAGAAAGTTGGTTGGTGCCCTTGGTGAGATAAATTTCAGTAGGATATATGCCAGAATGTAGATAATAATAGACCAAAGTGGGGAGAATAGGAAGTAAGACAGGGTCAACACCCCACATTAGGTACCTTTCAATAAGCTTGGTTATAATGAAAAGAAGGAGCTCAAAGCACATAGGACTGACAAAGACACCTTTGTTTGATTTTGGTCTAAGATGACTAGAATTTTTTTCTTTTGGGGAAGAATTGGCTAATATGGCAATGTTAAAAATGAAGGACATGAAAGAGAGAGAGAGTCTACATCTCTAAATTTAGTGCTAAGGTAAAATATGAACTTGGAGAATTTCATATTCTCCAAGTGTGAATGACCCTTGGAGAGGTAACCTTGAAGACAGATAAGAGAGAGGGTCCTAAATAGGAGATGTGAGAGAGAGAGAGAGAGAGAGAGAGAGAGAGAGAGAGAGAGAGAAGGAGGAATAGAGGGAGGGAAGGAAGGAGGGGCAGAGGGAGGGAGAAAGAGAACTGTGTACACAGAGAGTTGCTGTCACAGTAAGTAGTTAGGAGATGTGGTTGTCTGGCATGGGTACAGAAAGAGACCAGGGACCATATCAGTAGCATTGTGACCAGCATAAAGGTCAGGTGGCCAGGTAGTAGTGTTAGATCTCTAAAATGGGGAGAACCCCACGAGATAGGGAGACCCCCGTACTCAAGTCTCGGGATAAAGCGACGCCCAAAGAATCAGCCAAAGACCGTCTCGCTGCAATCACATGAGGTCTTTATTGGGGTTCCAGTATACTGGGATCGATTCATAACCGCGCAGGGTCAGAGATCGATCCCGCGTATCTGGCGCAAAGAGTATTTGAAACCAAAAAAAATCACAGAAGGGGGAGGGGTTGGGGGAAGTTAGATAAGGAAGTTACACATAGATCATGAGGCAATTCATCCCTGAGGGCCAGGTGTAGCTGCATTCCACAAAATGGAGAAACTGCATTCTGCAAGGTGGATTAACTACATTCCGCAAAATGGATTAACTGCATTCTGCAATAGGTTGGGCAAACATCAACTATCTATAGAATGCAGAATAACCTTTGTGGTTAGCTAGTTCCTGGAATAGGGGTCAGAAAGGGTAGGAATTACAGAGTTACAAAATGGTAGCGCTTTGGCCTTTTAAAGCAGGATTTTCTGGGGGTAAATAAAATTTTGAGGCAGAATCTTTCATCCCCCACTCTCTCTAGGAGGTAGTTCTAACCTTAGAACTAAATGTTTGTCTCAACTTCATCTGGTTCTAATTGATCTGACTGGAGCCGCTGATATTGTTGGCGGAGCACTAGGACTTGAATGGTGCTGACACGCTGACGAATAAAAGTAATCAATCGATTAATTATGTAGGGTCCTATGGTGAGAAGTAGCAAAAGAATCAATAAGGGTCCCATGAGGGCAGAAAACAAGGTGGTCATCCAAGGGGATTTAGAAAACCAACTTTCATACCAGTTTTGGTTATTTTGACGCTCTAACTGTCTTTTTTTTTTTTTTTTTTTTTTTTTAGTTATTTTTATTTTCTATATTCTATGTTTACATTTCAAAGGCTTTCCCCTTTCCCAGTTCCCACCCACCATAGTTCCCATAGTTCTTCTCCCCCCCAACTATTCCCCAATCATTCCCCCTCCCCCCGCGGTTTCTTTACTAAACTGGATGCAATCTTTACATGCCCAGGGTCCTCTCCTTTCTTCTTCTTGGGAATCACTTGACTTGCTATTTGTGTCTTGAGTATTTAGTGCTTCTGGGCTCATTAATATCCACTTATCAGTGATTGCATTTCATGTGCATTCTTTTGTGATTGGGTTAGCTCACTCAGGATGATATTTTCCAGGTCTAACCATTTACCTACAAATTGCATGAATTCATTATTTTTAATTGCTGAGTAGTATTCCATTGTATAAATATACCACATTTTCTGTATCCATTCCTCCTTTGAGGCTCTAACTGTCTTTTGTCCAGTCTCTCTTTGAGTTTTTTCATGGAGTCCCGTATAGCGCCCGAATGGTCTACATAGAAGCAACATTCTTCCTTTAGGGCAGCACAAAGACCTCCTTCTTTAAGAAACAATAAATCAAGACCCCTTCTATTTTGGAGTACTACCTCAGATAATGAGGTTAGCGAGTCTTCTAATTTGGAGACGGAGTCCTGGAGGGCTCTGAGGTCAGTGTCCATGGCGGCTCGGAGGTTATCGAGGCCATGTTTGAGGTCTATAGGCCCCTTAATTAGAGCAGCAGAGCCAGTACCAACGCCAGCGGCTAGACCTAATCCTAACATAACAGCTAAAGTAAGCGAGACAGGTTCTCTTTTAATCCTGGAGGGAGAGTTATCATATGCCTGTAACAGAGTTTCCTCAGGATGATAGTAGATACGAGGAACTAACTGAACCATGACACAGAAATCTTTAGATTGGTTAAAAACTGAAGTAGAGACGCAAGGGGAGAGCCCGGTGCTGCAGGCCCACCAGCTATCATTGGAAGGGAGTAGATATTGGGTATCCTGAGCAGTATTAACAGGTAAGGTCTGATTGCAGAGATGCTGATGAGTAGGGGGCACGCGTCCTAAGCAGATTCCGGACCCTGAAACTTCGGTAAGGGTGAGTTTGCTCTGAGTGCCCCAACGGCACTGGGTGTGGTCTGAAGTGTAAATAATTTGACCCAACACCGCTATTCCTTCATAATAGGGTGGAGCCATGGCTAAGCAGAGCCAGCAAGACTCAGTAGCCTCAGGATTGGTGACGTTTAGTACTGAAAAGGCTCCCTGTATGAGGCTAAAGAGTCTGTCACCTGTAGTGGGGGACAGAGTGGTTGGGAAGGTTGTTTGAAGAGCAGTGGGCACTCCTTCCTCAGCGGGAACTGCCTCAATTATTGAGGGGGGCAGAGGTGAGGGTAAAACCCTTTTTGAAGGGGGGGGAAGAGGTTCTTTAGGGGGTCCCTGCTCAACTATAACATGGTCAGGTCCTATAGCGACGGGAGGTATGCTAGTGACCTTGAGCCTAATGCGTAGGAAGAGACCGTCATCAAATCTTTCTTTATAAAGTCTAAGTCCCCAGGTATATCCATTGGTCCAACCTCTCTGATTCTTGCCTGGCTCAGTAAAACTGATCTTTAAGGGGAGACACCAATTTTCACACTCAGGCTTGTAAGTCCATCCCTGGCTCCCTGTTTCATGTCTAGAATAGTTAGCTGTGACAGTGATATAATCCCATGAGGAGGTGGGGTTCCAGTATGTGTTTCCTGAAGTCTCACACCCCCAATTTTTACAGAAGAAATAGCTTCCCCCACCACACGTGGGGTTCAAGGCCACTGCCCGATGGAATCCTGGGCATATATAAAAAGGCAAGGTTCTTAATTGGCTCCTTCGGGAAGGGTGTCCACACCCTCCCCAGGGGTCTAGACCATAACGCCCTGGCGGTGAGGGGACGTTGGGGGCCTTCATATCGGGGTCAGAATATCCTTCCATATCCCAGTTTGCAGGGGCCCCAAATGCCAACTTACAGATGTCCGGGTACAGGGAAGGCCACCAGGTCCAGGGAGGAGCCACCTTAGAGATGCTCCAGATGGGGTCTCCGGCTTGGGACAATACCTGCCAGGTGAGGGTCATCGGCTGATGGGGGTTATTGTTCCTTGGGCTTGCCAGGCAGCCGCCGTAGACGCAGCTTAAGAGGATTATCAGTCTTTTCCAACTTCCAGGATTCATCTTGGGCAGCGGGTGGTGCGGCCTTGACGTGGGAGGCGTGGATCCAAGTTGAGATGCCCTCGACTTTTAGCGCAGTGGGACTGGTCAGAAGGACGAGGTAGGGTCCCTTCCAGCGAGGTTCCAGAGTACCGGCACGATGGCGTCGGACCAGGACTAGGTCTCCCACTTGGAAAGGGTGTGGAGTATCGAGGGTCCCTGGTTTGTAGACCTCCTTGAGTTGTTCCCACGCACCCTTGCGGACCAGTTCAAGAGCTTTCAGTCGGGCTAGGAGGGGTTGAGAAAGAGAAGCATCAGGATCAACTATGCCTCCTGCCTCAGTCAAGGGAGGTGGTCCTCCGAACAGGAGTTCAAAGGGGGTAAGTTTGAAGTGACCAGGGGTGTTCCGGACTCGGAACAAGGCGAAGGGAAGGAGGGTTGTCCAGTCCTTCCCGCCGGTCTCAATGGCTAATTTGGTTAAGGTCTCTTTTAGAGTTCTATTCATTCTCTCTACCTGTCCTGAGCTCTGGGGTCTATAAGCACAATGTAATTTCCAATCTATCCCCAGTTGTGCCGCTAGTCCCTGACTTACCTGGGCAACGAAGGCAGGGCCATTGTCAGAACCTATTACCTTAGGGATTCCGAATCTTGGGAAGATTTCTTCAAGAATCTTCTTAGCTACTACGTTAGCAGTCTCTGATTTCGTGGGGAAAGCTTCGACCCATCCTGAAAAAGTGTCTATGAAAACTAGTAAATATTTGTTACCATATTTAGTAGGCTTAACTTCAGTGAAGTCTATTTCCCAGTGGGCTCCAGGACGGTCTCCTCTTAGCCGTTTTCCCGGAGGGCCTACGTGATGTCCTGCGTTAGTTAGGGCGCAAGCCCGACAGTTGGTTACAGAGTCATGCACGATATCAGACAGTCCCATGATGAAATATTCAGATTCATGGATGAGGTCTTTTAGTTTCTTAGTCCCTAAATGGGTGAGTCGATGTAGGTGGGTAACATATCTCTTTCCTTCTTCATATGGCAGAACTGCTTTTCCCTCATTAGTTCTAGCAACTCCCTGGGGGGTCCATTCTGCGGCAAGCTGAAGTCCCTCTATCGCTTCCAAATCTTTTGGTGTGTAATTAAAGCTGATCTCCCTCAGAGTTTTAGGCTGCTTTTGTATTGTCAGAATCATGGCTCCCTGAGCTGCTTGCTTTGCACTCAGATCAGCCATCTGATTTCCTTTGGCTATTGCATCTTGCCCTTTCTGGTGGGCAGGGCAATGCACGATGGCCAGTTTCTTAGGCAGGTGAATAGCTTCTAACAGACTTAAGATTTCTTCTTTGTTTTTAATCTCTCTCCCAGTCGAGGTGAGCAGCCCTCTCTGTTGGTAAATAGCCCCATGCACATGAGCCGTGGCAAAAGCATACCTGCTGTCCGTGTAGATGTTGATGCTCTTACCCTCCGCCAGTCTCAGGGCCTGGATGAGCGCGATGAGTTCAGCTTTCTGAGCAGAGGTCCCTTCTGGCAGGCTACTGGCCCAGATGACCTGTTTGCCGTCCACTACCGCCGCCCCGGCCCTTCTCTTACCTTCCACTATGAAACTGCTCCCATCGGTGTACCAGTTGGGACATCCTGGCCATGGCTGATCTGTAAGGTCTCTGCGAGTCCCAGTCTCTTCTGCCAGGATGTCAAGGCATTGGTGTATGGGCGCTGAGTCATCGGAGTCGGGCAGCAGTGTGGCAGGGTTTAAGGTAGCCGGGGGCGCAAAAGTCACTCTCTCCGTCAGTAGCAGGCTTTGGTAGTGGGTCATGCGAGCATTCGTCATCCACCGGTCAGGGGGTTGACGTATGATGCTTTCAAGGGCATGGGGGACTACTATGGTCGTTGATTGTCCCAAAGTTAGTTTATCTGCATCCTTGAGGAG
The DNA here is from genome assembly GCA_964023405.1 of Apodemus agrarius. Classification (NCBI taxonomy): domain Eukaryota; kingdom Metazoa; phylum Chordata; class Mammalia; order Rodentia; family Muridae; genus Apodemus; species Apodemus agrarius. The sequence goes on along the minus strand of OZ030009.1, from coordinate 137,583,723 downwards.
CAGAGCCACAGCTGCTATAGCCTTGAGACAGGTCGGCCAGCCACTGGCCACCGGATCAAGCTTCTTAGATAGGTAAGCTACTGGCCGCTTCCATGGGCCTATGGGTTGGGTGAGAACCCCTCGGGCGACCCCTGCCCGTTCATCTACGTATAGGATGAAGGGCTTGGTCAAGTCTGGTAAAGCTAAGGCGGGTGCCTCTAATAAGGCCCGTTTGATCTTCTCAAAGGCCTCCTGATGAGCTGGAGTCCAGGTAAAATTTCCAGTCTCTTTGGTGAGAGGGTACAGGGGGGCAGCTAGAGTAGCAAACCCCGGTATCCACAGTCTACAGAAGCCAGCCGTCCCCAGGAATTCTCTAACTTGTCTGGGGCTGGTGGGGACTGGTATCTGCATCACAGTCTTTTTCCGGGCCTCTGTTAACCATCTTTTGCCTTCCTTAAGGGTGTAGCCGAGATAAGTAACTTCAGTCTGGCAAATTTGGGCTTTTTTTGCTGAAGCCCTATACCCTAATTTCCCCAACTCTAGCAACAGTCTCTCAGTCCCTTCCTGGCACTCTTGTCGGGTGGTCGTTGCAAGAAGTAAGTCATCTACGTACTGAACCAGAGATAGTTGGGGGTTACCTGACCTGAAAGGCGCTAGGTCCCGATGTAGGGCCTCATCGAAGATGGTAGGAGAATTCTTGAATCCTTGTGGTAGGCGGGTCCAGGTCAGCTGCCCAGTTTGTCCTGATTCCGGGTCTCTCCATTCAAAGGCGAAGATGGCTTGACTGGTGGGGTGTAGTCTCAAGCAGAAGAAAGCATCTTTTAAATCAAGAACAGTGTACCATTGTCTCTCGGGTGGGAGTGAACTGAGCAAATTATATGGATTAGGTACAGTGGGATGTATGTCCTGAACTCTCTTGTTGACCTCCCGCAAGTCCTGAACAGGTCGATAATCATTAGTCCCCGGTTTCTTCACAGGCAGCAAAGGGGTATTCCATGGGGACTGGCAAGGTACTAGTATGCCTAGTCTTTGTAGTCTCTGAATATGAGGCCTGATTCCTTCTCTGGCCTCTCTGCTCATCGGATACTGCCTGACTCCAATAGGGGTGGCATCTGGCCTCATGGTTATGACTATAGGAGGCACCTGCTCGGCCTTTCCCATTCCACCTGTTTCAGCCCATGCTTGAGGAAAGGCTTTCAACCATCTCTCATTAATGGCTGCTTTGATGGGAGTCTCATGTAATCTATATTCCTCTTCTAATCTGAGTGCCAAGATCATAGAAGTAGGTGGTGACCACTGAACTGATGGACCCCTCGGACCAAAGGTGATCTGGGCTTTTAGTTTAGTTAACAAGTCTCGTCCCAGTAGAGGAGTGGGACACTCGGGAATGACAAGGAAGGAATGAGAGACCTGCCCTCTCCCGAGATCAACTCTTCGATCAGTGGTCCATGAGTATGGTTTCTTCCCAGTGGCCCCGATTACTATTGTCTGGTGGGACTTAGTTTTTCCTAGAGGCTGTTGTAAAACTGAAAATTCGGCTCCAGTGTCCACAAGAAAATCCATAGGAGTCCCCTCCACTGTTAGGGTTACCCTAGGCTCGGGGAGGGGGTCCGAGCCCCGTCTCCCCTAATCTTCTTCTGACTCCAAGGCCAGGACCTTAGGGGTCCTGGGGCCCACCCTTTTCTTGGGACAGTCTCGAGCCCAGTGCCCCTTCTCTTTACAGTATGCACATTGGTCTTTGGCTAGCGGTGGGCGAGCTCCTCCCCCTGAACGAGGGGGTTTCTTCAGCCCTGAGTTGCCCAGGTACCCTGACTGTCGCCTCCCTGAGCCTTGTGTCTGTTCTTCTTTGTAACTTACTACTGCGGCCAGAATTCTAGTCAGATTCCTTTCCTGTCTCCTGTCTCTTCTATTCTCCCTCTCTTCAGCCTCCTTCTTCTCTCTCTCTCTCCTCTCCTCACCCGTTTCTCTTTTATGGTAAACTCTCTCTGCTTCCCTAACAAGATCCTGCAACGACAGGGTTTGGAGCCCTTCTAACCGTTGTAGCCGCTTGCGTATATCTGAGGCTGACTGCCCAATGAAGGCCATGGCTACTGCTGCCTGCTGCCCCTCAGACGTGGGGTCAAAAGGCGTGTAGCGCCGATAAGCTTCCATTAGCCTTTCTAGAAAGACAGAAGGGGGCTCCGTTTCTCCCTGTAATACTTCTCTTACCTTGGCCAAATTAGTGGGCCGTCGTCCGGCACCTTTGAGACCCGCCACGAGAGCCCGGCAGTACACCAACAACCTCTCCCTACCTTCAAGTGAATTATATTCCCAGTTGGGATGGTTCAGGGGGAATCCAGCGTCGATCTCATTCTGGAGTTGGGTCGGCTGCCCATTTTCACCAGGGACATTTTTTCGGGCTTCTAAAAGGATTCGCTCTCTTTCTTCAGTAGTGAAAAGAACTTGCAGCAACTGCTGGCAATCATCCCAAGTTGGCTGGTGAGAGAACATCAGCGATTCCACTAAACCTGTAAGACTGGAGGGGTTCTCAGAGAATGGGGCATGGTTAGATTTCCAATTGTATAAATCAGCGGATGAAAAGGGCCAGTATTGTAAGGGCTGTAATTGTCCAGAGCCAGCCGGGGGGCCGTAGACCCGCAGAGGCAACGCTGTAGTTGAATCAGGTCCCCCAGGACTCTGAGCACGCCGGCTGCGTGTCCCAGCGGCTGGTCCTTCTGCTGCACCCTGGTCTGGAGGTGGGGGTCCCTGTGGAGGGGAGCGGTAGGGTGGAGGAGTTTCCCAGAGGGCAGGCTCCTCGATCTCGGGATAGATCTTTGGAGGTGCCGTAGAATTCCGAGGCGGTTCGGGCTCCGCCGAGGTTACTCTCGTTTTTGGTCCGTCTCGCTGGACCGCCAGGACTCGGGAGCCTGGCCTTGTCTTTTGTGTCCAAGGTTTAAGCCAGGAGGGAGGATCCTGGGCTAAGTCTTCCCAAACAAAAATATAAGGAACTTGGTCGGGGTGCGACCCCGGTCCCTTCTGAAAAACAATGTCCTTGATAGCAGAAATGACAGTTAAATCTAGTGTTCCCTCCGGTGGCCAGCCAAGACCATAGGATGGCCACTCAGAGGAACAATAAGTCCTCCAAGGTTTCTTTTTGATCTCTACAGACAAATTATGAGCTCGTTTCCTTACTTCAGTCCAGTGATCTAACGTCCGTCCAAGGGGAGTACTTACAGTCTGTCCCATCGTCAGAGTTACACAGAACACAAATAAAACACTCAAAGATATCAAGGAAACAGAAACAAATATCAAGGAAACTAGGGCCCACCTCCTGTGGGATCCCCACACCAGAAAAAGAAACAGAATCAGACGGCCGAGGGGACCTGAAGTCTCTTGGTTCTACGAGAGTTTCAAAGTCCACATCGGCACCCCGACGGGAGAATTCCGAGCGTCCTCGGGTCTCCCTCCAGTCCCCTGGAACGTCTTCCGGGGTGGCAGTCAGTTACGCCTCAACACGTCTGTTTAGTAACACCCCCGACTTCCCAAATGGGGGGGCCCTGTGCTCTCACGAGCACAGGTGACTGCAAACCAAAAGTACCAGATCTGGCGCCTCAGAAATTCAGACAAACGCAGAAACGCAGAAACACAACGGACAGACAGAACACGACAGGATCTTACCTCCAAGAGGGTCTTGGTGATTTAGGGTGGTCGCGAAATCCCGGACGAGCCCCCAATGTTAGATCTCTAAAATGGGGAGAACCCCACGAGATAGGGAGACCCCCGTACTCAAGTCTCGGGATAAAGCGACGCCCAAAGAATCAGCCAAAGACCGTCTCGCTGCAATCACATGAGGTCTTTATTGGGGTTCCAGTATACTGGGATCGATTCATAACCGCGCAGGGTCAGAGATCGATCCCGCGTATCTGGCGCAAAGAGTATTTGAAACCAAAAAAAATCACAGAAGGGGGAGGGGTTGGGGGAAGTTAGATAAGGAAGTTACACATAGATCATGAGGCAATTCATCCCTGAGGGCCAGGTGTAGCTGCATTCCACAAAATGGAGAAACTGCATTCTGCAAGGTGGATTAACTACATTCCGCAAAGTGGATTAACTGCATTCTGCAATAGGTTGGGCAAACATCAACTATCTATAGAATGCAGAATAACCTTTGTGGTTAGCTAGTTCCTGGAATAGGGGTCAGAAAGGGTAGGAATTACAGAGTTACAAAATGGTAGCGCTTTGGCCTTTTAAAGCAGGATTTTCTGGGGGTAAATAAAATTTTGAGGCAGAATCTTTCAGTAGGAAAATGGTTACTGGGGAACTTTGAGTTTACCAAGAGTTAAATGTATTTTTTACATAATATTTTTATTCTATGAGAATTTTATGTATGTGTACTATGGATTTTGATCACACACAATCCCTCTCCTGCCCATAAATTCATCTCCCACATTCCCTCACAACTTTGCTTTCTACTCCCTGAATGTCATTCTCAAGGACACAGGAGAGAAATGGGGTCCCCACCATTTCCCCTCTAACATTGTTGTTCTTCAGTGCCCTGTATTTACTCTCTACTTAAAAACACTCCTGCTTCTTATTCAACAGATTGAGCCCAGTACCTCTTTTCTCTTGTTAAGGTTTTTTTTTTGACTCCTATTGCAGTAGTCTCAAGTATGCTTTTCCTTATAACATTTAACTTCTGGAGAACTTTTCTTTTCTTTGACAACATTCCGAGGTAAGAAGAACACAGATAAGGGGCACATCAACATTAATAAAAAACACTTCAGATGTAGGAAGAACACAGTCTGCAAAAGAATGAGCCCTCTTGTCAATAGTGAGGCATGATAAACTCACGGCATCTTACACCTCAATAATAAACTATGTGCCACTGACAGATTCAGAGAACAAACCAACCACTGCCTTTGCATGTGTACTCCTGGATGACAGAAATAGGCTCCAGTCAACACCTCTAAGGTGAGGGTTACACTGATGGCCTAGGTTAGACTATATTGTTTACAAAACCAAACCAAAAATCTTCAACTTGGAAAAGGGAGTAATGAAAAGGGAACATTAATGGGGATGAGAAGGAAATAAAGAGAAGATGTGTAGGTGGGAGACTAAGAGGGTATTATGTACATTGCAAAATTAAGAATGAAGGGGCTGGTGAGATGACTCAATGGTTAAGAGAACTGACTGTGTTGCTGCCCGCAGCTACTGTGAACTGGGTTCCTGGAACAGACGCTGAGGGATGGATGGGGAATCGGTGACAAGAACGAGGGCCAGGATGATAGTCAACTGATCGAGGCCAAAGTTTAATGGAGGTCTGACAATTTAACAATTGGGCGAGCTCCTTCTCCCAGACTCCTGGGTGAGTTCCGGGAACTGATCTGGCTCTACATTGGGTGTTTTCTCCATTGCTCAGGCAGCTGGGTGGGTCACCTGCTTAATTCAGGAATTCATAGATCTAGAGGAACTTTACCTTCACCCTAGTGTTCACTCTGAACACTCCACCCTAGGTGGAACAGGATCCTGAATAGCACAGAAATCCCTGTTCAACAAAGGCTGGGAGAAGTTCACCTTGATCAATGTCAAGTTCCTACCATGTGGCATAACACACTGTTATGGCTCTGTACATGACTTCTCTTCTGAAGGTCTTGAGTTCAAATCCCAGCAACCATGTGGTGGCTCACAATTATCCATAATAAGATCTGACACCCTCTTCTGGTATGTCTAAAGACAGCTACAGTTATGTACATATAATAATAAATAAATCTTAAAATAAATAAATAAATAAATACATAAATACATACATACATACATTAAAAAAATTATGAATGAAGCAAAAGTAAGCAGTACAGAGAGATGAATGATCAACAGCCAGAGACTCATTCTTTTTGTTTCTTATTTGTTTTTTTCCTCTTTTTTCCCCATTGATTATTTGTGAATTTCATACCTTCCTTTCTACTTCCCCTCCCCCATCCAGTCCTTCTCCATTCCTCTTAAGAAAAGAGGAGCCCTCCCATGGGTATCAACCAGCCTTGACATATCAAGTTGAACAAGACTAGGTGCATTTTCTTATATTGAGGTCAGATAAGGCAACCCAATAGAAGGCAAGGGTCCCAAAAGCAGGCAATCGAGTCAGAGAAGGCCTTTGCTCTCACTCTAAGGGTCCCACATGAAGACCAAGTGTGATGGTTTGTATGTGCTTTTCCCAGGGAGTGGCACTATCAGGAGGTGTGGCCTTGTTGGAGTAGGTGTGTCACTGTGGGTGTGGGGTGAAGACCTTCACCTAGTCGCCTGGAAGTCAGTCTTCTACTAGCAGCCTTCAGATGGAGATGTAGAACTCTCAGCTCCTCCTGTACCATGCCTGCCAGGATGCTGCCATGTTTCTGCCTTGATGACAATGGACTGAACCTCTGAGGCTGTAAGCTAATCCCAATTAAATGTTGTCTTTTATAAAACTTGCATTGGTCATGGTGTCTGTTCACAGCAGTAAAACCCAAACTAAGACAGAAGTTTGCCACACCACTATTACATATGTGCAGAAGGCCTAGGTCATTTGCATGCATGTTCTCAGATTGGCAGTTCAGTGTCTGTGAGCCCCTCTAGGCCCAGGTTGGTTGATTCTGTGGGTTTTCTTGTGGTGTCCTTTCCTCTCATAGTTTTGCTCTTTCATTTTTGGTTGTGATCATAGCCTTTAAAACTGAGCCATCTCTCCAACCTGACCTCACTCATTCTAATAATCCTTTCTTCCTGTCCTGTGAAGGATTCCCCAACCTACGCCTAGTGTTTGGCTATGGGGTGAGACCCACTCTTAAAAATCAGTCCTATTGGTTTGCCTTGTCCAGCCTTGATATGAGGGCTTGTGCTTTGTCTTATTGCATCTTGCTTTGTCCTATTATCCTGTCATCTCTTGGAAGCCTGCTATTTTCTGAAGAAGAAATGCAGGTGGGAGTGTATCTAGGTGAGAGGTGGTGGAAAGCAGGAAGGAGTGTGGGCAAAGCAAACTGTAGTCAGGATGTATTGAAAGAGAGAAGAATCTATTTTCAATAAAAATAAAATTCAAAACAAAGCAGGCAAAGAAAAGAAGACCACAAAACAGAAAATGGAACAGGAGAAGAAGGAGAAGGCAGTGAGGTAAGTGTTCATTCTACCATATGGACCCTCATCAGGTTCAGCCACAAAGGGCATGGCACAGAAATTTATATTTTTGTGGCTTTGCAGACTATGTGGTATTTTGTCATGGAAGCATAAGCTGGGATTCTCATCAATAAAGAAAGGAGAAAAATAAGGGTCTTGGGTGAATGAATCAATGAGATGAGAACAGGTCAGAACATCTCAAAAGAAAAAGCCAAGAAAGGTCAAGACCAAATAGCAGAGTAGAAGGTGAGAAGTATGGGTCTTGGGGCAAGAACGGTGCCTTTGTGTGTAAAGTGAATGCTGTCCAAGCATGAGAAACTGCATTTGGACTCCCAATTCCCTTGTAAAAATCCAAGCATGGTGGGTAAAAGCTGTAATTCTAGCACTGGGAGGCAGAAACAGGAGGATCCATAGTCACTCAGTGAGATCCGGCCAAGAAATGAAGTGATGTGTGAATCAAGAAAGGACACATAGGCCTTTGGACTGGCACTCAGGAACCTGTGCACCCCCAACACACACACACACACACACACACACACACACACACCCCAAAAAGAAATAATGGCCTGAGAAAGTGGAGTAAGTTTATAAGAAATTAAAGTAATATGGGAGATAGTACAAGAAATAAGGCACAAAGAATCATGATTAAGTTTGTAAAATAGGTGAGATCCAGCCTACAGTATTCTTGATATTACTAAAATAATATTACCACTATTTTAAAGTTTAAGTCTTACATCATGATATTGCAATTATGTTGATATTAATGTGTTTATTGAGGACTTTCAGTAGCCTAGTTTTATGTTTTACATTACTTTTTATTATGACAACCTGATATTTTGATAATCTAAAACTTAGAATGTTAACTGAGCCACCACCCAGTCAATTAGCTGTGAATCCTCCTTCCCTTGTCCTTCCTAGCATTTATGAGTAAGTCTTTAAAACGGTGGATTCCGGTCACGTCTTGTCCCTTTCACACTTATTCAGAAGTCAGGCCACTCTCACCCTACTTCTGTTCCAGTACAGTACATCCCCTTCTGCTCTCTCTGTCTCTACATCCACATGTGTGAACCCTTCTCTGGGACGGAAAGACAATTTAAAACATATGAGATCATATGGTTCAGCTGTGTGCAATGTTTCAATGGATTCCCATCACCTTTAGATAGATTATGCTTTCAGATCTCCACTGTGATATGCTATGTCTCTGATGAGTATTGAAAAGCCACTGTAGATGTCTACCTTGAAATAGACTCACTGGCTGAATTGCTTTCTTCAGAAGACTTCTCTTCTGCCTCCACACTTTATCCTCAGCCAGTTCTCAGCTTAGAGAACCTTTTCTCAGATTAGCTTCCTAACCATCAAATCAAATAGCCTAGTAACCATTTCATTATTGTTTAATCAACAAATTTCTCTGTATCTAACTCCCTATTTATCATTTGTGTAATTAGTACCACCCTGAACCCCAAATCTTTTTTTAATTGGATATATTCTCTATTTACATTTCATTTCCCTTTTTTCTGGTTCCCTGCCCCACAAAGGTCCCCCATGCCCTTCTCCCTCCCTGTGTTCCCCCATCCACCCTTTCCCACTTCCCTGTTCTGGTATTCCCTTGCACTGATGCTTTGAGCCTTTCCAGAACCAGGGTCCACTCCTTCCTTCTTATTGGACATCATTTGGTATGTGGATTGTATCTTTGGTGTCCCAGGATTCTAGGCTAATATCCACTTATCAATGAGTGCATACCATGGGTGTTCTTTTGAGACTGTGTTACCTCACTTAGTATGATGTTCTCCAGCTCCATCCATATCTCTAAGAATTTCATGAATTCATTGTTTCTAATGGCTGAGTAGTGCTCCATTGTGTATGTATACCACATTTTTTGTATCCATTCTTCCATTGAGGGACATCTGGGTTCTTTCCAGCTTCTGGCTATTATAAATAAGGCTGCTATGAACATAGTGGAGCATGTATCCTTATTGCATGCTGAGGAATCTTCTGGGTATATTCCCAGGAGTGGTATGGCTGGGTCCTCTGGAAGTATCATGTCCAGTTTTCTGAACCCCAAATCTTATTAAAGTGGGTATAACTTGCTTCTTATGTATTGATTTTTGTCTTTAGTATAGGAGTGGGTGCTTGATCCTTGGTCAAGGCTACTGAGTCCCAAGTCAAGCAAAGTTCTAATTAAGTATTTTGATTGTGCTATGTTAGTCATACTATGGTACTATGCAGCATATCTCTCTAATCATGTACTTCACAAATATTATGATGCTTGAGTAATGTTGTGGATAACCCTGGGGTTGCTTGTATTTTGATGTTTAATTCCACTCTCCTGGAAAGGGCTGTGAACAAAGAATGAGTCACATACTCAGGTGACTTCTAGTGAACCATCCCCAAATGAATAAAGTAGCCAATCCCTGGATGAGTAGGTGGGACTTCCAGTTTGGATAGTGGAAGAGAGGAAGCAGGAGGGATATAGCGTAAGGACAAGATGTAGCTACAAGTGTCTCCTGGTTTCAATGGCAGATACATCATGATTCACCACCAGAATATTTAGATTTAAAAAAGCTTAGAGATTGGAATTTTAGTTGTTGCACCCAGTTACCCTTGTTTCTGAACTAAGTTTGTGCTGTGTTTTCCTTCACTCAGCGGCTAGTCTGGGTTCAAGAGAGAAAGGTATGACCAGCAAAGCATGGGTTTGCCTGATGTGCACCACAAAGACCATGATGAATTTGAAGCATGGGGCTGGTGTGGTAGTGACCAGCCAGTGGGAACTTAGCAAGCTGGGAGGAGAGATTTTGGAGCTCTGAGTCAGAGAGTCTCCATGAGATAAGAACTGACTGACAATATAACTAGGGCTAAGAATAACTAGGGTGTAGTGCTGGAACTTGCCATTCTTTTTTTAATATTTCCCGCAACAGAGTTAAATCTTTGCCTTAGGATTCAAGGCTAATTTCCACTAGTTCTTGCATATGTATCTAGTTTCATTTGTTAGGCAATCATTTCCTTCCCAACTCTCCATGTTTATGTGTGAAAACACCTACCACATAAACACAAGATTCCTTGAGCTCTCTGGTTGGGAGGCTTTCAATAATGAACCTCAGAAAATGCTGTTACTGTGTTCCCATGGCTTCTGCTCCCTAAGATCTAAAATGTAATTTCCTGGAACTTCTCCCTGTCTTCCACTCTGTCTATCAGGAGCAGCTGTGAATCTGAGACTTCTGTAGCAGATTAGAAGCTGCCCAATTGCTTTTCATACTCTTTGATTACATGCAAGGGACAAATGCTAGGAAGCAGTTTTCAGGCTGTGGCTCAGGGGCGTAACCACCATAGTTATCCCAGGCTTTCCTATAGGTGCAAGCCTCTGACATAGTGTGTATCTTCATTTCTTTTCATTTCTTTTCATTTCTTTTCATTTCATTTCTTTTCTTTTCTTTTCTTTTCTTTTCTTTTCTTTTCTTTTCTTTTCTTTCCTTTCCTTTCCTTTCCTTTCCTTTTCTTTTCTTTTCTTTTCTTTCCTTTTCCTTTTTTGATTTTGATTTTGATTTTTTTCTTATTATTTTCTATACTCTTTATTTACATTCCAAATGATTTTCCCTTTCCCAATTCTCCCCTCCCTATAAGTCCCATAAGCCCTCTTCCCTTGGTCCATTCCACAGTCAACCCCCTCCTACTTCTCTGTCCTGGTACTCCCCTACAATGCTGCATCAAGCCTTTCCAGGACCCGGGCCCTCTCCTTCCTTCTACTTGGGAATGATTTGATATGTGAATTGTGTCTTGGGTATTCAGAGCTTCTGGGCTAATATCCACTTATCAGTGACTGCATTCCATGTGTGTTCTTTTGTGAATGAGTTACCTCACTTAGGATGATATTTTCCAGTTGCAACCATTTGCCTAAGAATTTCATGAATTCATTGTTTTTAATTGCTTAGTAGTATTCCATTGTGTAAATATACCACATTTTCTGTATTCATTCTTGATTTTCTTTTTTTTCTTCTTTTTTGGTTTTTTAAGACAGGGTTTCTCTATGTAGCCCTGGCTGTCCTGGAACTCACTCTGTAGACCAGGCTGGCCTCAAACTCAGAAATCTGCCTGCCTCTGCCTCCCAGGTGCTGCCACCACCGCCCAGCACATTCTTGATTTTCTATTGCAGCCTTCTCTTCCTTTTACAATTTTGTACTTCTCACTGGACATTTTCTTTATCTCCCAAACAAAATTTACCTTGTTGTGTTAGGTTTATTCCCCAGGGAAATAGAGCTAAGGGAGCATTCCCTCATACTTTTCCCAATTGACTGGGTGCACGCTCTAGTGAGGGAGGCTTGCCTTTTCTATCTGTATGCCTCACACCTCAAGAAAAGTGCTGTACCCAGAGAGCATGCAGAAGCTTTCACTGAATCAGTGAGCAGTGCGTAATAGATGACTGCTGAGCTAAGCTAGCAAATAAGAATTCTTAATCCAAGAAGGAAATGTGAAGGTAATTCTCACAGCTTAGCTTTGGGATGCTTTCTGGTTCTGAGATATTAGTCTGTTAATGAGGATTTACAGGATAATTTCCCCAAACTCTGTTCTTTCCTTTGACTAGTAGTTCTGCAATTATAATTTACTTCCTTTCAATGTTCAGAGCTGCTCTTCAGAAGTGAATGGATATTGTGAAATTCATCTTAGTGAGTCATATTCCTTTATCTGGCAGCTATGAGATTTCTCTGAAATAATGCTTTATACTCACTTTAGTTTTGGTTATTGGCATCTCAATCTACTTAGAAAAATGTGATAATATCAGCCATAGCATAGATAACAGTAATGTATTATAATTTGAGAACCACATCATTATTTTTAAGTATTCTTTCCACAAAAATAACAGTTCAATAACTGTACCATATATACACATAGAAAATCACCATGTTTTACATGATAGGTATATGTAGTTTCTATTCTTGCAATATATTTTTAATTAACACTTTTTTTTACTATGGCAACATTTTTTAACTTTATTCTTTCCATACTAGCAGTTTGTGGGCATAGCATTTCCATTTATCTCCAGTCTTTGTAGAGATTTTCTTAAAATGAAACATAAAAACTAAAACTCTGAGAACAGCTTATTCTCAGTATTGTCCAGTGGAGCAGAAATATCTTTAAAATGCCCTGGCTGCTTCATAGGTGATAAGCTTGTGCTACAGTACGCTGTAGAGATTTTACTGGCTCCTGCTGTAAATCTGATCCTTCCCTTTCTCTCTGATCTGATCCTTCCCTTTCTCTCTGCCTGGAACCCTTGTCTTTGTTATATAATTGCGTATTAAATAATTAAAGGTACATATACAGTTATATATATAAATATGTATATATATAACTGTATATATGTATATATATAACTGTATATATATGTATGTATATATATATATATTCGCATATGTTATAAAACCTTTTTTTTTTGCAACAAAGTGAAACAATGTTAATATCCCTTGTCTCACTTTTAACTTTGAAATGGTTATGTAGACTGTAGTTATGATTTGGTTTCTTCTTCCTAGAGTACAAAGAGCAAACAATCTTGTTCTATTTACGTACTTGATGGCTTGGGTTGGGATGAGATGAATGTGGTTGCCTCTTGCTCACATATAAAAGCCACAGCTTCCATAGCTTGGCTTGCTAGGCCTCTTTTAGTCCTGCTTCTGTGTGGAACTTCAGAAATATATTCCCCAGAGATGACTGAATTTTGACATGGGTACCAGAATGGTAACAACTAAACACAAGTCTCTTAGTTACTTTTTTATTGCTATCATATAACACCATGACCAGGACAACTTTAAAGAGAAAGCCTTTGATTTGGGGTTCATGATTTAGAAGAGTAGAGTCCATGGCCATCATGGCACAGAGCATGGCAGCAGGCAGGAAGGCTAGTCTTAGAGACGGTAGCTGAGAGCTCACATCTTGATACAAAATCACATGAGGCTGAGTGGGAGAATCACAATGGGAAAGGAACTAATCTTTTGAAACCTCAAAGTCTGCCTCCCAGTTACACACTTCCTCCAACAAGGGCAACCTCCTAATACTTCCCAAGCTGTTCCACTAGCTGGGACCAATTATTAAAATTTATGAGGGTATGGGGGCATTATCATTCAAATCACCACAGCAACCTTCAGTATTTCATGGTACTCTTCTTCCTCCTCCTCTTCCTCCTACACTCTTTTTAGTAGTATCCTGGGCCCTGGCTAGGGGGTGGTGTCCCTTTTAGGGCTGAGAACTCAACAGTTACTTATTCTCACCACTTTTACCAGCCATGGGTCTCTCTATTAACAACTGCCCTCAGCAAAATGGAGCATCTTGGACTAGCAAGATGGCTCAGCTGGTAAAGGTGCCTGTGTATGTGGCATCTTCTGGCACTGTGAATAATAGCCAGAAGGAGGTAGTTTGGAGGTCACTTCCAAAAAGCTGGTTTAATATTTGATAATCATTAATTTTCTATACTCCCTGGGAATGGGAGAATTCAAGAGATCATCTTACAAAACAATGTTTATGAGTACATGTAGAACACTATGGAAAATATTCATTTTGTTTTTTTCTACGTTGAAGTCTGAGTTATTATGTCCACTTGTAAATTCTAATATTTTAAATGAGGCCAAATAGTTTGTTTTTTTTTTTTTAATCAGAGAATCACAGTTAAAAATATTATCCCTTTAGTTGCTTTTCTAAGAATCAGTAAGTTTATGATTTAATTTGGGCTCTTGTATGTTAGTGTAGGCTACACGTTGTGGGAGGAGGCAGAATAGTAACCTTTTATTGTTTTTATGGCATTTGTCCTTTGACTTACTTGTGAGAAGTGATTTAATAACAAATGATTAAATCTAACTACAGCATCTTGATGCCATTTTCTCTGTGGTTAATTACCAGAGATTGAAGAAGAGTACTCAGGGTCAGGACTTCAAGATAGCAGGCATATAATTCAGTAGCTCCCTCTTGGTCATTTCATGAAAGTCTTCATTTAGCTTTTATGTGTCCATAAACCAAACAGGCATGGCTCATCACTGTGGCCTGTGTATCTATGTTCCATGCCTGAAAATTGTCACAGTCATGTCCTAGTTCAATAGAAATGTCTATGTGTTGGCGATTACCTAGAAAACTAGTACAGTGGAAACTCCAAGGAATCTATGAAGGTAACCCTAACTAAGAGTCCTAGCAATGGCGGATAAGGATCCTGAATGGGCCATCTCCTGTAACCAAGTAAGTCTGCAAGTGCAGGCATTGAGACACCAACCCAGCCATAATACCTTTAAGCTACAATCTGTCCTGTCCCCATGATGTGCTTGGGTAAAAGGTGGTTCAGAGATTGTGGGAGTGGCCAGTCAATGACCGGCCCATCTTGAGACCGATGCCACGGAGGGAGCCCACTTCTGACACTTCTCGGAGGGACAGGAACTGGATAGACCAGAGACCCAGGATAGGACCAACCATGACCAGGTTCATAGGCACTCACAAAAACCAAACAGACCATTAGGGAGCCTGCAGGGAGGGGTCTGACCTAGACCCTCTGTATACATGTTATGATTGTGTATCTTAGTCTTGTGGCACTCTTATAGGGTTATTGCAACTTTCTATGCCATGTCTAGTTGCTGTCCCTGGGAGGCCTTCCTTTCCTGAAGGCAAAATAGGAGGAGTAGATGTGGAGGGTGAGGGAGGGGAAGGAACTGGGAGTGGAGAAGAGAGGGAAACTGTGGTGGGAATGTTAATATATGAGGGAAGAATAAATTAAAGATATAACAAAAAATGTTGGAAAATATGTGCATATGAACAGCAAGAATAAGGAACATCTTGTTACATATCACTGAGAGCAAAGCTGTTTGTTGTGTTTTTCTGCAACAAGAAGGGAATCAATAGCATAGTAATTATGCTCATCAGTGGGAAAGAAAGATTTTCAACACACAGCCTGATTCCTTCTAAGCTAATTATGAAGATAATTTCCTTGACCATCAATTCCCTGTTTCATCTTCTAGCAACGACACCAGTAATCTTAACATCTGCTTGAAGAAACTATATGAAAAGGTTTTATGAAATTATGAAATATTGAGCACATTTTACCCAGAAATTGGAATTGGGAAAAGATGCCTATGGGACCTTGTTCTCTAAATGAAGAATGCAGCATTGCGCTAGCTTTAGGTCTTACAATTGGCTTAATTATGGAAATAATCCTTTCTAAGGCTAATGAACCATGATCAAACCTTACATTTTATGCTGTTAAAAAGGTTTTAAAGTTGAACTGAAACATGCCCGAGACTCTGCCAATCCTCAGAGTAAATGATCCTACTAAAACCCACTGTATTCAACAGATTAGCAAACTATGGCTGACTGGCCAAATGTAGCCAGTCTGTGTTGTGTAAATAGGGTTGATTGGAACGTGAGGGCATTGCCTATAGCACAGACAGAATAGTTTGAAATGCTTAACAATGTTTCTAGATGATTTCATTCACAGGATAAGTTAAAGATTCCTGGTCTTGAAGAGACTGAGGTAGCAGAATAAACTATTTTAAGCTGCTGTCCTTGGAAAAAGCTATTGTCTGCTGTACTTAAAATGATATGGCCCCCTTTCTTGGGCTCTGGGAAAGAGACCAAAATTCCTTTACCCTCTCATATAATGCCAAGTCTTAAAAACTCTCTTCTCCTAGAGCTGTTCAATCAGCAAGATTTGTAGTCCAAGCTTGAGCTTGTATAAAGACTCTCACGTACTTGCATCAGATTTGGAGTCCCCGGTAGTCTCTTGAGGGTCTCATGAACTGGGCATAAACACTGTATTCATAGGTGTTCTTTACCTGCAGCCTGTGACTTTTCTGCATTAATGTTCCTCATCATTTTGACCAGGCATCATCTCAGTTTCTGTATCAGATCTAAATTGGTATGTCTGTCACTTTTTGTTGCTGACACAAAGTATCTGTGAAAAGCAACTTAAACTCAGAGTTATTTCAGCTCCAAGTTTGGGTGGTTTTAATTTCTGGTGAGCGCACTTCATTGCAATTGGCCTCTTGGTGTCAGGATGTGAAAGAGAAGAGAAGCTTCTCAGAAAACTTTTAAGTAGCAGGAAGGATCCAGGGATCTTTCAAGACTCACATCCTGAGGCCTAGAGCTCCTCATCTCCTAGTTTCCACCACCGCCTAATAATGCCATCAAATTATGAGTCCATTGATGAATTAATACACTGATGAATTCATATCTCTCATGAGTCAGACGCTTTCAAGAATCCAATTACTTGCTGACCAAGCCTATAACAGATGCACATTTGGAGGACATTTGGGATTTAAGGCACAACAGTTGGTAACAGTTTGAAATAAAATAAAATGTTGTATTTAAGACATCTTCTTTGAGAATGGAGTAAGGGGTATTAGACAAGATATTTATTCATTCCTTCATCAAGCTAGACAAATGAAAGACTTTGTTTTCACTTTGAGAATAACTTGGTGGGAATGCATGATCAGATATAAAAGAGGAAATGTGACTGTAGCTAATGAAGGCAGAAGAAGAAATCCCATCAAACACTGAGTCTCTCACAATACCATTAAATACTTTTCAGGTATCCATTAAATTTTAAAAAAGTGTGTGTGTGTGTGTGTGTGTGTGTGTGTGTGTGTGTGTGTGTGTAAAAAGCAACTTGTAGGAATTGGTTTTCCTCTTCTGCCATTTGTGTGTCCTGAGGCTTGAACTCAGGATGTTAGGATTGGTAGCTGGCACTTGGAGGCATTGTGCTAGCCTTCAGATATGATTTTAAAAGTGGAATGTAAGTGTGGATAGTTAGGAAGAAAATTGAGTTCTTTTTTGAAAAAAGTGGTACATGTATGAGAAGATGCATCAGCAATTAAAGTGCTCACTACATGAGCAGAAGTGTCAGAGTTAGGATCCTAGGACCCCACATAAATGCTATGTGGATGCCAGGGTATGTAATTCCAGCCTGGGAAAGTAGACACAGGGATAGTCGGAACAAGCTGGCTATTGAAAAGACTGACCGTATCACTGAACACTGCATTTTATTGAGAGACCTTGCCTCACAAAAAACAAGGCAGAGGTTGGTGAGATGTATCAGTAGTCAGGCACACTTTTGCTCTTGCAGAGGACCCAGGTTCAGTTCACAGCATCCACATACTGGCTTATAATAATCTATAACTCCAGTCCCTGAAGTTTTGATGCTCTTTTATGGCATTTTCAGGCTCCAGATACACATGTGCTGCACATATGTACATGCAGGCAAATCACCCATATCCATAACATAAATAAATTGAGAGAGAGAGAGAGAGAAAGAGAGAGAGAGAGAGAGAGAGAGAGAGAGAGAGAGAGAGAGAGAAAATAATGTAGAAGAGCAATCTATTTAGAAAGTCCAAATATCAATTTTAGGTCTCCATATGCAGATGCATGCATGTGTGCAACACGTACATGTTACCACATACATACATGTGCACACGCATCCATACAAGCACATAACCATACACTCACACATATCAGAGAAGAAAAAAATATGCTGCTACAATCCATTCATATACTCTCCTGAAGCAGTCTTTTCACGTAATCTGAATATAGTTTCTCTCAAATCTATGATGCCTCTGTCTTAGTTTCGTATCCTTTAATGTAATAAAATACCTTGCCAAAGCAACTTAGGGATGAAAAGGCTTATTTTAGCTCAGAATTCCATGTTACACTTTATCATAGCAGAAAGCCAAGGTGATGGGACTTAACAACTGGTCCCATCACGAATCCACAACCAGGAGCAGGAAGATGATACACATGTTGGTGCTCAACTCACATTGTTGTTTTGTTGTATAGTCTGGGATGCAAACCCAGAGAATGGTGCCAAATTAGTTTAAGGCATACATGCTCACAGGCCAACAATTCCTCATAAATATTATTTCCACAGGTGATTGTTGGTTGTGCCAAGTTGACAAAACTAACCCTCACACCTTCCCTATACTTCAGCATCAAAGGACTCATCATTTTGGGAACAATTGTCCCCATCACTTATGCTATATAACCTCAACAAAAGATCAGGAGTGATTTTTTTTTTAATTTTGCTCTTTGGTCACATTCTAGTATATAGTAGACACTGTCACGATTACTCAACAAATCTACAAAGCGAGCCACATCTGCCAGTTTTGGGAAGGCACAGCTGGAACTTCCTTAGTTTCTGTACTGAACTTTTTGAGTGTAATTTTTAGTTGCCTGTTCTGTCTGTATTTATGTAAATCACAGTGTTATTTATAAGCAAGTAAATAATCATTTTAAAGGCATCATCTGCACTTCTGTCTGAACATCAGACACCTGCAAAGTCAGTTCACTTTGAATGGAAGACCATGTATTGCTTGGATCAGACCCATAGCTGGAAATAAATTTCAATCACTAGCAGGCTTCTTAATCTCAACTTTAATTGGAGAACTTCATTTATTAGTGATAAATCTTAGAGGTACTGTTTGCTGCAAAAATATTTTTAAGTCTTCCAAATTTAAAAATCTGAAGGAATCAGCAGTGAGAAGAGATAGAGTTTATTCTACACTCCCCAGTGAAACAGCAGCTACATAGGCCTGTGCCTGTTACTTAACCTTAGCTCTTCATCTGCAGAGACAGCACTCCTCTGACAAAACTGTTCTGCAGATTAAATGAGAACCACACACAGGCACCATAACTGCTGCCTCCTCTTAAGAACACAGTGATTATTGATCCTCTCTCTCCAAACTTTTCTCTGATCCTTTGGGAAGCCTAATTGTCTCCACTCCAGTCCCCTTCCCTGTGAAATGAATGGAAATGTTTATCAAGGGAATGTTGAGGCAGCAAATGTAAATCTAGGGAGATCCTGTCATGCTCGAGAATATGATAACTAATTATTATTTTTTTCATAATACTTTATTTGGGCAAAGAGTTAAGAATTGAAAAGAAACACACTAGAGTGGAAGTTAAATGTCAATATTTGAATATCTGAAAATAATAAAAATAGAGTTTTGGAGGAATTTTTTGAAAACCATTTCTATAAAAACTACAATATTATTACACATATCTGAAGACTGTCAGACTTTAAACATATTAGGAATTATATGGATGTTATATTATCTCTGGCACTAATATTTCTTCCTATTAAGCACATGTGTAAATACACACACACACACACATATTTAAATATTTAGTTAGTGGTAACAAGACCAAGAAATCAGGATAAGTTAAAAGTTATCTCTGTCCATATCTTTACCATTTAATGAGACCAGTTTTACTTAATCTATTTCCTGTATTCTCTTCTTGAATAGCTACCAGCCAATTAGAGCAAAACCATTAGTGCTTGTTTTCCTAACTATTCTATTGATCATGCCCCTAGCAGTTGTGCTCCTACATCCATTCCATTTATTAATTTGCTTGTCTCTAGTCAATGCTGCCCTCTCTTCATTAGGGATGACATTTGTAGACTTGAAAGCAAAAGAGCTGGGTTTTCATCTTTTCTCTCCCTCTAATTAGCCCTATAACTCTAGAGAAATCATTTCTTTATTCCTCAGTTCCCCAGTTTCCCATTTGATGGGTCTTTGGATCCACAGAGCTGTGACTCACTTAAAGAAACACTGGACCAAAAATTAGGAGAATTGAAGTCTAGCTTTGTATTATCCTTGGGCAATTTAATCAACCTTGTTGGGACTTCAAATATAGTGATACATATGGGTCTGTTTTCAGTTTTCTACAGGCAGATGTCCAGTTTGACCAGTACCATTTCTTGAAGATGCTGTCATTTTTCCCCAGTGTATATTTCTGGTGTTTTTGTAAAAAACCAGGTGTCTATAGGAGTATGGGTTCATGTCTCTTCAACACTCTGGGTCTTTATTACTTTAGCTCTATCATACAAGTTGGAATTGGGAATGGTGAGACCTCCAGCAGTTCTTTTATTGTTCAGGATTGTTTTTTAGCTATCTTTGGGTTTTTGATTTTCCACATGAAGTTGAGAATTGTCCTTTAAAGGCCTGTAAAGAATTGTAATCTAGTGAGGTTGATGGGTTCGTAGATCTTGTTATACAACAGCAATGATAATATGATTATGTAATATTAAATGGTTAGCAGATCACCACAAACATTGCCTACTACTCTCCTTTGGGAGAAAACAGGAGAGTCTGAGTAGTGTCAGGGCAGGAGCTTCCATCACATGCCTTCGCCATTGGTATAATGGAAAAGGGGGTGTGGCAGAAGAGAGCTTCAGTGGTTACAGAGGCCCAGAGCTCAGACATCTTTTAGCCAAAGGGACATTTTCAGATCCTGTCTGGACCATTAGACCCAGAATCTCTAGTTTCACCTGGGCAGCTATGAGGATAGAGGATGATTGTTTCCTTCTGTGAATTCTGTTTAGCTTAGGGAAGAAAACTGATACTCTCAGTTCACCTAGTTCTGTGGAGTGAATTAGGACATCATGTGGGGACTGGGCATAGCTGTCATATGAGAAATGGATTCTGGGCTCATTCAATGGCTACAAGACAAAGACATTTTATGGAACTCATGGGCAAATCATCCTTTCTGAAAAAGAAAAACTCAAGAGTGCAATGGTGAGCCTTCAAATGCGTACTTTCATATGTGTACTTTCAAAGATATTTCCTTGTTTAATTTCAGGGCTTTAACATACTCTAACTCCATTTCTCCTCTGTGTATGGGAAAATGGAAGAAAGATGTTAAATGTATGTGGCTAACTGCAAAAACAGGTCCTCAAAGACAGAAGGCTGCACCGAGTCCATCTTTTCCCATTTCACTTCACTTCCTAATGCTTTTCACCAACTCTGAGAAACTTGCTGTATTGAAGCCGAGTAAACACATGTTTGATGTGGGCTAGAGGAAGGGTGACACTCCAGAAAGTGACATGGTAAGAGATGAGAAATTTAAGACATCCAAGTGTTAATTAGGTAAAAAAAAAGAGGTAAACCTAATAGTTCCAGGCATTGGATTCCCTGAGGCAAGTTTATATCTAATTCTTTTATCTCAAGTGTACGGTGAAGTGTGCCTTACTCACTAGGGTAGGATGTTCCTGGCACAGAGTAAGCAGTTACAGTCCTGTTACCCAGGACAGTGCTGGGCAGTGATAGGCTTGACTTCTTGCTTCCTCCTCTTTTCCCTTCATACTAAGAAGATTATCTGTCCTGAGGCATCAGAAAGAGCTACATATTTTGCTATGCTGAAGATGAGTTTTTGTTGTAGTAAGTATTTAATCGCGATCATGGTTTACTACCGTGCCTTTGTTCATTAAATTCTCAGATAAAAAACATACAACCTTTATAGTTATGATAAGCCATTAACCTACTAGAGTTGGGCAGACATTTACCCTCTGAGCTATTACTATCTACTTTCCTATCAGTAACCCCAAGATATGACTTGCCATGTTCTGTCTGGGCTACTCTTACTCATATTGGTTAAGTTTCGTGGCCAGTTTTCATGATCATTTACACCACAGCACGGTATCTTCTCCTCTTCTCACTTTATCTTCTTCCCCTTATGGCCCTCCTCTGATTTCCTAAGAGGCCACAAGCTTTTTAATTGGCTGCATTCACCTAATACATAAGATGTTCTCTCTGCAAACTTTTTGTAAGACAGACCCCCACACTTAACCACAAGAATTCTGAGTCAAGTTATTTTTTTTAAAAAAAAGACATTGGCTTTTTTTTTCCTTAGAGGCATGCAGTTTTTGGGTTTGATAGGCTTTATCATGATTATGTGACCAATATGGCTATGAAAATAATGTCTTTAGACTCAGTGAACAAAGACTACTCTTAAAAGTATAAAACTTCTGTAAGAGAAAAAGGACACAGATTAAGGCAAAGGAAACCTATTTAGAGTGTTTTCACTAGCATTTTCTCTAGTTACTACTACTATGTACAGTGACAGACCCATGGGAAGCAGGTGGCCTTTTTTGCTCTGGGAACTAGAATTCTGACTGTCATTCATCTTTATCAATTATTTGCAATAACAAATAGATAAAAACATGAAGAATTAAGTGATATTGAGATGAGAATTACATGTAGTTGCTACACATCCACATAGAGTAGCAAAGAGATGAATTGAATGTATAGTAATTCTTCCATTGATTTCCCAAGCTTCTGCCCAGAGAGGGGTGAACCCTTCTGCAGGTGGAGCTATGACCCTCAACAGGAAAATGGATATAAAAAATGTACATTTATACAATGGATATAGAAAATATACATTTATATAACTCAACTGTTAAAAATGATGAATTCAAGAAATTCTTAGGCAAATGAATGCAATGCAACTAGAAAATATCATTCTGAGTGAGGGAATCCAATCACAAAAGAACACACATGGGACATATTCACTGATAAGTGGATTTTAGACCAAATGCTTGGAATATCCAAGATATGATTCACAGACCACATGAAGCTCAAGAAGAAGGAAGACAAAAGTGTGGGTGCTTCTGTCCTTCTTAGAGGGGGAAACAAAATACAGGAGCAAATCAGAAACAAACTGTGGAGCAGAGGCTGAAGGAAAGGCCATCTAGAGGCTGCCCCACCTGGGGATTCATCCCCTATACAGTCACCAAACACAGACATTATTGTGGATGCCAAAAAGTGCATGCTGACAGGAGCCTGATATAGCTGTCTCCTAGGAGTCTCTCCCAGAGCCTGACATACGCAGAGGCTGATACTCACAGTCAACCATTGAACTGAGCACAAAGACCCCAATGGAGGAGCTAGAGAAAGGACTGTAGGAGCTAAAGGGGTTTGCAATCCCATAGGAAGAACAACAAGATCAACCAACTAGAGCTCCCAGGGTCCAAACCACCAAACAAGGAGTACCCATGGAGGGACCTATGGCTCCAGCTGTATATGTGGCAGAGGATGACCTTGTTGGGCATCAATGGGATAAGAGGCCCTTGGTCCTGTGATGGCTCAATGCCCCAATGTAGGGAAATGTGAGGGCATGGAGGCGGGAGTCAGGGGTGGGTGTGGAGCACCCTCATAGAAGTAGGAGGAGGGGCAATGGGATAGGAGGTTTCGGGGGGGGATTGGGAAAGGAGACAACATTTGAAATGTAAATAAATAAAATATCCAATAAAAAAGAGTTCCTCTGATAGTAGAGCCTGCATCTCTCTCTGTCTCTCTGCCTCTCTGTCTCTCTAATCTTTTTTATTATCTCTATCCATATCATCTAATCTTTCTCTATCTTTATATCTCATCTATACCTTTATTTTATCTGCTATTACATAATTGTGATATACTTTTTAAATTAATGTTCTGTTTACTGTATTTGAAGACTGTTATAGTTGGCTTCAGTTGCCAACTTGACTTACTTAAGAAGAGGAACACTCAGTTGAGGACCTGCCTCCACTATCCCTGGGGCTGTCTATAGAGCATTTTCTTGATTGCTACTTGATGTGGGATAGCCCAGCTTGCTGTGGGTGGTGCAATCTTTAAGCACATGGGCCAATGAGAAAGGGAGAGGAAGAAAACACCCTCCATGGTCTTTGCTTCATTTTCTGTCTTAAACTCATGCCCTGGATTCCCTTGATTATGGACTGTAAGCTGAAAGGAAAATTAACTCTTTCTTCCCCAAGTTGCTTTTGATTATGGTGATTAGTACAGTTATCAGAAGAGCAAACTAGAATAGAGGTCATAGTTAGAGGCTGTCCTTGACCAAATGTCCACAACCTGCAAACCTCCTTTATTGGTCTCTCAAATACTGCATTATCTTCCACCTCCTCAACTCCCTCCAGAGCAGAGTGCCAGAAGCCCAGAGAGTCTCTATCTCCAGGCCTGTTGAAATGATTCAAACTAGACAATCCTGAGCCCATTCACTCTGCATTGCCTCTTTCTTGGTACAGATCACAGTCACCTGTAGTTCTCTGCTCTAACAGTGCTTCCCCTGTGTGACCTGCATGCTGTTCTGTGTTTTCTTTAGGAAACCACAAGAGTCATAAAACTGATAAGCTATTTTTTTCTATATTCTTTGTCTACATTCCAAATGATTATCCCTTTCCCAGTTCCCCCTTCACCATAAGTCCCATAAGCCCTCTTCACTCTGCCCGTTCCCCAATCACCTGCCCCCACTTCTCTGTCGTGGTAAGCCCCTACATTACTGCAACAAGCCTTTCCAGGACCAGGGCCCTCTCCTTCCTTCTTCTTGGAAATCATTTGATATGTGAATTATGTCTTGGGTATTCAGAGCTTCTGGGCTAATATCCACTTATCAGTGACTGCATTCCATGTGTGTTCTTTTGTGATTGGGTTACCTCACTTAGGATGATATTTTCCAGTTCCAACCATTTGCCTAAGAATTTCATGAATTCATTGTTTTTAATTGCTGAGTAGTATTCCATTGTGTAAATATACAACATTTTCTGTATCCATTCCCCCTTTGAGGGCATCTGGTTCTTTCCAGCTTCTGGCTATTTTACATAAGGCTTCCATGAACATAGTGGAGCATGTATCCTTATTACATGCCGGGGAATCCTCTGGGTATATGCCCAGGAGTGGTATAACAGGGTCCTCTGGAAATGTCATGTTCAATTTTCTGAAGAACCGCCAGGCTGATTTCCAGAGTGGTTGTACCATCTTGCAATCCAACCAGCAGTGAAGGAGTGTTCCTCTTTCTCTTCATCCTTGCCAACACCTGCTATCTCCTGAGTTTTTAATCTTAGCCATTCTGACTGTTGTGAGGTGAAATCTTGGGGTTGTTTTGATTTGCATTTCCCTAATGACTAATGATGTTGAACATTTCTTAAGGTGTTTCTCAGCCATTCAAAATTCTTCAGGTGAAAATTCTTTGTTTAGCTATGTACCACATTTTTTGATAGGGTTATTTGGTTCTCTGGAGTCTAACTTCTTGAGTTCTTTGTATATATTGGATATTAGCCCTCTGTCGGATGTGGGGTTGGTGAAGATCTTTTCCCAATTTGTTGATTGCCATTTTGTAGATTGACAGTGTCCTTTGCCTTACAGAAACTTTTTAATTTTATGAGGTCCCATTTGTCAATTCTTGATATTAGAGCATAATCTATTGGTGTTCTGTTCAGGAAATTTTCCCCTGTGCCCATGTGCTGAATACTCTTCCCCTGTTTCAAATCTTGTGGATTGGCAGGATTAATATAGTAAAAAATGGCCATCTTGACAAAAGCAATATACATATTCAATGCAATCCCCATCAAAATCCCAACTCAATTCTTCATAGAGTTAGAAAGAACAATTCTCAAATTTATCTGGAATATTAACAACATCAACAAAAAACAGGATAGCTAAAACTACCCTCAATAGTAAAAGAACTTCTGGGGGAATCAGTATCCCCAACCTCAAGCAATACTACAGAGCAGTAGTGTTAAAAACTGTATGGCATTGGTACAGTGACAGGTAGGTAGATCAATGGAATAGAATTGAAGACCCAGAAATGAACCCACACCCCTATGGACACTTGATCTTTGACAAAGGAGCTAAAACCATCCAGTTGAAAAAAGATAGCCTTTTCAACATATGGTGCTGGTTCAACTGGAGGTCAGCATGCAGAAGAATGTGAATCAATCCATTCTTATCTTCTTGTACTAAGCTCAAGTCCAAGTGGATCAAGGACCTCCACATAAAATCATACACACTGAAACTAATTGAAAAGCTCTTTCTTGCTTCTCCGTCTTAATATACATTTGGCTCCACAACCTGAAGTCATGCAGATAAGGCACAAGTTCATACTTCTTGGTAATTCCTAACTTAGAAGTTATGCTTCTTTGGAGCAATCCTAGCTCAAGCCAAGTAAGAAAGAAAGAAGATGTGATGACATAACAAACAAGTTTACCATGCCTTGACAGATCCACTAAGGCAGGAAAACAATATGATATACACTGGAAAAGACTCTTATATATTAGGATTTGGTGGACATTTTTCTAATTGTACTTTTATTTAATTAGTTTTAGTCTTTGAAGTTTCATGTTTTATTGTATGATTTTAGGCCCATAAGCTTAATCAATGCCAGGTACGTTTTTGAAAAAGTTGCACCAACCATGCAAAGGTCCAGGTTAGTTTCAAGCCACTGTATTGCACATGCTCTCCAACCTGGAACAGATGGTTCAAAGATGGAATTCAGGCACGTTGTGAGTCTATTCTGTTGGTCCTGAGACCTATGACGTCATATAGGCGACACTAATGCAGCCCTGCAGGTTTACTCCTGTTACCAAGGCAACGGCCACCATGTACCCAGAATTCAATAGGCCCACCTAGCCCACCTGTAATTTGAATAATAATGCCTATAAGAAGGAGCAGCGTCCCCTTTCTCTCTCTCTTTCTGCTCATCGCCCCCAGCCTTCCCCTCACCCCGCTCCACTTTGTACCCCCATTTAAATAAACCCGCGTGGAGTACTTGGTCTGGTCTAACTGCTTCAGCCCACACCTCCCGGCTCCACCGCGAGCGCCGCGGATCATGCCTGCCGCCTGCGGATCCCAGCTTCGCGGACCAGGCGGCTCAGGGCCGCGGTTCACTCCAGCCACCGGCCGCCCGCGCGGGAAAAACCAACATATTCCATTCCCAATAGTCACTCAGTCCTTTGGGGAGTCTAACCATTTCTTTCAGCACATTATAGTCGGAAGCAGAATTTGGCATAAATAAATGTAAATATCCCCACAGGCTATGTGTAGTCTCTAAACTTAGGAGTGAAGTGCAGCAGAGAGAAGATTAAAAGGAAGAAAGGAAAGAGGCAAAGAGGGAGGGATTTCCTGCTTGTTGAAGAATAATTAAAATGATGGATAGTTATCTTGCCCCAGACCCCCGCGCGCAAACAGCGGGCACACTGGACGCAGTGAGCGGCTGGAATCAGGTGCGTGGCCAGAGTTATAGCTTAGCTTAGCTCTGCAGGAGATCCGGGCACAGAAAGCTCAGCTACGGGTGCAGACTACCAGCCGGGACCAGCTCTCTGAGCAGACTAGCAGCAAGGGGCCACCGGGCCGCCTTGGGGCATAGCTCGGAACTCTAGCAGCTGGAGTCAGGGGCCTGGACTCAGAGCAAGCATAGTCCAGCACAGACAATGCAGCCAGAAGGGATCAGCAGAGCCGGGTACCAGCAGCTCAGCCAAGGTCACGTGGTGCTTTCAGCAGGGGCAGCCATCTTGCCTCAGATCCCCGCGCACAAACAGCAGGCACACTGGACGCAGTGAGCAACTGGAATCAGGTGCGTGGCCAGAGTTATAGCTTAGCTTAGCTCTGCAGGAGATCCGGGCACAGAAAGCTCAGCTGTGGGTGCAGACTACCGTGGCCAGGACCAGCTCTCTGAGCTGACTAGCAACGAGGGGCCACCTTGCCGCCTTGGGGCACAGCTCGGAACTCTAGCAGCTGGAGTCAGGGGCCTGGACTCAGAGCAAGCATAGTCCAGCACAGACAAGCTGCCAGAAGGGATCTGTCTCCTGGGGACAGGCGTGCTGTGCTTTCAGCAGAGCGCCATCTACAATAAGACCAACAAACGCCAGAGATAAAGAGATGGCAAAAGGCAAACGTACGAACGTTATTAACAGAAATCAAGGCAATATGGCACCATCTGAACCCAATTCGCCAACCACAGCAAGTCCAGGATACCCCAGCACACCAGAAAAACAAGAGTTAGATATAAAAGCACAGGTCATGATACTCCTAGAGGAACACAAAAAAGACATAAACAAATCTCTTAAAGAAATGCAGGGGAACATCAATAGGGTAGAAGCTCTTACAATCCAAACACAAAAAACACTTAAAGAACTCCAGGAGAATATGGGCCATCAGACAGAAACCAATAAAGAGGAAATGAGAAAATCAGTTAAAGAAATGCAGGAGAACTTGAAACAACAGGCAGAAGTCATGAAAGAGGGAGCACAAAAATATATTAAAGAATTACATGAAAACACAAACAAACAAATGATGGAACTGAGCAAAACCAGCCAAGATCTGAACACAGAGGTAGAAACAACTAAGAAATCACAAAAGGAGGCAACCTTGGAGATAGAAAACCTTGGGAAGAAATCAGGGGTCATAGATGCAAACATAAACAACAGAATACAAGAGATAGAAATAAGAATCTCTGATGCTGAAGATAACATAGTAACCATTGACTCCACAGTCAAAGAAAACGCAAAATCCAAAAGGCTTGTAACCCAAAACATCCAGGAAATCCAGGACACAATGAGAAGACCAAACCTAAGGATTATAGGGATAGATGAGAGTGAAGATCTACAACTTAAAGGGCCAGCAAATATCTTTAACAAAATTATGGAAGAAAACTTTCCTAACTTAAAGAGAGAGATGCCCATGAATATACAAGAAGCCTACAGAACTCCAAACAGACTGGACCAGAACAGAAACACCTCCCGTCACATAATAATCAAAACCCCAAATGTACTAAACAAAGAAAGAATATTAAAGGCAGTAAGAGAAAAGGGCCAAGTAACATATAAAGGAAGACCTATCAGAATCACACCAGACTTCTCTCCAGAAACCATGAAAGCTAGAAGATCCTGGGCAGACCTCATGCAGACCCTAAGAGAAAACAAATGTCAGCCAAGACTACTATACCCAGCAAAACTCTCAATCAACATAGATGGAGAAATCAAAATATTCCATGACAGGACCAAATTTACACAATATCTTTCCACTAACCCAGCTCTACAAAGGATAATAGGAGGAAAACTCCAACACAAGGAAGGGAATGGCACCCAAGAAAAAGCAAGACAGTAAACTTCTTCCATCAAACTCAAAGGAAGATAACTACTCAAAAACAAAAATAACATCAAAAATGTCAGGAAGTAATAATCTCTATTCCTTAATATCTCTTAACATAACTCACCAATAAAAAGACATAGACTAACAGACTGGATACGGAAACAGGACCCTACATTTTGCTGCTTACAGGAAACACACCTCAGAGTGAAAGACAAACACTACCTTAGAGTAAAAGGATGGAAGACAATTTTGCAAGCAAATGGTCACAGGAAGCAAGCTGGAGTAGCCATTTTAATATCAGATAAAATTGACTTTCAACCCAAAGTCATCAAAAGAGACACAGAAGGTCACTTCCTGCTAGTCAAAGGAAGAATCCACCAAGAGGAACTCACAATTCTAAACATCTACGCTCCAAATGTAAGGGCACCCTCATTTGTAAAAGAAACCTTACTAAAGCTCAAAGCACACATTGCACCTAACACAATGAATGTGGGGGACCTCAATTCTCCACTATCTACAGTGGACCGACCAGGAAAACAGAAACTAAACAGAGACACGGAGAAACTCATCGAAACTTTGGAGCAATTGGATTTAACAGATATATATAGAACATTTCACCCTAAAGCAAAAGTCTATACCTTTTTCTCAGCCCCTCATGGTACCTTCTCCAAAATCGACCATATAATTGGACACAAGACAGATCTCAACAAATATAAAAAGACCTAACTAATCCCATGCCTCTTATCAGATCACCATGGAGTAAGAGTGTTCTTCAATAGCAACAAAAACAACAGAAAATCCCCATACGCTTGGAGGCTGAACAATATTATACTCAATGATACCTTAGTCCAGGAAGAAATAAAGAAAGAAATCAAAGAATTCTTAGAACTTAATGAAAATGAAGGCACAACATACCCAAATCTATGGGACACAATGAAAGCAGTGCTTAGAGGAAAACTCATAGCCCTGAGTGTCTCCAAAAAGAAACAGGAGAGAGCATATACTACCAACTTAATGGCGCACTTGAAAGCTCTGGAACAATAAGAAGCAATTTCACCCAGGAGGAGTAGAAGACAGATAATCATCAAACTCAGGGCTGAAATCAATCAAGTTGAAACAAAGAGAACCATACAAAGAATCAACAAAACCAGGAGCTTTGAGAAGATCAACAAGATAGATAAATCCCTAGCCAGACTTACTAAAGGGCACAGAGACAGTATTCAAATTAACAAAATTAGAAATGAAAAGGGAGATATAACAACAGAAACTGAGGAAATTCAAAAAATCATCAGATCCTACTACAAAAACCTATACTCAACACAACTGGAGAATCTGGAGGAAATGGACAATTTCCTTGACAGTTACCAAATACCAAAATTAAACCAGGATCAAATAGATCGTCTAAACAGACCCATAACCACCAAAGAAATAGAAGGGGTCATAGACAGTCTTCCAACCAAAAAGAGCACAGGACCAGACGGTTTTAGTGCAGAATTCTATCAGACCTTCAAAGAAGTCCTGATACCGATACTCTTCAAATTATTCCACAAAATAGAAACAGAAGGAACACTACCCAACTCATTCTATGAAGCCACAATTACCCTGATACCAAAACCACACAAAGATCCAACTAAGAAAGAGAACTACAGGCCAATTTCTCTTATGAATATCGATGCAAAAATACTAAACAAAATACTTGCCAACCGAATCCAAGAACACATCAAAACGATCATTCACCATGATCAAGTTGGCTTCATCCCAGGGATGCAGGGATGGTTCAATATATGGAAATCCATCAACGTAATCCACTACATAAACAAACTCAAAGAAAAAAACCACATGGTCATCTCATTGGATGGTGAAAAAGCATTTGACAAAATTCAGCATCCTTTCATGCTAAAGGTCCTAGAAAGAACAGGAATTCAAGGCCCATATCTAAACATAGTAAAAGCAATATACAGCAGACCAGTAGCCAACATCAAGGTAAACGGAGAAAAACTCGAAGCAATCCCTCTAAAATCAGGGACTAGACAAGGCTGTCCCCTCTCGCCATATCTCTTCAATATAGTACTTGAGGTACTAGCTAGAGCAATTCGATAACAGAGGGAAGTCAAAGGGATACAAATCAGAAAGGAAGAAGTCAAACTATCACTATTTGCAGATGATATGATAGTTTACTTAAGTGACCCAAAAACCTCCACCAGAGAACTCCTGCAACTGATAAACAACTTCAGCAAAGTGGCTGGCTATAAAATCAACTCAAGTAAATCAGTAGCCTTCCTATATGCGAAGGATAAGCAGGCCGAGAAAGAAATTAGGGAAATGACACCCTTCACAATAGCCACAAATGATATAAAGTATCTTGGAGTGACGCTAACCAAACATGTGAAAGGTTTATATGACAAAAACTTCAGGTCTCTGAAGAGGGAAATTGAAGAAGACATCAGAAAATGGGAAATCTTCCATGCTCGTGGGTTGGCAGGACTAATATAGTCAAAATGGCAATCTTGCCCAAAGCAATATACAGATTCAATGCAATCCCCATCAAAATCCCAACTCAGTTCTTCATAGAGCTAGAAAGAGCAATTCTCAAATTCATCTGGAATAACAAAAAACCCAGGATAGCTAAAACTATCATCAACAGCAAAAGAACTTCTGGGGGAATCAATATCCTGGACCTCAAGCAATATTACAGAGCAGTGGTATTAAAAACTGCATGGTATTGGTTCAGTGACAGGGAAGCGGATCAATGGAATAGGATTGAAGACCCAGAATTGAACCCACACATCTATGGCCAATTGATCTTCGACAAAGGAGCTGAAAACATCTAGTGGAAAAAAGGTAGCCTTTTCAACAGATGGTGCTGGCTCAACTGGAAGTCAACATGCAGAAGAATGAGAATTGATCCACTCTTATCTCCTTGCACTAAACTCAACTCCAAGTGGATCAAGGATCTCCACATAAAACCAGACACAATAAAACTAATAGAAAAGAAACTGGGGAAGACCCTTGAAGACATCGGCTCAGGGGAATAATTCCTGAACAGAACACCAATTGCTTATACTCTAAGAACAAGAATAGACAAATGGGACCTCATAAAACTACAAAGTTTCTGTAAGGCAAAAGACACTGTCAAAAGGATAAATCGGCAACCAACAAATTGGGAAAAAATCTTCACCAACCCCACATCCGACAGAGGGCTAATCTCCAATGTATACAAAGAACTCAAGTGGTTAGACCCCAGAAAACCAAATAACCCTATCCAAAAATGGGGTACAGAGCTAAACAGAGACTTTTCACCTGAAGAAATTCGGATGGCTAAGAAACACCTTAAAAAATGTTCAACATCAGTAGTCATCAGGGAAATGCAAATTAAAACAACCCTGAGATTTCACCTCACACCAGTCAGAATGGCTAAGATTAAAAACTCAGAAGACATCAGGTGTTGGCGAGGATGTGGAGAAAGAGAAACACTCCTCCACTGCTGGTGGGAATGCAAGCTGGTACAACCACTCTGGAAATCAGTATGGCGGTTCCTCAGAAAACTGGGCGTGATACTTCCGGAGGACCCAGCCATACCACTCCTGGGAATATACCCAGAAGATTCCCCAGCATGCAATAAGGATACATGCTCCACTATGTTCATAGCAGCCTTATATATAATAGCCAGAAGCTGGAAAGAACCCAGATGAACCTCAACAGAGGTATGGATACAAAAAATGTAGTATATATACACAATGGAGTACTATTCAGCCATTAGAAACAATGAATTCATGAAATTCTTAGAGAAATGAATGGAGCTGGAGAACGTCATACTAAGTGAGGTGACCCAGTCTCAAAAGAATACCCATGGTATACAGTCACTGATAAGTGGATATTAGCCTAGAAGCTTGGAACACCAAAGACACAAATCACATATCAAGTGATGTCTCACAAGAAGAAAGGAGTGGACACTGGTGCTAGAATGGACCAAAACATCATTGTGGGAGAGTACAAGAACAGTAAAGTGGGAGGGGGTGGATGCAGTAGCAGGGGGAGGGAAAAGGACATGTGGGACCTTTGGGGGTGGGGAACCAGAAAAAGGGAAATGAATTGTAAATATAGAATATATACAATAAAAAAAATCCAAAAAAAATGATGGATAGTTGATATTACGTAAGGAAATCTTATCAGTCTATAAGAATGTATCATACAAGAGATAGTATGTAATTAGCATTATGCTATATCTATATTTGTATTTAAAATAAGATTAAGAATGAAAACATGTTCTGTGATTAATTTACTTTACCCCTTCCTCCCTCTCCTAGCAATTTCCCAAGTGATTTTTCTTTGTTCTCCTGCTTCTGTTGCTTAGATACTTAATGAGTGCTGTGTGATGTTCTGAAGTAATTTACAAAGGGCTAATAATGCCCATAAACATACCACCGATCCATACTTCCATCTATACTTAGCAAAAATTATCCTTCAAAGAAATCACATGAGCCTTAAAAGTTACCTAATATAATCTGCCATTAAGAGTTCCTGTGAGTAAAGTGCTTTTGAATTTTTTTCAAGACTAATCTTGTCACTGTAGAATTATTCACACCTGATGAACAATTCATCAATAATTAATCTATAAAAAGATTCCCGGTTGATGGATTCAAGCTGAATTTTTCTCTAATTAATTCACTGTAGAAATGGGTATTTCCTACTGTCATTATATAGTCTTGAATATGTATGAAAGGATTCTGATGAAAATTACATGACTTGCTTAGATGGCTTAACAATACTGAATGGTGGTAATTGGGCTAAATTTTCTAGGCCTAGATTCATTCAATGAAGTCTTTCCTATGCATGTGAAATAAGACTCGGTTTCCAAAGCCCATGTACACGGTGCTATGCAGCTCACACCTCATCCTTCTTGCTTTAAATATTGGGTCATATTTATAAGAGCAAAAAAGATTTATTAATAGATATAGAGTATTTTATCTTAAAAACTATAAAGACCAATTTACCTGTATTAGACAGAGTTCTTTAGAAAAATAGAAATGATAGAATACATTTCAGTATATTTAGTATAAGCCAGAATCCTAGAGAAGCAGCCTCTAATGCCAGTGAAGAAATAGACTTGAGAGTGATTGCAAGCAGACAAAAAGCAAGCAGACCTTTTTTGATGGTCTTTATATAAGCTGTTGCCATGGAAAGGCGAGATGCAGATGAAAGGTGGATCTTCCCATCTAAAACAATCCAGACTAATGCTGGGTCTTCACACTTGAAATGATTTAATTAAGAACAATCCTTCACAGGTATACCCATCCACTTGTGTTTTAGGTAATTCCAGATGGAGTCAAGAGGCAAACCAAGAATGGCCATCACATTACCAAATTATATCACACACACACACACACACACACACACACTCTCTCTCTCTCTCTCTCTCTCTCTCTCTCTCTCTCACACACACACACACACAATACACATACACTCATACACACTTTCACCTAATACACATACACAATCACATACTCATACTCTCCTTCACAAAAACACACTTAAACACTCTTCTTCACACATACACACACTCACACACACTCACACATTCTTCACACATAAACACACACACTCACACATACTAACACACATACACACATTGACTCACACACACTCTTCTTCACACACACAACACATTCCTTCATACATGAACACACACACAAACACACTTTCATACACATCTCACACACATAGCCACACATACACACTTGCTCTCTAGCTCTTTCACACATTCATCTCTCTTTCTTTTATATACACACTATCTTACACACACATCTCTCTCTTGCACACATTCTCTCAAACATCCTAAAATACACTCTCACACAACACCCTCTCTATCACACACACTCACAACACACACTCACACATATAAATGCACACACACACACACACACACACACACTTACACCCTCACTCCTAGGCTTATATGAATAGGTTATGCAGTATAATCAATGGACTTAATCGTGAACGTTTATGGATTTTACCATGGACTTTTGTACTTCCTCCTTCTTTGAGACTTCTAATACATCCCATCCTGTGGGCACTGCCTTAGGGCTCTCCTGTTAGATCTAGGTGTGGATGTGACCTGACAGGAAGCTTGCTCTTTCTTTTTCAGCATTGAGGCCTGTCACAGCTTCTGTCACTTGTTTCTGTTCCCCCCTTCACAGTCTGACCATCTCATAATTCCTGTCATGCTTGAATTCATGATGCCTACATGTATGAACTGGCATAGATCAGCTGTCCAAAGTGCCTAACTCTGACCAAAACTGCTTAATATAGGGAAATAAAGTTTCAGAGTATCAACAGGCCTGCTAGGAAATGGCCTGAACACTAGTGGAAACTCCTAGGGAAGGAGTAATCCAAGTCCTCAGCCCAAGCTGTCTACAGAGAAGCAGCAATTTCCTGCCTTCCAGGAATCAGCTGCAGCAATCATTCTAGGTGAAGAACCACAATTCCCAACTTCTATTCCAATGGCCACTATGCAGCAGCTTCTAGAGATGAGTGTTACGACAAATAGAAGATACTTGAATTCCTTCTAAACCTTGAAATCTTCAGGAAGTGGGGTTTGCAGGAGGGGAGTTAGTTGGGTTTGCCTATCTATGGCTATCTTATTTTTCTTTTTATGGTATTGAGAATCAAACACTGGGACATTTATAGCTAGATCTCTATCACTGAGCTATAGCTCCCAACTCTTGCCTCTTTGGGTCAAAATTTTGCTGTGTAGCTCAGGCTGGTCTTAAGCTCACCGTTTAGATGAAAGTTGGCTTTCAGCTCACGGTATTGCTTCCACCTCCTGAGTGTAGGGGTTGCTTTCAGGCATGTCCAACTTGCTGCCCACAAGCCACATATCCCCCAGGATAGTGATGATTACAATTCAACACAAAACCATAAACTCACTTCAAACACTATGAGGTGATTGCTTCTCTTCTCTTCTCTTCTCTTCTCTTCTCTTCTCTTCTCTTCTCTTCTCTTCTCTTCTCTTCTCTTCTCTTCTCTTCTCTTCTCTTCTCTCCTCTCCTCTCCTCTCCTCTCCTCTCCTCTCCTCTCCTCTCCTCTCCTCTCCCCTCCCCTCCCCTCCCTTCCCCCCTCTCCTCTCCTCTCCTCTCCTCTCCTCTCCTCTCCTCTCCTCTCCTCTCCTCTCCTCTCTTCTCCTCTCTTCACTCTTCACTCTCTCTGTATATGAGAGAGAAAGAGAGAGAGAGAGGCAGATAGAGACACACAGAGAGATTTATCACTGAATTTTAAGGTTCTATTGCGTGACCTTTTTGGATAACAATGCTATGTCTAATTGTTAAAGGGTTAGACAAGACTGCAAGGCTATAATGAAGGTTCTAACTGTTGATATTGTATAAACATTGGTGGAAAAAGTTTGATTTATCAACCAGAAAAATTATAGACTTATACAGTACTGATAACATGAAGCTTCAACTACAGGAAGCTAGTGTTTATTTTCAAGATAATTTTAGAGTTTTGATTTAAGTATAAAAGTTGTCCTCTGAAGATTTATGGGTTGAATGTTTGATCCCCACTGGGTGTCTCTCTTTTGAGAGGTTGACAGAATCTTTTGGGAATTGGGACATAGCTTTAGAAAGTAGGTCAGTAAGGATGTGCCTTTGAAGTTTATAACTTGTTCTTTGTTCCTTCCTCTTCCTCTGCTTTCTGTCCATCATGAGATGAGGAACCTAATCTCCACCATGCTTCTGACACCATTATGTTCTTCCCTAGTACATGGAACTAAGAAAGCAGGGACTGAGTCCTCTGCTCTCAGGAGCTCTCCTTCATGTTGTCCTCTGGTATTTTGTTCATAGCTATACAAAAGTAACAAATAGATGCTAGATCAGTGGCTCTCAACCTGTGGGTCCTGACCCTTTTGGGTTGCCTACGACCATCAGCAAACACAGATATTTACACTATTATATGTATTAGAAGCGAGGTTGCAGTTATGAAGTAGCAATGAGAAAAAATAATTTTATGTGTGGGGCCACCACAACATGAGGAACTTTATTAAAGGGTCACAACATCAGGAAGGTTGAGAATTGCTGGTCTAGATGTGGATGTAAGGTGAAACCATGACTCCTGTAGAGAATCTGTTCTGCTTCATATTTTGCTTATAGATTACAGAAGCCAACAGCAGACTACTGCACTGCAGTTTCAACTCAATAGCATCTCTTGGGTTATCATGGAAAGGAAGGCTTATAGTTTCTGATAATCCATTCACTGATATAAAAATCTAAAAGCATTGTCTGTGGCACTCTGTGCATGAAACTCATGCTGTGTACTGAAGCAGAGAGCTGGCAAGCAGACTTAGGGTATCAAGTAACACAGGTTTTTCAGTATATTTGAGTTGATTCTGTATTAGGAACCCAAGGAATAAAACGACACTGGTCAATTTAGGGAAAGTTTAGAAAAAACTATGGAGCAAAATGGACAGAATACAAATGATTGTACAGTAACACAGAGGAAACCTGTATTGTATAAGACAAAATAAACTTTTTTCTCCCACCTGTTTATTTAATCTAGAAAGCTGTTAATGTAAATATCAGTACTAGTTCCATTCATCTGTATTTTATCAACCGTGTGTAAATGCTGATGTTAAATATGATATACCAGGACAGGGAAGCAGGAAGGGGTTGACTAGGGAACAGGGGGAAGGAAGAGGGCTTATTGGGCTTTCAGGGAGGGGACATCCAGGAAAGGGGAAATCGTTTGAAATGTAAATGAAGAATATATCAAATAAAAATATGCAAAAAGTATGATATTCAAACTTAAGTTAAAAAGCTGGAAATTCAGTTTTCTAAAACAGCCCATCTTAACTCATTCTATTTGAATTATACTCATTAACAAGGAAACTGGTTACAACAGGAACCATTGAGTGATGCTATCACTTTGTAATTCTGCCTTACTATTCTTGAAGTACATAAGATGACTTGAAGTACAATAAATAATCTCGAATTACAAAAATCAGTATTCTCTGTCCACTTATGGTTTTCCTGGCTAGTTTTATGTCAACTTGATACAATCTAAATTCATCTGAGAGCGGGGCAGTCCACTTGAGAACATGCCTCCATAAGATCCAGCTGTAGGCAGGCAAACATGTTGGGCATTTTTCCCCTTAATTTGTTACTGATAGAAGAGGATCCTGAACATTGAAGGTGGGGATATCCCTGGGCTGATGGTCATGGGTTCTATAAGAAAGGAGGCTGAGCAAGCCATGAAGAACAAGCCAGTATCCATACTCCTCCTGTCTCTGCCTCAGCTCCTCCTTCCAGGTTCCTGCCATGTTTGAGTTCCTGCCCTGACTTCACTGGATGATGCATGTCCTGTGCTGTGCTGTGCTGTGCTGTGCTGTGCTGTGCTGTGCTGTGCTGTGCTGTGCTGTGCTATATGAGTGTAAGCAAAATAAACAACTTCCTCCATTATGCTTTCTCAAAGCAATGGAAACCCTAAGATAACAACACCCAGTAAGAGTGGATCTTTAATGTGTTTACATTTAAATATCTATGCTCTGTTAGTTGTCTCAGTAGTAAAGCTGTCCTCTTTTGATGGGGCTTTAAAAAAAGTATTTTATGGTCCTTATTAAGTACAACACACAGAGTATAAAATGTAAAGCATTTAAGTGTTCATTAAATTGATTTCATCAATATAGGCAGATGGTTCAGGACATCTTGGCTCAAAAGAGTGTTTTCTCACCATTAAGTGATGAGAAACCTGATCCAAAGCCCAGCTTGGTTACTGTACAAATCATTTATTCTACAGCAGGAAGGATAGCCCTGTTTATACGAACTCAGGAGCTGGGCTTCAATCAATAGCCAATGCTTTTTTCACCACGGTTTCTTTTTCTAGCACCACATATGAACTCTGGTGCCTCTCTCCCTTTGGCCCCGACTCTCTTCCTCATTTGTGTCTCTTCTCTATAGAAAGCTCTTATGTTTGTGACTATCTGCATTGCAATAGGTGCAATGCACCTTTGTCTCACTGATGCTGTGTAAAGCATTTGGAGCATATGTTGAGTGAAGCCTCAAGCACTGTGGACACAGCTGAAAATTACAAAGTCCTGTCCACAAGGGATTTACCCAGCCTTGAGATAGATAAATAATGTATAGTAGTTGCCATTCTAAGAAGGTGACATTTTAGCATAAACATGAATAAAATTAGAGCACTTGGTAAGCATGCCTTAGTATATTGGAGAAAGAGAATCCTAGTCAGAGGGAACAGTAAGAGTCATAGCCATAAAACATGAATTTGTTTTACTAGAGAGGTAACAACTGGATTGTATGGGTCCTGTTAGCTATGGTAAGAAACAGATCTGATTCTAATATGCAAGGAATCCTGGAACTGTCAGAACAATATACGTAGTTTGATATGGCACAGGCTGGCCTTGAACTCACTATGCTGCTGAGGATGCTCTTGAATCTCTGATTCTCATGCCTCTACCTGCCAAGTACTTACAGGGTACATACACCCTTCCCCAGTTTACACAGTGCAGTGCTAGAGATGGAGCCCATGGTTTTGTACATAGTAGGCAAGGTGAGCTATGTTACTAGTCCCTTAGTGACTATTTTATTACTCAAGAGTTTCACCTTAGCTAGTATTATTATAGGTCTGAATTTATAAACTACAGTTATTTCCTGGCAAATATTTTAAAGTTTATATATTATGCCATTTAATCTTTACAGCAGTCCTACTTGTTAAACTGTATTGTGTCTTTCTTACACATGGGCAAATGGAAACGGAAGCAGCTTAATTAACTTTTCTGAATCACCAAGTGAGCTGGTTCCAGTCCAGAACTGTTTGGTTCTGAGACCTGTGCTCATCCCCCGATGGTGATGTTTTCTTTCTCTATAAGAAGTCTGACAGAGACTGAGAAATGAAACCCAGGGAGGCCTTTTCAATAACAAAGAATGATTGTGTATTGATTTTTACATTGGAGGCAAACCAGCTGTGAACATTCTAGTTTCTCAAGTCCTGTTCTTCTACTTTTGAATAATTTGTTTCAAAAATGTTATATGAAAAAATAAATGTTTGTCTTGCTTTTCTGGCTCTCTATTATAGGTGCTGAGTTCAGAGTGAATAAATATGGAATACAAATATCTTGAAAACTTTTGTCTTGGTTAATTCCCAAATGTGTTCATGTTTATCATGTATTTCTCTTTACAATATAGGTATTAAATATTTTCTGAGAACAATTGATTAGTGCTTTCAAATTTTATTTCTTTTTTATGATATGCATGAAAATATGACAAAGCTCATCATGAAAACATCTGTCTTCTCATCAGCCCAGCACAGAAGGTTCCTCATTTCTAAAATGTGTATCTGTCCAGTTCTATCAGAATTGAACTTAATGTGGCTTCTATCATTATGTTGTTTACATGGTGGTTTCTTCCAGTATTACAATAATCTTCTGTTTTTCCTTCCTTCCTTCCTTCCTTCCTTCCTTCCTTCCTTCCTTCCTTCCTTCCTTCCTTCCTTCCTTCCTTTCTTTCTTTCTTTCTTTTTCTTTCTTTTTCTTTTCCCCTGTTCTTGTGTACTCCAAATAACTTCCAAATGAGCTTGAAATCAAGAACCTCCAGATGATCATGGCTGTGCTGTTCAAAGCCCTCTGATGGTTTCTTACTTAGTCCATATAAGAGCCAAAGCCCTATACTGAGGTCCTTAAGGTCCTAAGTGGAACACTTTCCTGCCCAAGCCTGCCTCTCTAACCTCATATCAATTTCTGATCTTACTTATCTTTCCAGCCACACTGAAGTCCAGAAGCTGCCCTCAGACTGTTAAATTAGCATAAATTTCTGAAACCTCATACAATAGAATCTTCTTAATATATATAGATGAAAGAAATCTAAGTGGAATCACCTAATAATGAGGAAGACAAAGTCCCAACTAGACTTCTCTAATCAGCAAATGCAACCTTCAGTGCCAGAAATGGCATACATTTGACTAAGTTGTTGGCCAAAAGGGCCCCATCAAATCCCCCAAACAACCCAAATTATTGTCAAGCCTATTGGTTGTTCCTCAGAAAGTGAAGATGAGGCCCTTCTTCTGAAGACAACACTCATTATATCTCATTGAACGCAGAGAAGTTGAACTGGTGTCTGCCTAGAGCCTTCTTCCCTAAAAGACTAAAGTTCATGTTACCGGAGGAGAAAGATGAACACTAACTTAGCTACAAACCCTGTGATCTATGCTGGTAACTTGGCTTTTAGTTTTGATGATTTAATACTACTCCCACTAAAGTTGTGGGAGTAACCAACAACTATGTGATTGGATTTAAGACCCAATCCATGAGATGAAACCTACAGCCAACACTGCTTGGATGGCCAAGAATGTAAGAATAGATATAGGCCATGGATCCAGGGGAAAATAAAAACTATTCTTCTGCTAAAGGAACCTAACAATAAAAGTACTCCTAATGATAATCATCTATTCTTACAGATCAATGCCTTGCTCAGCCATCACCAGAGAATTACTTTCTACAGCTTCTATCTTTACTTTTTCCATAGATGGGAACAAATACAATGACTCAGACTGGACAATGTGCAGAAACTGCGAGACTTTGGAACACTCACCCTTAAGTGGGATGAAGTCTCCATTAAATCCTTCCCTTCAGGCCTCAGGAAACAACACGCAAGAAGATGCATAAATAGTGTGAGAGCAAGTATGAATGGAAGGTAGTATGACAAAATAAAACACAAATCCCAAACCAGAAAAACCCGGCAACAACAATAACAACAACAAAAAGAATAGCAACAACAGTGAGAACCTAGATACAACAGGACTTCCAGATACAACAAGACTGAAGCACATAGGAACGCCTAGAGACAGTGGCAGTATACACAGGGCCTTTAGAGGTCTGAACTA
Organism: Apodemus agrarius; assembly: GCA_964023405.1. NCBI lineage: Eukaryota > Metazoa > Chordata > Mammalia > Rodentia > Muridae > Apodemus > Apodemus agrarius. The sequence continues at coordinate 137,542,099 of OZ030009.1, read as the reverse complement.
GTTGATATTCCAGCACTGAGAGAAGTGGACATATTTCTCCTTTCCTAAATAAGAAGCTACCTCTTTTGTAGTAGGATCTTTCGACTACAAAAGCCGATACTCAACAGAACTGGAGAATCTGGAGGAAATGGACAATTTCCTAGACAGATACCAAATACCAAAATTAAATCAGGATCAAATAGATCATCTAAACAGTCCCATAACCCCCAAAGAAATAGAAGGGGTCATAGAAAGTCTTCCAACCAAAAAAAAGCACAGGACCAGATGGTTTTAGTGCAGAATTTTATCAGAACTTCAAAGAAGACCTAATACCAATACTCTTCAAACTATTCCACAAAACAGAAACAGAAGGAACACTACCCAACTTATTCTATGAAGCCACCATTACGCTGATACCAAAACCACACAAAGATCCAACTAAGAAAGAGAACTTCAGACCAATTTCCCTTATGGACATCGATGCAAAAATACTCAATAAAATTCTTGCCAACTGAATCCAAGAACACATCAAAGCAATCATTCACCATGATCAAGTTGGCTTCATCTCAGGGATTCAGGGATGTTTAATATACTGAAATCCATCAATGTAATCCACTACATAAACAAACTCAAAGAAAAAAAAAACATGGTCATCTCATTGGATGCTGAAAAGCATTTGACAAAATTCAGCATCCTTTCATACTAAAAGTCTTGGAAAGAACAGAAATTCAAGGTCCATACCTAAACATAGTAAAAGCAATTTACAGCAGACCAATAGCCAACATCAAAGTAAATGGAGAGAAACTTGAAGCAATCCCACTAAAATCAGGGACTAGACAAGGCTGCCCCCCTCACCATATCTTTTCAAGATAGTACCTGAGGTACTAGCTAGAGCAATTCAACAACATAAGGAAGTCAAAGGGATACAAATTGGAAAGGAAGAAGTCAAACTATCACTATTCATAGATGATATGATAGTATATTTAAGTGACCCAAAAAACTCCACCAGAGAACTCCTACAACTGATAAACAACTTCAGCAAAGGAGCTGGTTATAAAATCAACTCAAGCAAATCAGTAGCCTTCCTATATTCAAAGGATAAGCAGGCTGAGAAAGAAATCAGGGAAATGACACCCTTTACAATAGCCACAAACAATATAAAGTATCTTGGTGTGACTCTAACCAAACAAGTGAAAGATCTGTATGACAGGAACTTCAAGTCTCTGAAGAAGGAAATGGAAGAAGACCTCAGAAAATGGAAAAATCTTCCATGCTTGTGGGTTGGCAGGATTAATATAGTTAAAATGGCAATCTTGCCAAAAGCAGTATACAGATTCAATGCAATCCCCATCAAAATCCCAACTCAGTTCTTCATAGAGTTAGAAAGAGCAATTCTCAAATTCATCTGGAATAACAAAAAAGCCAGGATAGCTAAAACTACCCTCAACAGTAAAAGAACTTCTGGGGGAATCAGTATCCTGGACCTCAAGCATTACTACAGAGCAGTAGTGTTAAAAACTGCATGGTATTGGTACAGTGACAGGGAGGTGGATCAATGGAATAGGATTGAAGACCCAGAATTGAACCCACACATCTATGGTCAATTGATCTTCGCAAAGGAGCTGAAAACATCCAGTGGAAAAAAGATAGCCTTTTCAACAAATGGTGCTGGCTCAACTGGAGGTCAACATGCAGAAGAATGAGAATTGATCCACTCTTATCTCCTTGTACTAAGCTCAACTCCAAGTGGATCAAGGACCTCCACATAAAACCAGAAACACTAAAATTAATAGAAAAGAAAGTGGGGAAGACTCTTGAGGACATTGGCTCAGGAGGAAAGTTCCTGAACAGAACACCAATAGCTTATGCTCTAAGATCAAGAATAGACAAATGGGACCTCATAAAATTACAAAGTTTCTCCAAGGCAAAAGACACTGTCAGAAGGACAAATCGGCAAACAACAAATTGGGAAAAGATCTTCACCAACCCTACATCTGACAGAGGGCTAAAATCCAATGTGTACAAAGAATTCAAGAAGTTAGACCCCAGAAAACCAAATAATCCTATCAAAAATGGGGTACAGAGCTAAACAAAGACTTTTCACCTGAAGAAATTCGGATGGCTGAGAAACACCTTAAAAATGTTCAACATCATTAGTCATTAGAGAAATGCAAATCAAAACAACCCTGAGATTTCACCTCACACCAGTCAGAATGGCTAAGATTAAAAACTCAGGAAACAGCAGGTGTTGGCAAGGATGTGGAGAAAGAGGAACACTCCTCCACTGCTGGTGGGACTGCAAGCTGGTACAACCACTCTGGAAATCATTCTGGTGCTTCCTCAGAAAACTGGACAGGATACTTCTGGAGGACCCAGCCATACCACTCCTGGGCATATACCCAGAAGATTCCCTAGCATTCAATAAGGATACATGCTCCACTATGTTCATAGCAGCCTTATTTAAAATAGCTAGAAGCTGGAAAGAACCCAGATGTCCCTCAATGGAAGAATGGATACAAAAAATGTGGTATATATACACAATGGAGTACTATTTCAGCCATTAGAAACAATGAATTCATGAAATTCTTAGAGAAATGGATGGAGCTGGAGAACATCATACTAAGTGAGGTAACCTAGTCTCAAAAGAATACCCATGGTGTCCACTCACTGATAACTGGATATTAGCCTAGATTCTTGGAACACCAAAGACACAATCCACATACCAAATGATGTCTGAGAAGAAGGAAGGCATGGGCCCTGGTTCTGGAAAGGCTCAATTCACCAGTGTAGGGGAATACCAGAACAGGGAAGTGGGAAGGGGTGGATGGGGGAACACGGGGAGGGAAAAGGGCATGTGGGACCTTTGTGGGGCAGGGAACCAGAAAAAAAGGGAAATGAAATGTAAATATATTATATATCAAATTAAAAAAAAGAAAAAATGAGAAGCTATCTCTAACTGACAGTCACTCACAAAGAAAAAAAGAAATTCATTTTCTCCAAGTTTCATTGAGTAAACAAACCCCACTTAATGGGCAGGCTCCATTCCCAGCCGCCAATGGGTAACATAAAACTAAGTCAATTTTATTTTGGGAAGCCTTTTTCCACCTTACAGGTCTTTTACTTGTATATTATGGTTTCCAGTTTTGAGTTTTCATTGTGTGTGTTGTGTGTGTGTGTGTGTGTGTGTGTGTGTATTAATACATATGTCTTTGCATCAAAGATTTGATTCTTTTCTTCTATTTGTTTTTATTTTTATTTATTAATTTATTTGTTTATTCACTTTAGTCCCTTCATCCATCCTCTCTTTCCAATCCCATCTTTCCAAATCCCTCCACCCCATTGCTCCCTCTCCTTCTCCTCAGAGAAGGAGGAACCCCCCTTGGGTACTGCCCTACCCCAGGATATCCAGTCACATCAGAAAAAGTGCATCCTTTCCCACTGAGAGTGCCAGTTCAGTTAGGGGAACAGGATCCAATGACAGACAACAGGGTCAGACACAGCTATGCTCTAATTGTTAGGGGACCCACATGAAGACTAAGCTGCACATCTTGTACAACATGTAGAGAACCTAGGTCTATACCCTGAGTGCTCTTTGGTTGTTGGTTCAGCCTCTGTGAGTCTCCATGCCCCCAGACTAGTTGAGTCCGTAGGTCTTCTTGTGGTGTCCTTGATCCCTCTAGTTCACTTAATTCTATCCTCAACTCTTCCACAAGTCTCCCTGAACATCGCTTGATGTTTGTCTGTGGGTCTCTGCTTCTGTTTCCATCCATTGTTGGATGCAGCCTCGCAGGTGACAGTTATGCTAGGTTTCTGTCTGCAAGCATAGCAGAGTGTAATTAATAGTGTTAATGATTGTCCCTCTTATATGAGATGTGTCTCAAATTGGGCCAGCCATGGTTGGCCATTTCCTTTATGTTTGTTTCATCTTTATCCCTGTTTGTTTTTATTTTATCTTTATCACCTTTTAAGATGCCCGTTTTCTGATGAGAGAGAGCAAGAGAGGGCATAGATTTGGGTGGGTGGGAAAGTGAAAAGGATCTTGGAGAAGTTGGGGGACCAGAAACCATAATCAGAATATATTGTATAAAAGAAATCAATATTCAATTTTTAAAACGTACTTTTCCTACAAGATTGTGTCTGCAGACACCCCATAGCTTCACCTTTCATTTCCTTCGAGTCTCATTACAAATACAGACACATTTCTTGAATAAATTATACCTCCTTTTCTTGGATCATCTTCCTCACATAGTCTCCTTATTTTTTTCTGGCTAACTAGATAAACATAGTTAATATTTGTTTACTGTGTGTATCCCCACATTCTACTAAGCTCCACAGGGTAATAACAGCATCAGTTTTATTCACTGTTCTATTCCCAGTGCATGAAACAATGCTTGGTGCATAGAGGTACTAATATTTGTTGGATGAATGAGTTGTTTAAAGTTTTTGTAATAGTCTACAATGAGCTTAATTTCCTTTGTAATTGTCTGCCCTTGCATTCCCACTGCTTGGGTTATTAGATAGTTTTCCTGTATATTTAATCAACTTAGCCTAAATTATGCTGATGCAATAAAAACTATTCAAACCAATGCTAGCTTCTTTGTGCTCTAGTCTTCTCCATGTCTGGAGGTGGAAACTCATCTCTTCTGGTATCCTTTGTCTAGGCCCAGGATGAATGAGTAGTTTTGGCTGTGACCTACTGACCTCAGGAAAAAGAAAAGAATAAAGTGGAGAATCTAGTGATGGATTTAAATAAATTTTTGTCCTTAGACTGTACTATTTTGGGTCTCATTCTACTGGGCAAAACAGATTACACACCATTCCTTATGTCAGTGATCCGGAGATACACTTTCTTTCAGAAAGTGTTGGAAAAGAAGTAATTATAATGGAGTAGGCAGCAGTATTTGTTTAAAAATTTATTTGCTATGCCTCACTTATCCTTTCTGTGTGTCTTGTTTTGCTTTTAGTTGTTATAAAACACAATGACCCATCCACAACAAGGGCAGCCAGGGCAGGAGCTCAAGCCAGGAGTTTGTGTTCTTCTAGTAATTTTATTCTTTATCTCCTCCTCCTTCTCCTTTTACTCATCCATCCCTCCTTCTCTTCCTTTTTCTTCTTTTTCTTGTCAGCTTGACACTGGAAAGACAGATAATCAATTGGAAAAATGCCTCCAACAGATTGGTCTGTAGGCAAGACTGTGGGGGAATTTTCTTGATTAATGATTTCTGTGGGAGGGCACAGCCCACTGTAAGCAGTACCATTCTTGGTTCTGGATTGTATAAGAAAGGTAGTCAAGCATTCCTGATGGTGGCGGTAGAGGTAGTAAGCAGGGTTTCTCCTTTGGGTCACAGTATTTTTTTTTTTTATCACAACAAAAAGCAAAACAAAAGAATAAGAAGGCATATATATATATATATATATATATATATATATATATATGAAGTAAGGAGACATAGCATATATGTATGTATATATGTAGCACCATGCTTTTCAAGCTGTTCAGACACACATAGTAATGCTGTTTTAGAGGCATTACTTCTCATGTATACTTCCTCCCATTAAAGTCCACGAATCTAAACCCTGGCAACTCTGAAGCTACCATGTTATTTTGTAGTCACTCAGAGAAGTTTTTTTCTTTTTCTCATTTTCTGCTCTTGATTCTTCCTTCTAGTCTTTCTTTTTGTTGAAGTCTTCTCTAGCCTTGGAGAGACACATCTTCCTCTTATTTCTGATGAAAATACTTTTTTTCTGGTAATTAATATCTGGAGACTTTTATTTTATTTACACATCTGATTAATCTCACTTATAGATTGCTTATAACTATACTTGTAAGAATTATATTTTGTAGATTGGAAAGCATCATTTTGCTTCATTTTATTTGCTTTTGGTGTCCAACGGGAAGCACTTGAGTCCATTCTGTTGTTAATGTTTTGAATGCTCTCTAAACTTTGCTCCACAAGCTTATAAAAGTTTTTCTTATCAGGTTTGTTTTTGAAAAAGTAGAACACTCTAATATTTTTTTATATCTCTATATTCATATCTGTCTATTTGGAGATATATTTATCTAGATATAGACATATATAGATAGAGATACATAGATCTGTATATGATTGATAGAGATATCTAGATATATCTTCATTGAAGATATATGTATGTATGTAAATGTGTATATATATATGTATACATATATATATACCTCAATATCTAGATATCAAGATGATAGATATCTAGATAGATAGATGATAAATAGGTAGATAGATGGATGGATAGATAGATAGATAGATAGATAAGAGATGGATATCCATTTTTCAACTAGGAAGATATTTAATGTGGTGAGCACTGAATTTATGCAACTTTAGAATGATGGCAAGAGAAGGTAAGTGCAGGGCCCTTTCAGGGTGCAGACATTTTATCTCATAATGGCAAACTCAACATAGTTTTTCTACAGCTGCTGCTCACAAGTAATGGGCTTTTCTCTTCTTCTGCATTCTAAACTCTTATGAGTACTTCTTATTTGTAAAAGACATTTAAAAATAACTGACATCCTGCATTTAAAAAAAATAGAAAATGCAGTTGCCAGCTTTTATGCCTACAGTACAGTGATGAACTCAGGAGAGTGGGACTTCTGATTCTGTGTAGGAACATGTGCCTGGTGAAAGGCTGTACTCTGCTTATCATATGCTAGGAAGAAAGCATCTCTTTTAAACAGAAGTTCCTGATTGGCTGGCATTGTCTGTGACAGCAATCCTTGGCCTTTCAAGCTGTCCTTAATTAGGTCCTCCTGCAGGAGATGCTTTTGTGGCTGTGCAGACCCCAGTGTTTACATAGAAGCAGCTCTGCCATTTTTGCTACATATCTACTCTTTTGTTTTTAGGTTTTGACAGCCTGGTGGGAGCTGGGGTATCATTGTCTGACATTGTTGATCCCACCTAGGAGAATTTCCAGTATACTGTGCTGTGCCTGTCTTAGGTTGTCCTGTCTTCCAGGATTTTACCTATCATTGACTACCAGCCCTCAAAGAGATATCATACCAGAGGAATATAGCACAAGGGGGAGATGAGGGACAGCCTACATGGTGGTCTCATGGATCTCTGCCATCCATGCTTTGATCACATCCTTAGAGAAGCCATAGTTGGGATTTCAAGAGCCGTCAGTACCTGAGAGTCACCATATTCACAGAATGCTGCCTGTTATCTACAGGCTATGTGAGACACTTAAACAAAATAATTATTAGTATGACAATTCCTCTCTAATGGCATACATGGCTATCCATGAGGGGTCAAACAACCTCTTAATATTGTCCCATTAAAGAGACAGCCATCCTTTATGAGAGTAAGGTGAATAAATCAAAACAATTAGAAGGCCTACATAAATCCGAATTGCTCACAAATGGGATCATATTGGAATTTAATGGGATCCCAGTTAACATAGAGAGTAATGTTGGAAGCATCATGTGAGGTAAACCTTCACATACCAAGTGTGAGGTTAGATGACAATATTGGGTAGTCCCCAGAGATTTTTACACCTTTCCATCACACAGCCCCATCTACTTTGGTATGATTGAGGAGGCATACTTAACAAAATGTGGCCACAGCTTTTGCTACAAGTGTATTCATCAGAGTTCAGAGGACAATAGATGTCCAAGCATAATTATGTTGTGTACAGTATTGACTACCTCTATCCTAATTTCTCGGTGAATGAGCTCATTTTTAAACAGAAGCAAAGATTTGAGGAAACGAGGTTCAAATTGGATCACTCAGTGAGTAGCACCTATGGGTATAGATTGCAAATTTTTTAAGATTTGCTATGCATTGATCAAGATAATCCTGATTTGGTCAATATCAACCTCATGTTGGAATTACTAGTGCAGGCTGGTAGTTCCTTCCAAGGGATAGGAAGTCCCACAAAAGTGGGCATTTGAGGGACAGCAGAACTGGAGTACTGCTTGGAGCCTTACAGCTGGAGAGCTGGAGCAGAGGCATTCTCATCGTCATCGCTAATGGAAAGGTGAATCTGATCCTGGCAGTGCTTGTTATGGGCCGCCATCACTTCCTCTGGGGAAGAATTCTAAAGACTGGCACTGACTGACAGGAGGATGGGGACAAGGGGAGGGAGAATCCCAGACTGTATCTCACACTTGTGGGCAAGGAAGAGAACATGCATTCAGAGGTCAGGGCCCCACATGTTCTCCAGGGATATACAGGGGGCCAATACAGCAGCTCCCTGGCAAAACTGGTCCATAATTATGAGTCTTTTCTTTTTAGAATTTTATTATTTTATTTTTATTTTCCCCCCTTTATTAAAAACATCCATTCTTTTCTCATACAGTATATCCTAATTTATTGCAGTCCCTCCCTCTGTTCCTTCCAGTTCCTCCCCAGCTTCCCTTCTACCCAGATCCACTTCCTTTCTGGCTCGCATTGGGAAAAAAACAAAACAAAACATGGCTTCTAAGAGATGATAACCAAACATAACAACATGAACTAAATAAAGATAAGATAAAGAGCAACACATTAGAATTGAACAATGCAAACAGGCAGAAGGAAAAGAGCCCCAAGAGAAGGCAGTAGAATCAGGGACCACAGGTTCACAGATTCAGGAGTCCCATGGAAGTACTGAACTAAAAGCTATATGCAGAGAACCTGGTGTAGATTAGACCATGCGTAACCAGAAGGGTTTTCAGAGCCCTATTGGTTTCCTGATGGCTAAGGGGAGGGAACCCATGACGATGAGCCCAAAGGTAACAAATAACAAACAGATATGACAAACATGACAGAAGAGGTGAAGGATGTCACAGTTACTAAGAAGGCGACTCTTTCAGGTGTAGTACAAAGGACTTATGCCTGGATAGTGTGCCCAGCATGGGAAAGGTGTTCGGGAACTGATCCCTGGTACCACCACCTGGGAAACCAGCTCCTATGTCAGGTATGAATCCGACCAAAGGTGAAAACGAGCCAACAATGAAGACATGAAAGATGGTTGTCGCACACTCACCTAGACAAACACAGAGAAGAAGAAAAAGATGGCCACTGCAAGCTCATCCTTTACTAGAGAACAAAAGTGAGGTCTCTGGGACGCACAGACAGAAAAGGCATAGAAGACAGAAACGAGGTGCACGTGCTCACCTTCGCAGAGCACACAACATAAAACACTAAGGAGCCAACTCACTGAAAAAGCAACCAAAGAGGGCACAATAGGAGCACCGCAAGGAGAAGAGCAGATTGGGTCGAACCATGAGTACAGTCCTTGAAGCAACAGGTAAAAACGAGCCCCCAGAAAAGGAGGTTCACAAGCAGCTATAAAACAAGGATGATAAAGTAGTCCACTGACCATGCTGGGTACCAGATGTTGCCCGTGCCTTAGATTACTCGATTCCCGATCCTACCTACACTTGGGGGGTTGGAGGTGAGGTGGTGCAGCCAAGGACATAGATTCCAGAAGCAGGTGAAAAAAGGCCACAGCAAGCTCTCTGAATGCTTCTTTAATACTCTTCACCCACACCCCCATTGGTCCCAAGAAAGCATCTCTTCTAAACAGCAGATCCTGATTCGCTGGCTTTGTCTACACCAGCAATCCTTGGTCTCTCAACCAAGTCCTCAGTTAGGTCCTTCTGCGGGAGATGCTTTTGTGGCTGCGCGGCCCCTGGTATTTACATAGAAACAGCTCAGCTGTTCCTGCCTCACTGGACACTGTATCAATTGAGATTTTTGACATCTTTTTATTTTAAGCATAAACTCTTTGCCCTGCTTTTAAATTATATTTCATTTACTAAGAGTTGGATTAAATCTCTTGAAATTTCACTCTATTGAATTTTTAGAGTTTCTTGTGATAATACTTAACTTTATTCCATATGACATATGTTCTATATATTTAATATTCAAATTATCATCTATTATGTATAGAATTTATATTTGTAAGATGAATATACATTTTATGATGTAAATATTTAAATGCAAATGTAATTATATAATTTATAAATAATTTGTACTTAATTTTCATAGAACATTTGTTTTTAGACATTCCTTTTCTTTCTTTTTAAATAAAAACGAATCTTTATTCTGAAAGAAGTTTGCAAACAGACTATTTAGTGTTATTTATTCTTCTAAATATAGAACAGAATTGAAAATACAGAACAAATACTTATATCTATAGAGAACAATGACAGCAGGCTCAGAGTAAGGTGTCCTATTAGGCGTTTAACTTCAAATAAAAACCTGGAAATGATTAATGCTCACTCATATCCTTTATTTTAAATAGCACTCTCTTTTTGTGTTGTATACCCAGCATTTATTTTTATTTATATACTTAAGAAAGAAAGGGTATTACCATATTACCCATGCTTGACCTAAACTCTCAGGGTCAATGGTCTTCCTGTTTCGAGGTATATAAAACTACAGATATGAGTGACTATGATTGGCGACACAGTATTTTTATGTGTGTGTGTAACTGTGTGGGTGTGCGTGTGCTCATCATGCAAAAACACACATCTATGGCCAATTGATCTTCAACAAAGGAGCTGAAAACATCCAGTGGAAAAAAGATAGCCTTTTCAACAAATCGTGCTGGCTCAACTGGAGGTCAACATGCAGAAGGATGAGAATTGATCCACTCTTATCCCCTTGTACTAAGCTCAACTCCAAGTGGATCAAGGACCTCCACATTAAACCAGGCACACTAAAATTAATAGAAAAGAAACTGGAAGACCCTTGAGGACATTGGCTCAGGAGGAAAGTTCCTGAACAGAACACCAATAGCTTATACTCTAAGATCAAGAATAGACAAATGGGACCTCATAAAATTACAAAGTTTCTCCAAGGCAAAAGACACTGTCAAAAGGACAAATCAGCAACCAACAAATTGGGAAAAGATCTTCATCAACCTTACATCTGACAGAGGGCTAATATCCAATGCATACAAAGAATTCAAGAAGTTGGACCCCAGAAAACCAAATAAACCTATCAAAAATGGGGTACAGAGCTAAACAAAGATTTTTCACCTGAAGAAATTCAGATGGCTGAAAAACATCTTAAAAAATGTTCAACATCATTAGGCATTAGAGAAATGCAAATCAAAACAACCCTGAGATTTCACCTCACACCAGTCAGAATGGCTAAGATTAAAAACTCAGGAGACATCAGGATGTAAAGAAAGAGGAACACTCCTCCACTGCTGGTGGGACTGCAAGCTGGTACAACCACTCTGGAAATCAGTCTGGTGGTTCCTCAGAAAACTGGACAGGATACTTCTGGAGGACCCAGCCATACCACTCCTGGGCATATACCCAGAAGATTCCCCAGCATGCAATAAGGATACATGCTCCACTATGTTCATAGCAGCCTTATTTATAATAGCCAGAAGCTGAAAAGAAACCAGATGTCCCTCAATGGAAGAATGGATACAAAAACTGTGGTATATATACACAGTGGAGTACTATTCAGTCATTAGAAACAATGCATTCATGAAATTCGTGGAGAAATGGATGGAGCTGGAGAACATCATACTAAGTGAGGTAACCCAGTCTCAAAAGAATACCCATGGTATGCACTCACTGATAAGTGGATATTAGCCTAGAATCTTGGGTCACCAAAGACACAATCCACACACCAAATGATGTCCAACAAGAAGGAAGGAGTGGACCCTGGTTCTGGAAAGACTCAAAGCATCAGTGTAGGGGAATACCAGAACAGGGAAGTGGGAAAGGGTGGATGGGGGAACTCCGGGAGGGAAAAGGGCATGTGGGACCTTTGTGGGGCAGGGACCCAGAAAAAGGGAAATGAAATGTAAATATAGAATATATCCTTGGGAAGATCCTGGAGGACATGGGCACAGGGGGAAAGTTCCTGAACAGAACACCAATAGCTTATGCTCTAAGATCAAGAATTGACAAGTGGGACCTCATAAAATTACAAAGTTTCTGTAAGGCAAAGGACACTGTCAGAAGGACAAAACGGCAACCAACAAAGTGGGAAATGATCTTCACCAACCCCATATCTGACAGAGGGCTAATATCCAATATATACAAAGAACTCAAGAAGTTAGACCCCAAAGAACCAAATAACCCTATCAAAAAATGGGGTACAGAGCTAAACAAAGAATTTTCACCAGAAGAAATTCGGATGGCCGAGAAATACCTTAAGAGATGTTCAACGTCATTAGTCATCAGGGAAATGCAAATCAAAACAACCCCGAGATTCTACCTCACACCAGTCAGAATGGCTAAGATTAAAAACTCAAGAGACAACAAGTGCTGGCGAGGATGTGGAGAAAGAGGAACACTCCTCCACTGTTGGTGGGATTGCAAAATGGTAAAACTGCTCTGGAAATCAGTGTGGCGGTTCCTCAGACAATTGGGCATGTCACTTCCAGAGGACTCTGGCATACCACTCCTGGGCATATACCCAGAGGATTCCCCTGCATACAATAAAGACACATGCTCCACTATGTTTATAGCAGCCTTGTTTATCATAGCCAGAAATTGGAAGGAGCCCAGATATCCCTCAAAAGAGGAATGGATACAGAAAATGTGGTATATTTATACAATGGAGTACTACTCAGCAATTAAAAATAATGAACTCATGCAATTTGTAGGTAAATGGTTAGATCTGGAAACTAGCATCCTAAGTGAGCTAACCCAATCACAAAAGAATACACATGAAATGCAATCACCGATAAGTGGATATTAATGAGCCCAGAAGCCCTAAATGCTCAAGGCACAATTAGCAAGTCATATGACTCCCAAAAAGAAGAAAGGAGAGGACCCAGGGCCTGTAAAGATTGGATCCAGTTTTGTAGACTCAGAACAGAGAAATCGTGGGGGTGGGGGGAATGATTGGGGAATAGTTGGGGGGGAGAGGAATTATGGGACATATGGTGGGGGGGAACTGGGAAAGGGGAAAGCCTTTGGAATGTAAACATAGAATATAGAAAATAAAAATTAAATAAAAAATGAGAATATATCCAATAAAAATGATAAAAAAAATAAAATGTCTGGTATGTTTTCCCAATGCTCAGTACCTGGGTTTTGTTGTTGTTGCTGTTGTTGAGATACTCTAATTAAACATGGAATTTGCTGACCTGGCTACTATACTAGTTGGCCAATGGGATGGAGTAATTTTCCTGTCTCTACCTTCTTACAGCTGGGATTACCAATGCATGACACTTTCCCACACTTTCTGTGGAGGTGCTAGAGATTGAACTCAGACCTTTATGCTTGTATAGCAAGTGCTGTAACAATTGAGTTGTTTTTCAGCCCTAAACACAATATTTTTATACATTTTTAACACTATTATAGCTTTTCTGAAGTATTTGGTTTTGTTCCATAAATTATCTATGTCTGCTTTTCAGGTACTATTTTTTTTATTATTCTTTATTTACATTTCATTTCCATTTTCCTGGTTCCCAGCCCCCCAAAGGTCCCATATGCCCTTTTCCCTCCTCCTCTTACCCCATCCTCCCCTTCCCACTTCCCTGTTCTGGTATTCTCCTACACTGATGCATTGGCCTTTCCAGATCCAGGGTCCACTGTTTCCTTCTTCTCGGACATCATTTGGTACGTGAATTGTGTCTTTGGTGTTCCAAGATTCTAGGCTAATATCCGCTTATCAGTGACTGCATACCATGGGTGTTCTTTTGAGACTGGGTCACCTCACTTAATATGATGTTCTCCAGCCAATCCCACCAGCAGTTCAGGTACTATTCTTACCTAGAAAGTATTTCTTCTTCTTTTTGAGTGCCAGGCAATATGATCCAAGGACTGAATGCCCCTTGCCCTTCACAGCCACCTACATGCATGTAAATATATGCACATACACATAAATACCTGCTAATATGATTCCTTAGGTTCTTCAGTGTTGAGTACAACCATGTGATCACACTCAGGCTTACTAATAGCGGAGAACAGATGGGACATATCACATTCCGACTAGAGAATTTAAGGCCTCATTTCAGTTTCTTTAGAGAGTTTTCTCTTAGGCCCTGGCATGATGACTGTTCAGTTAGAAAGAAAGGCTAAACTACTCCTCTATGTCATCAAATAACTATGAGTAACCTTGCTGCGCTTTCTTGGCAGTCTACACTGAGCATATAGAAGGAAGTGGAAAAACAATTGCTATTTTACACCCTGCAAACTTGAACTTGTTAGCTTTGTAGTAAAACCAAGCCTGTCCTAAGCAACCAGGTTTTTAGCTGGTTTAGTTTAAGCTTGTCTTTTAGAATATAGGAATGTCTCAAACAATTTTGCTCGTTGGTTGTCATTTTGTATTTGAAAGTGAAGCTCTGATAGGGAGTTTACATACCCAGTGGACATAGCCAGGCTTTTAATAGAACAGCCACATGTGGCTGTGAGTGATGACCTTTAACTTTGGACCTGACAGTAAATCCCGAGGAAACTCTGGATAGGATATTAACAAAGGAAACATCAGGAAAGAACAAGTGAGCAAAAGGCCACCAATCTTCCTTCTGGCATGCCCCCTTTCATCTTGGATCTTAGCAGAAAATGCTACCCATGTTTGGGATGGGTATTTCCATGTCAATTAAGGAAATTAAAATAATTCTTCAGTTGAGGTCTCTACTTTTCAAATATGTAGCAAGGTGACATTAACACCAATCACCACGCCACTCAAGAGACAATAAGTTGCTATCATGTTCTTGATTATATCCTCAAGCTCGACGTTATTAATTAAATTCCCCATTTAATTCCTTCATGCAACAAAAAGCATCCCCATTGTATTTTTATTTTTACATTGTATTCTTTCTTATATCCTATGTGTATGTATAAGTGCGTGTCATCCTACTTTGATTCAAGGGATATGATAATAATTTCATATGTAGCACTAAGAAAAGCATGTATATGCAAATTATACCACAAAGGAAAATAGGTAAAAATGTTTAATGGTCTCATCCACAGTTATGTTTTCTCTGATCCTGGAGGAACATGGGTCAGGTATATTATAGTCTTTCAAGGAACTCATCTAAAACCGTGCCGAGAACAAAGAGCTTTGATTCTGTTACAAAAGCTTTAAGAGTGTGGACTAGGTTTCAGAATGTCACGTTTAGTGTTATCTTTTATTTGATGATAACTGTTCATCTTTTATAGATAATCCCCAGATATTGCCTTCCAAAAGTTTTATTTCCAAAGCTTCACCTCTATTTGTTAGCATGTGTTATTGAGGACGAAGCTCATAATCCCAATGCTCAGGTGAGCTGTGCTCTATTTCCTGGACATATCGCAGCCATGGAAACAGGCATTAGGAGTACCAACGCTGCATTTCATGCACCTAATCTACAGCCTGATTTCTATTTGGAAAGCTACTTATGCCATCACTACTATCAAAAATGTCTATTGAGGAAAATGAGAAACACTCCCATTATCTGTTGTCTTATCTTTATAAAAGCAAATGACTAGGGTAAATGTAGTCAGTGAAAACAAATGACTGCCTAGAGTAAGGTAACAGCAGGAACTGAAGTGATCAATGTGGAACAGTGACTATTTATTGAGATAACTCAGTGTTATCAACAGCATCCAGAGTCTTGTTAGAAATCTAAGTCCGTTCCAAGGCTTAGAATTAAATACTATAGAAGTAGAAAAAAATAGCAATCTGATTCCATAAGCTCTCTGGACTGGTCAGTCTAATACTTCGTTTTAGATATGTTCATTCGTGACTAGGTGATAGAAATGAGAATGCAAGTCATCAGACAGAGATGATAATATAGTCAGCTTATTTTGAATACTACCTGGCAGTATCATGACACCAGTCTGAATGTAACTCAGGATATAATTAGTCCCAGCTTTTGCCTGAAGCCAGGATGATGTCTAAACAAAAGAGATTAAACTTCTATCTTCTTTGCTATGAAGCAAGTGACTACTATAAAGACAGCTCCCATTGCTTCCATATTCATCTTACACAATTTATTTTATTGAGCAAAAAAGCCTCATAAGATCTTTTATAAGTGAGGAAACAAGAGACAAATTAAAAAAAACAGTCCTAATATAGCTGTGTTTCATGTTATTAGAACCATTAACGTTTCATATCTGCTACAATGCTTTATATTCTGATTCTCTTGGAGAAAAATCAGCACATCAGCCTGAAAATATTATTAATGGAAGTATAGGGACTAATTTCCCTTATTTATTCACTGTTCGAGTGAAATGATTAAAGCTAGCTATTTACTGAGAGGCAATGTAAACTGCATGTCATGCCAGCTTACTTAGTTTACCTTAAATTATATTCATAAATGCATTTTTAAACAAATATAGAAAACATTATGATAAGTAAGCTGCTTGTAAAGTGTCTTTATTTAGCTATTATTAACATTTGTACATGTTAGTTTACAACCTTTCAAAATCAATGCTTATACCATAGTGTAGAATTAACACAGCAATAGTAATACATGAATTCATCACATGGTATGCCATCCTATACACAAAGCATGACTTACCTACTTACTCCTTGTGATAATCTTAAGTGTCAACTTGAGAAGCTCTAAAATCAGATTGGAGACCCTTGTGGGGAATTATCTTGATTAGGCTAATTGAGGTGAGGAGAATTGTCCACTGCAGGTGGTGCTACTCCCTAGGACAGGATCCCTTATGTGATAGAAAGGAGAAAGGGAGCTGGACACAAGCATTCCTCATTCTCTGCCTTGTGTCTGAGTGTTTGTGTCACGTGACCAGCTACTTCCAGCCCCTCTTTTCTGACTCCCCATCAAGATTCACTACAGCTTGGGCGTGTGAGCTACAATAAATTCCTTCTCCTTTGAGGTATTTTGTTTGGGTATCTTGTCACAACCACACAAATCTCTTTGATGAACATCTCTGCCTATTTATGTCTAAAGTTTTATGGATACTTAGTATATATTTCTTTGATGGTAACATCCATCTTTTAGATATTCCTCTGATATTATCTTCATTGAGTTTTGTTTAAAACAGTTTCAAAGCCCTTTCAAATGTTAGATGTATTCTCAAAACTAGTATGACTAGGCTTAAGACAAAGATTTTTCTAACACATCCCACTGTTGTTAATATACATGTTAATTCATAGCTCATCAGCTGTTACTAAAAGACTGTCCCCTCATTCACTTTCGCCAATTATGATTTTGCCTTGTTTTAAACGAGAAGAAACCTAATTTTATCTTTATATGGGCATTAAAAAGTATATTATGATAAGCATATATTCAAGTAATTATTTTTCACTTACATTTGCTTTCCTAAGAATTTTTCCTGTAGTCTTTGTCCATTTGTTTATTCACAGCCAAGTGGTTCCTTATTGACTTTAGAAACAGCCTTTTCAAGCATTTTTTCTCCATTAAGATATTGAGATTTGGATCTATATTAAATAGCCCTAATAACAGAATAGAAAAAGTCAACCTAGGAAAAATCAATGCAAGACTTTGCTTGGACACACCTCTTTCCCAGTCTGCTCATCGGATTACCCTCCCTGTATGCCATTCTCAGATCAATATAGTTCTTAACTGGTGAAGCCCCCTCTGCACTTCTGCTATAAGTCTCCATCTAGACCCAGCCTAGTGTCTTTTCAGCATCTTGGGTCTATCACATGTGCTCCTCTGGTCTAATGCATTGTTTGCTACTAGCATCAGCTCAGAGCAGCACTTTGGAGTAAAGATCAAGAACTTCAGACCACACCTGAAATTTACGGGTCTGTACCACTTAAGGAAAGACCCTCATAACCCCTAACCACCTTTCTTTGTTTATATGCCCTCAGATAGGGGCGAGGTCCCGTATGCCATTCATGACTGACTCATAAACTCTCTCCATTTCATAAAGGAATATTAATAAACTCAATCTATGACTATGTTTTGTAGGTAATCATTCTTTGTATCTGTTCTGATTTTAAGACAGTAATACCCATGTCATATCTAGAGGACAGAGTTTGTTTTTTTTTTAAATTTTTTTTTATTTTCTATATTCTATGTTTACATTCCAAAGGCTTTCCCCTTTCCCAGTTCCCACCCACCATAGTTCCCATAGTTCCTCTCCCCCCCCAACTGTTCCCCAATCATTCCCCCTCCCCCCTCGGTTTCTTTACTAAACTGGATGCAATCTTTACAGGCCCAGGGTCCTCTCCTTTCTTCTTCTTGGGAATCATTTGACTTGCTATTTGTGTCTTGAGTATTTAGGGCTTCTGGGCTCATTAATATCCACTTATCAGTGATTGCATTTCAGAGGACAGAGTTTGTAACATCCTGGTCTTCATGTCTAGTCTCTTGGGAAAACCAAGGTCTGTCTAACTTATTGTTTTTCTTACTGACTTATCTTCAGGCCCTCTTTCTTTCCTCTCAATAACACAAATAACCCCACATTCCTTCTTTTCAGCTTCCCCAATGTTTTCTCTCAGACTTCTAAGAAGACCTGTTTTCTGTCAGAGTGAGATCAATAGTCTTACAGGTCTCCAGAGATTAAGGTGGAAAGAGAGGAGAACAGAGGAGGTGAGGAGAATTGAGGGATGAAGGGAAAGAGGAGATGAGAGAAAGAGGAGTTATTAAATTATAGACAGTAAGAAGGATTAGCACTTTTTCTGTGGGGGAAGATGCTGATGGCCCTCCCTTTCCTTCATGGCAGTGGCTCGTCTGTAATCAATCCTTTATGTACTCCCCTCATTTTTAGCTCAGTTCCTAACTTCAAGCTACTGTGCCATTTTTTTCAATTTCTTAATACTTTTAAACTAAAAAGTAATATTACCTAAAATAATATGTCTCTTTGAGCTATTGTGCCCTTTTAAAATTTTCTCCTATTATATTATTCCATTTATAACTTATTGAACTATAAATCTTCTCTCGTCTCCTAAATTACATAATGACAAAAAAATCTTTATCTTATATGCCCTTAAGTAAGTTTTTAAGCATGAAGCACCTGGCTTACTCAGGCACTTTACATTCACAGAAAATAATTGAAAAAAATTTTCAGGTATTACCTTCATTTACTGACTTCAAACAATTGCATGAAATGTTTCATCCAAGTCCTCCCTTGTTTACTTCCCAGTCAGTACAGACTAGCTTCCATCTGCCCACCTGAACTTCAACTCTGACCTCCCTACCACTCCATAAGCATCTTCCCAGGACCTAATCCTTCCTTCTTTTGTGTAGCTTTACATATGTTCTCCTTATTGGCTCACTTATTAGGTGAAATGCTCATTTACCCTGGCCTGCGGGGAGAGGGAAGGGGAGGAAAGGGAAGGGGTGAGAACCTGTCTCTATACTAAAGTCACTTCTAAGTACAAGGCTCTAAAACACAACCTCCTCCTCCTCCTCTTCCTCTTCCTCCTCCTCCCTCCATCCTCCTCCTCTTTATCTTCCTTCTCCTCCTATTCTTTCTCCAGTCTCCTTTATGAGGGCTTTTCCCCATGTCAGCATCCTTTAATTAATTACTGTTTATTCCTGTTCCTTGAGAGTCATGGCCAAACACTGGTCTGTGGACCTTTCCATTTGAGGCACGTATTCTTTTTCCATGTTCACACACCAAGAATTATAAGATGATTGCTTTTATTACAGTTTTGCTTCCGGTCACCTGCTTCAGATCATTGAGATAGGGATTAAACATCCCTAAATTCCGGGGAGAGTAAATGAGCAAATTATAAACGCTCAATACTGATTTGTTTCATAAGTGAAATGGACTAGCCTCTGTGGCCTGACTTTGAAATAACGCCATATTATTCTCTATTCAAATACAAATTATTTACCCTTTAAGCATCATAAGTGTTCATTTCCAGGACTGATTTGGAAAAACTTCAACTTCTTTTTAAAAGAATTTATAGCAGCTAACTTTATAACAAAAATGCAAATTTATTATTATTACATAATCTTATTTAGGTAGGAAAATGGGATGGAGAGGGAGGTCCAATTAGCACATGAGAAGTCTTTACTAAAGAGGAAGGCTGCTAACCACAGGCTGAGACTCACTGACCAGAATTTAGGCCAGAACAACTGGAGCAGATACAAAGGCACTCAGAGTGTCTACAGTGATCGAATAGCTCATCATCATACAAAGAAGCTGCTGAATGAAGATTTAAGATGTAAATAAGACTCATGAAATTGTCGCAGAACTACATGTATCAGCTGAGAAGCCCCCACTGTGTGACATCAGCTCTACCTCCACCCAGAAGAGAAGCTGCTCTTGTCTTTTTCCTTCCTCAGAAGAGCATCTTTTCCCAGCTAAACCCATGCCTCTGCTATTATCCCTGTGTCTTTTTAACTCCTAGTCCCAGGACTACAGAATCTGGGACCTCTCCAAATGGGACCAACAAACTCTGATATCAATATATAATGAAAATTGTTGAGCAAAAGTAATGTATCATACCATCCCTACTATTTATTTCAATTCTACCTCCAGGATAAGCACCGTTAATAATCTCTATGCTTACACAGAGAGAGCTTTCTTTTTTGACATGAATAGAGAGGTTTAAATGTTTTACATTTCCTGAGCACACAGTATTTTCTTAAAAATGAAACAGTTTCTACTGTTGCATGTCTACTTCATCTTACTCAGTGATGAGCCTTCAGGGCAGTCTGTGTGCATCAAGGACCAAAGACGGCATGTGCATCTTCCTGGGCTGACCCCTCCACAGAAAAACACCCAGTCAAACTCATGGGGCAGGCTAGGAAAGAAAACATTTAGAGCAGGGCTTCTACATAGGCACCAGCACTATTGAGATCTAAGCCAAAATGAAGTGAAATCAAAGAAAGATCTGTAATACATAATTTATACTATCTTAGGTTTATAGATAAAGGCTATCACCTACAAAATTATGAGCCAGGTCAATTCCTAAAAGTCTGTAACTTCAGAATTCTAATTAAGTGTAATGTAAATGATGAACAAATCCCTTGCATATATAGAGTGGCAGTAGTTCTTTTGTTTCTGAACTCTGGTTAAACATAGTGACTGGGTAAGTATGTCATTGTTACATCCTGCCTTGGATTATACTGTAATTCTTCCTTCCCAGTAACTTTGCATAATCAGATTACTAATTAGTTGATAGCATTAATGTATTTTAATGGCCTCAAGTAGTTGACAATGTACACATAATACATAATTAATACAGTTCGGAATTACAATACCATTTCTAGACCTCTGTCCTCCAAGTTTACAACTGCTTCTTCCAGGGAAATAATAATACATTTTAACTACAATTAACCTTGACAGGTAAATTTGGCCTATTTTGTTCCCTGAGCAACAGGAAAATTGTAATATTTGACAGATCTTCTTACTGACAACGTTAGCTGAAATTCTGTTAAATTTGTTAATACTACCTGGTAAAAAAAGAATAAAATAAGATGTTTCCTTTATTTGCATGGGTAGGGAAAGCAATGAAAGAGGGTATCAGAGCAGCACAAGCAGCTAAGACTTCAGTGCACAGACATTAGCCCAGTGCCGGAGCTGCACAGTAGAGCCGAAGACAAGCAGGTGCACCTTGAGCACGCACCTTTGCCAAACCTTGCCCTGTGCATCCTGTTTACCTTCCAGATTGGTCTGTTTCTCCTTAACCTTTCTCTGTTTTAGTGCCTATATAATTTTTTAAAATTAGATATTTTTATTTACATTTCAAATGTTATCCCTTTTCCTTATTTCCCCTCCGAAAATCCCCTATCCCATCCCCCCACCCCCTGCTCACTAACTCACCCAATCCCACTTCCCTGGGGCAACTAGCCTTCATAGGACCAAAGGCCTCTCCTTTCACAGATGTCCAACAAGGCCATTTTCTGCTCCACATGCAGCTGGAGCCATGGGTCCCTCCATGTGTACTCTTTGGTTGGTGGTTTAGTTCCTGGGACTAGTGGTTCCTAGGACTAGTAGTGGTCCCAGGAACTAAGACCTGGAAACCAGGACATGAAACAGGAAATAGTGGTTTATATTATTGTTCCTCCTATGACTCTGAAAACTCCTTCAGTTACTTGGGTCCTTTCTCTAGCTCCTCCATTGGGGATCCTGTGCTTAGTGTAGTGGTTGACTGAGAGCATCCCTCTCTATATTTGTCAGGCACTGGCAGAGCCTCTCAGGAGACAGCTATATCAGGCTCCTGTCAGTAAGCACTTGTTGGCATTCTTAATAGTGCCTTGGTTTGATTATTGTATATGGGATGGATCCCCAGGTGGGTCAGTATCTGTAGGGACTTTCCTTCAATCTCTGCTCCACACTTTGTCTCTGTATATCCTTCCATGGTTATTTTGTTCCTCTTTCTAAGAAGGTCCAAAGTATCCACACTTTGGTCTTCCTTCTTGAGGTCTGTGAATTATATCTTGGGTATTCTGAGCTTCTGGGCTATTCATTTTCAACTCTTTAGCTCTTCCCTTTCACCTCTCTGCTTCTTGTTTACTTATGGTGATAGTCGCGATCAGAAAACAGTTCCTCTTAGAACCAGATGTAAATATAATGGAGAAAACACCAAGTATTTATAATTTTGTGTTCAGGAATATTTGCAAAAACCCATTTTGTTGGAACTGTATTATATTGAATTTGGCTTAAGACAATAACAGGGCATGCTCTTGTGGAAGGCAAGTTGGCTTATTGGTAATTAGAAAGCATTGTTTTATTTAGGGACATTTTTGGACATCTTCTGCCAACATTAAGGTAGTGCCATTTGAGAGAACATGGAGTTTTTGAAAGCCCAAGATTCTGTGGAGACCCCTAGACTCACTTGAGTATAATTGTTTTATAGATGATATTACCTGGACTCAGACTCCATATAGTGATTGAAAGAGAACACCCTCTGCCTTCTGCTTCACACTATTTTACCTCAGTGTCCTGAGTTTTAAAGTCTCCTGCCTTCTTTAAAGCTCTTCTGACCTTTAAACTTTGCAAGCAGATCTGGCGGTTCATTTTGAAACAGAGTGTATGGTCAGGTCTTGGGTGATGAGTAATTCTGGTTACTTGCAGGAAGATGTACACTCTCCCCATCACTCCCGCCACAGTGCTTCCCTGTGTTCTCTCCTTTTGCCCAGTGTGTCCCCAGTTCTTGAATAGAAGCCCAACTGCTTAATGGAGTATGCAGAGTTCTTTGAACTATGTAAACTATGTATATGGGATGGGATCCATCCCATATACAAACTAGTGGAAATGTTCCATAATCTAACAACATGGAGATCTTGCTGCTCTTCCTGTTTGCAATGTTTCTCTTGCCTATTAAAAATAGCCTCGTGCATTTTAATAATTGCTTTGAAAGTAAACTTTAAATTGGAGTCTAGAATTTCATAACTCAGTTTAGTCTTTTAAATGATGTGTTTTATAGACCTACTACTTAACCAGCTAGAATACTTTTTTCTCTTCTCTTCTTGTACTGAAATTGCTTTTCTCTAAGGCAACTAATCTCTACAGTTTAAAGACGTGCAGAGTGGGTGGCATTAGCAAATAATTCTATTTTTGATATACATATTTTTACTTTATAGGAGTTAATTCATTTTAGGTGTGGCATAATGGCTGACAGGCAATGAGTCTGTGTGCCGATGGCTGGTTAAGGAGTAAGAAACTTACTGTGGAAGAGTCAAAAAGTCAATTAGACATGTGTGCCTTTGCAAAAAAGATAACAAACTTGGGAGTTCCTTGTGGTGTTGCGGTCTCAGGACTCACATGTATGGGTTCTAGAATTTCAGAAAGGCAGCCTCAGTTCCTAGAGTGTGGTGGTACACTTTCTGGGTGTGGTTTATGTATGCATTATGCATGTGGAGGGGAATTGCAAGTCTGTGTGTTTGCATGTGTGGAGGTGGAGGTGTACTGGTGTGTGTGCATGTGTGTGTATGTACATGGAGGCCAGAGGTCTACCTCAGTTTTATATTTTTCCTCAATCATTCTTCACCTTGGTTTTTTTTGTTTTGTTTTGTTTTTTTGTTTTGTTTTGTTTTTGAGACTGGGTCTCTTCACTAGATCCTGGGGGTCCAGCTAGGGTTGGCTTGTTAACAAGCCATAGTTCTTCTTCTGCCTCTGAGATGGCAGGTATTTACCACCATGGTCAGTTCTGTAATGTACTCATTGCTTGGTACTGAACCCAGGTCCTCAAGCAGTTTCCTGACTGGGCTCTCTCCCCAGCCCTGTGTGAATGTATTAAATTCCTTATGAGTTACTTAGTATGCATCTAGAGTTGAAAACTTTGCAGCCCAAGGTTAACCTGTTATATAAGAGGCAGCTAGTTCACATCATGTCCCTAGCATGAGGTGACGTGGAGACTGTGTACTCAGCCTATGGATTCAAGGGCTGGCAAGAAGTCTAGCTAAGGGAACAAAGGACATTGTCCGGTCATATATACTGTGTCTTGAAAGTATTCAATTAAGTTCCATCAATATTTTCTTGTACTTTTGTTTCATATTTATGCAATTTAAGTTATCTGTGGAGTTCTTAAAATTACTCAAAAATTAGCTTTCACTTTGTCATGTGTAGAACTCTGAGACATCTCAGACAGCTCAAAAATAATTTTTGGAATTAGATGGATAACTATAGGTTTATCAAGAGATCTATGGGTAGCCCTTCCATTAGTCAGACTAGTGCGGGCTCTGTGGTTGTGTGTGTGTGTGTGTGTGTGTGTGTGTGTGTGTTACAGAGAAAGATTAAGAGAATGAATATGTACATATAGGTAGATGTTTTCTCTCTGTGTGTTTTGGGGTTACTGTTGCTGTGAAACACCATGATCAAAGCAATTTGGGGAAGAAAGGGTTTATTTGGCTTATGCTTCCACATCACTGCTCCTTACCAAAGAAAGTTGTTGAAGAAACACTACAACCAAAACAACTTTGGGAGGAAAGGATTTAATTGGCTTGCACTTCCATATCACGGTCTATCATCAAAATAAGTCAGGACAGGAACTCACACGGGGCAGGAACCTGGAGGCAGGAGCTGATGCAAAGGCTATGGTGGGTTTCTGCTTGCTGGCTTGCTCCCCATGGCTTGCTCAACCTGCTTTCTAATAGAACCCAGGACCACCAGCCCAGGGATGTCCCCCGACACAATGGGCTGAACTGTCTCTTATCAAACACTAATTAAAGAAATGCCATACAGGCTTGCCTACAGCCTAATCTTATGGAGGCATTTTTTCACTTGATACCTCATTTGATGACACTAGTTTGTGTCAACTTGACATAAAACTAGCTCTGCTCCTCTTCTTTGCAACCTTATAAATATTTTAAAGCACCTATTTGGAATTGAAAATTGTCTTTCTGAATTTTTTGAAATCTATTCTCATCTATTACCTCCCCAATGCAATTTGCCTCCCTCCTCTCCTCCAGAAGCCCCTGCCTCAGTCCAATACTCTTCCAATTCTTTTCAGAAAAGGACAAATCTCTGTCATAGGGTTTTGTTGCTGTGAAGGTACAACATGACCAAGGATACTCTTATGAAGATAACCGTTTAATTGGGGCTGGCTTTCAGTTTCAGAGATTTCATCCATTATCACCATGTCTGGAAGTATGATAGTGTCCAGGCAGACACGGTGCTGGAGGATCCCAGAGTTCTACATCATGATCTGAAGGCAGGAGGGAAGAGACTTTCTTCTGCAGGTAGCCAGGAGGAGACTCTTCTCACAGTGGACAGATTTTGAGTATAGGAGACCTCAAAGTTTGCCTACACAGTGACACACTTCCTCCAACAAGATCACACCTACTTCAATAAGACCACACCTCCTAATAATGCTACTTCTTATGACCAAGCATTCAAACACATGAACCTATGGGGGATCAAACCTACTCAAACCACCACAGAGTCCCAGGAATATCAACCAGACATGGCATATCAGGTTGCAGTAAGACTCATACCTTCCCTAGTATTAATGCTAGAAGAAGCAATCCAGTAGGAAGAAGAGGACCCCAAAAGCAGTCAAAAGAATTAGATTTAGCCCCTGTTCTTATTGTTTGGCATCCCATGGGAAATGAATGTACACACACTATAATATAGGCCTAGGTCAGACCCACGCTGGCGCCCTGATTATAGGCTCAGTGTCTGAAATCCCATGAGCCTAGCTTATTTGTTTCTGTGGTTTTCTTTGGTATTCTCAAACCCTCTGGTTCCTCCTCCTCTTCCACAGAATTCCTCAAGCTCTTGTAATACTTGGATGTGGGTCTCTGCATCTGTTTTCATCAGCTGCTGGATGAAGCTTCTCTAAAGATGATTATCCTAGACTCCTGTCTGAGTATAGCAAAATATCCTTAGGAATCATTTTGTTGATTTTTTTTCTTGCTGGTCCTGTTAGGTTATTTCCTGGACTTCTGGGCTATCCATCCTTCTAGGTAGCTCAGGGATGGGCTCCCACTCATGGCTTGGACCAGTTTTTGGTTGGCCATTCTCACAATGTCTGTGCCATCTTTTACCCTAGCATATCTTGTAGTCAAGACAAATTTTAGGTGCAAGTTTTCACGGCCAGGTTGTGGAACAAATTCTGCCACTGAAAGTCTTGCTTGGTTAGAAGAGGTCACTGGTTCAGGGTCCCTGTAGCACATTGCTGAGACTCTTAACTAGGGTCACCCTCATAGATTCTAGGGGATCCTATTGCACCAGGTTTATATCTCACCCCTGAGTCCCAGGTGTGTCTTCAAGTACTCTCTCTTTCCATGATTCCCCTATCTGATTCTTCCTGTTCCCACCCCACCTGTCACACTGCGGCACACACTCCCTCTTCCCAGGTGTCCCCCTGGAACTCTTTTTGTTACTTAGCTTCTGAGAGTCTGTGGTTGGTAGCATGGTTATCCTTTACTTTATAGCCAATAGCCACTTATAAATGGGTACATACAATGTCTGCCCTTTTGGGTCTGGATTATTCTGTTCAAGAGTATTTTTTCTAGTTCTATCTTTGCCTGAAATTTTCATGTTATTTTTTATCAGATGAGAAATATTCCATTGTATAAATGTACCTTATTTTCTACTTTCTTTTTTTAGTTTAAATTTTTTATTGAATATATTCTTCATTTACATTTCATATGTTAAAACATTTCCAGTTTACCCCACCTCCAAAATCCCCCAACTCCTCCTTCTACCCCCTGCCTCCAAGTATATGTCTCTCCACCCAACCTACTTCCATCTACCTCACCTTGATTTCCCTTTGTTGGAGAATCTATTGAGCCTTCACAGGACCAAGGACCTCTCCTCTCACTGATGCCCGGCAAGGTATTCCTCTGCCACACTTTTGACTGGAACCATGTGTACCCCTTGGTTGATGGTTTCATCCCTGGGAGTCCTGGGGCATCTGGGAGGCCAACATTGTTGTTCTTCCTATGGGACTGTAAACTCCTTCAGCTCCTCCAGTCTGCCCTCCAACTCCTCCATTGGGGACACCACGCTCAGTCCAATGATAGGCTGCTAGCATCTGCCTCTGTATGTGTAAGGCTCTGGCAGGGCCCCTCCAGAGAAAACCATAACAGGCACCTTTTGGTATGCACTTCTTGTCATCCATAATAGTGTCAGGGTTTGGTGATTGTTTATAGGATGAATCCCCAGGTAGGGCAGTCTCTGGGTGGCCTTTACTTCAGCCCCTGATCCACATTTTGTGTCCATTATTGCTCCTGTGAGTATTGTCCCCTTTCTCAGAGGAACCAAAGCACCCCCCACTTCAGTCCTCTTTCTTCTTGAGCTTCCTGTAGTCAGTGAATTGAAACTTGTTTATTTTGAGCTTTTGGGCTAACATCCACTTAACAGTGAATGCATACCATGTGTGTTCTTTTGTGATTGGGTTACCTCACTCAGGATGACACTTTGTAGTTCCATCCATTTGCCTAAGAATTTCATGAATTTGTTGTTTTTAATAGCTGACTAGTACTCCATTGTGTATATATACTACAGTTTCTGTATCCATTCCTTTGTTGAAGGACATCTATGTTCTTTCCAGCTTCTGTCTATTATAAATTAGGCTGCTGTGAACATAATGGAGCATGCATCCTTATTACATGCTGGAGCATTTTCTGGGTATATGCCCAGGAGTAGTATAGCTGGGTCTTCAGGTAGTACTATATCTAATCTTCTAAAAAACCGCCAAACTGATTTCCAGAGTAGTTTTACCAGCTTGCAATCCCACTAACAATGGAGAAGTGTTCCTCTTTCTCCACATTCTCTCCAGTATTGGCTGTCCTCTGAGTTTTTGATTGTAGCCATTCTGACTAGTGTGAGGTGGAACCTCAGTGTTGTTTTGATGTACATGTCCCTGATAACTAAGGATGCTGAACATTTCTTTAGGTGCTTCAGAACCATTCCAGTTTCCTCAGTTGACAACTCCTTGTTTAGCTCTGTACCCCATTTTTAATAGGTTATTCAACTCTCTGGAGTCTAACTTCTTGAATTCTTTGTATATATTGGATATCAGCCCTCTATTGGACGTTGGATTGGTAAAGTTCTTTTCCCAATCTGTTGGTTGCCATTTTGTCCTATTGACAGTGTCCTTTGCCTTACAGAAGCTTTGCAGTTTTATGAGGTCCCATTTGTCAATTCTTGTTCTTAGCGCATAAGCCATTGGTATTCTATTCAGAAAAATTTCCCCTATGCCCATGTATTCAAGGTTCTTTCCCACTTTCTCCTACATAAGCTTCAGTGTGTCTGGATTTATGTATAGGTCCTTGATCCACTTGGACTTGAGCTTTGTACAAGGAGATAAGAATGGGTCTATTTGCATTTTTCTGCATGCAGATCTCAAGTTTATCCAGCACCATTTGTTAAAAATGCTGTCTTTTTTCCACTGGATGGTTGTAGCTCCTTTGTCAAATATCAAGTGACAGTAGGTGTGTGGGTTCTATTCTGGGTCTTCAGTTCTATTCCATTGATCATCTTGCCTGTCTCCATGCCAATACCAAACCGTTTTTATCACTATTGCTCTGTAGTAGAGCTTAAGGTCAGGGATGGTGATTCCCCCAGAAGATCTTTTGTTGTGGAGAATAGTTTTTGCTATCCTGTTTTTTTGTTTGTTTGTTTTGTTGTTATTCCAGATGAATTTGAGAAGTGCCCTTTTTAGCTCTATGAAGAATTGATTTGGAATTTTGATGGGGATTGCAATGAATCTGTAGATTGCTTTCGGCAAGATGGCCATTTTTACTATATTAATCCTGCCAATCCATGAACATGGGAGATCTTTTCATCTTCTGAGATCTTCAATTTCTTTCTTCAGAGGCTTGAAGTCCTTATCATACAGATCTTTCCCTTGCTTGATTAGAGTCACACCAAGGTATGTAATATTATTTGTGACTATTGTGAAAGGTGTCATTTCCCTAATTTCTTTCTCAGCTTGTTTATTCTTTGAGTAGAGGAAGGCTACTGATTTGTTTGAGTTAATTTTATATCCAGCCACTTTGCTGAAGTTGTTTATCAGCTTTAGGAGTTCCCTAATTGAATTTTTGTGGTCACTTAAGTATAATATCATATCATCTGCAAACAGTAATACTTTGACTTCTTCCTTTCCAATTTATATTCCTTTGACCTCCTTCTGTTGTCTGATTGCTCTGGCTAGGACTTCAAGTACTATATTGCATAGATATGGAGAGAGTGGGCAACCTTGTCTGGTTCCCGATTTTAGTGGGATTGCTTCAAGTTTCTCTACATTTCATTTGATATTGGCTATTGGTTTGAAATATATTGCTTTCTCTATGTTTCGGTATGGGCCCTGAATTCCTGATCTCTCCAAGACTTATCATGAAGTTACACTGAATTTGTCAAATGCCTTTTCAGCATCCCAAGAAATGACTATGTGTTTTTTTCCTTGAGTTTGTTTATATAATGGATTATATTGATAGCTTTCCATATATTGAACCATACTTGAATCCCTGGGATGAAGCATACTTGATCAGGGTGAATTATTGTTTTGATGCATTCTTGGATTTGCTTGGCCAGAATTTTGTTGAGTATTTTTGCATCAATGTTCATAAGCGAGATTGGTCTGGAGGTTCTCTTTCCTTGATTTCTTCTGTGTGCTTTGAGCTTTAGTAAAGTTTCTTTTATGAATGTGGGTGCCCTTGTGTTCAGAGCATAGATGTTCAGAATTGAGAGTTCATCTTGTTAGACTTTTCCTTTGACCAGTATGAAGTGTCCCTCCTTATCTTTTTTGACAACTTTTGAAAGAAAGTCAATATTATGCAATATAAGAATGGCTACTCCAGCTTGTTTCTTGGGACCATTTGCTTGCAAAATTGTTTTCCAACCTTTGACTCTGAAGTAGTGACTGCCTTTGTCACTTTGGTAGGTTTCTTGTGTACAGGAAAATGTTGGTTCTGTTCACATATCCAGTCTGTTAGGCTATGTGTTTTTTATTAGGGAATTGAGACCACTGATATTAAGGACAATAAATAAGGACATAAATAACTCCATTAAAGAAATACAGGAGAATATAGGTCAACAGGTAGAAGCCCTTAAAGAGGAAACACAGAAATCCAAAAACTCAAGAGACAACAGGTGTTGGCAAGGATGTGGAGAAAGAGGATCACTCCTCCATTGTTGGTGGGATTGCAAGATGGTACAACTGCTCTGGAAAACAGTGTGGCGGTTCCTCAGAAAATTGGGCATGACACTTCCAGAGGACCCTGTCATACCACTCCTGGGCATATACCCAGAGGATTCCCCTGCATGCAATAAAGACACATGCTCCACTATATTCATAGCAGCCTTATTTATAATAGCCAGAAGCTGGAAAGAACACAGATGTCCCTCAACAGAGGAATGGATACAGAAAATGTGGTATATTTATACAATGGAATACTACTCAGCAATTAAAAATAATGAATTCATGCAATCTGTAGGCAAATGGTTGGATCTGGAAAATATCATCCTAACTGAGTTAACCCAATCACAAAAGAATACACATGAATTGCAATCACTGATAAGTGTGTATTAATGAGCCCAGAAGCTCTGAATACTCAAGGCACAATTAGATAAGCAAAAGATTTTCAAGAAAAAGGATGGAGAGGACCCTGGTCCGGAAAAAACTAAATCCAGTTTTGTAGGAGAGTACCAGAACAGAGAAATGGTGGGGAGGGGAGGTGATTGGGGAATGGGCGGGGGAGAAGGGGGCAGAAGAGGACTTATGGGACATATGATGAGGGGGGAGAACTGGAAAGGGGAATGCCTTTGGAATGTAAACAAAGAATATAGAAAATTTTTTTTAAAAAAGAAATGTTAAGGAAAAGTGATTGGTGCTTACTGTTTTCTTCTTTGTTAAAGGTGAAATTCTGTTTGTGTGGCTATCTTCTTTCGGATATATTGAAAGAAGATTACTTTATTGCCTTTTCTAGGGTGTGGTTTCTTCCCTTGTGTTGGTATTTTCCACCTATTATTCCTTATAGAGCTGGATTTGTGGAAAGATATTGTGTAAATTTGCTTTTGTCATGGAATGTCTTGTTTTCTTCATCTATGGTAATTGAGAGTTTTGCCAGGTATAGTAGTCTGGGCTGACATTTATGTTCTCTTAGGGTTTATATAACATCTGCCCAGGATCTTCAAGCTGTCATAGTTTCTAGTGAGAAATCTGGTGCAATTCTGATAGATCTGCCTTTATATGTTACTTGACCTTTTTCCCTTACTGCTTTTAATATTCTTTCTTTGTTTAGTGCATTTGGTGTTTTGATTATTATGTGACGGGAGGAATATTTCTGTTCTGGTCCAGTCTGTTTGGAGTTCTGTAGGCATCTTGTATGTTCATGGACATTTCTTTCTTTAGGTTAGAGAAGTTTTCTTCTATAATTTTGTTGAAGATATTTACTGGCCCTTTAAAATGTAAATCCTTGCTCTCTTCTATACGTATAATCCTTAGGTTTGGTCTTTTCATTGTGTCCTGGATTTCCTGGATGTTTTGGGTTACAAGAGTTTTGCATTTTACATTTTCTTTGACTGTTGAGTCAATGTTTTCTATGGAATCTTCAGCATCTGAGTTTCTTTCTTCTATCTTTTGTATTCTGTTGTTCATGTTTGCATCTATGACTCCTGAATTCTTTCCAAGGTTTTCTATTTCCAGAGATGTCTCACTTCCATTTTTTGTTTCTACTTCTAATTTTAGATCCTGCATAGTTTGATCAGTCCCTTCACTTGTTTGTTTGTTTTTTCCTGAAATTATTTAAGGGATTTTTCTGTTTCTTCTTTGAGGTTTTCTGCCTGTTGGCCCATGTTCTCCTGTATTTCTTTTCTTTTTTTATTTTCTATATTCTTTGTTTACATTCCAAAGGCTTTTCCCTTTCCCAGTTCCCCCCCTCACCATATGTCCCATAAGTCCTCTTCCCCCCCCATTCCCCAATCACCCCCACAACCATTTATCTGTTCTGGTACTCTCCTACTAAACTGGATTTAGTAGTTTCTGGACCAGGGTCCTCTCCTTCCTTTTTCTTGAAAATCTTTTGCTTATCTAATTGTGCCTTGAGTATTCAGAGCTTCTGGGCTCATTAATACACACTTATCAGTGATTGCAATTCATGTGTATTCTTTTGTGATTGGGTTAACTCAGTTAGGATGATATTTTCCAGATCCAACCATTTGCCTACAAATTGCATGAATTCATTATTTTTAATTGCTGA
The DNA here is from genome assembly GCA_964023405.1 of Apodemus agrarius. Lineage (NCBI taxonomy): Eukaryota > Metazoa > Chordata > Mammalia > Rodentia > Muridae > Apodemus > Apodemus agrarius. The sequence goes on along the minus strand of OZ030009.1, from coordinate 137,509,663 downwards.
GTAGTATTCCATTGTATAAATATACCACATTTTCTGTATCCATTCCTCTGTTGAGGGACATCTGTGTTCTTTCCAGCTTCTGGCTATTATAAATAAGGCTGCTATGAATATAGTGGAGCATGTGTCTTTATTGCATGCAGGGGAATCCTCTGGGTATATGCCCAGGAGTGGTATGACAGGGTCCTCTGGAAGTGTCATGCCCAATTTTCTGAGGAACCGCCAGACTGATTTCCAGAATGGTTGTACCATCTTGCAATCCAACCAACAATGGAGGAGTGTTCCTGTTTCTCCACATCCTTGCCAACACCTGTTGTCTCTTGAGTTTTTGGATTTTTGTGTTTCCTCTTTAAGGGCTTCTACCTGTTGACCTATATTCTCCTGTATTTCTTTAATGGAGTTATTTATGTCCTTCTTGAAGTCTTCTATCAGCATCATGAGATGTGATTTTAAATCTAGCTCTTGCTTTTCTGATGTGATAGACTATCCATTATTTGCTGTTTTGGGAGAACTGGGTTCTAATGATGCCATATTACCTTGGTTTTTGTTGGTGATGATCTTGTGTTTGCCTTTTGCCATCTAGTTATCTCGAATATTAGCTGGTTTTGCTGTCTCTGACTGTGGCTTCTCTGTCCTGCAAGCCTATGTATCTTACTCCTGGGATTCCCATTCTCTCAAATGCCCTGCATATGGTTGGTTCTCTAGAAGTATCAGGAGATGATGTCTTCCCTTTGACAGAACTGGCAGGAGTCTACCACAGCAAAACTAATGGGCAGGTGGTTGTGGTGGAGGAATGGGGAGAAAGAACACAAGGGGAATGGTATTCTGGAAGGAGGGCAGGGTTTCGGTGGTTGCTGGGTAGTGAGTTCCAGCAGCTCTGGGCCTCCAGAGGTGGGGGTGGTTCTTACAGATTGCCCTATGTGCTGCTGGTTCTCTAGAAAGTATAAGGAGATGGAGTCTTCCCTGTGGCAAAACTGCAGGGGTCTGCCACAGCAGAACTAATGGTCAGGCAGCAGTGGAGGAAGGGGGACAAGGAACAGAAGGGCCATTTTCTGTTTTCATTATTTATTCTACCCAGGCATTTACATGTTAAACAATATTAATACTATTATACTATAGATATCTCTATCTATCTATCTATCTATCTATCTATCTATCTATCATACTAAATTGACTTAAGCAGCAAAAAATAAAATACATTTAATAATTATAGAAATGATCAGTTATTCTAAGGACAAGCGAAAGTTGAAAAGTCAAAAAGGAAAAAAGCATTTGCACTTCTACTGTGGACACTGTGGTGACTACTGAATATGAAAGCTAAAGTCATTTTTCACAGGACTTGAGAGCAAAATAAAAAAAAAAACAACAGCACAAATATGTTGAGATGACAAGTGTTCACACTGAGCATTGACCTGGAGCTGTGGAGGTCTGCTTATCAAGGGATAGCACTGGGTCCCATGTCTCCACTGGCAATGAGAGGGGAAATTGAAAATGGAATATGGTAAGAGATATATTAAAGATACTAATCAACAGGAACAAGAGATGTCAAACAGCAAACATTTGGGGCGGGTGAGATGGCTCAACAGGTAAAAATGCTTATTGAGTAAACTTACTGGCTGAGTTTGATCCCTGGGAAGTACATGGTAGAAGGAGAAAGACTCTTTCACACTGGTCTCTGACATCCACATACATGCCCAGGCACATTGCCTCATCATGTACATGGACACACAAGAATAAAAAAATGAAATGTCCTAAAAAGGCTGGACTGCTTGGATGGATAAATGAGTAATAGTGTATGTGTGAAACATGTTTGGTGATAGAAATTAACTGCAGTGCTGGCAATTGCGGCCACCTCCTGGGATTGATTTGGCAACTGCACGTTGCCATGGTCACTTTTATTCTATGGAATAAATATTTCCAGTAACTAGAGTGAAGAAACAACCAGGCCAATTTTGCTGTGCTTGCAGACGGCCATGACACTGGAGAAGATGTTGGTCTTTTCTATGATCAGATAATAAATGTCAGCTGTTTTCAGCAGAGGCTGTCAGGAACACAGCAAATATCTTCTTAACTAGGGACTTAAAAAAAACAGAACATACTCATAGAAAGGTTTTATTTTCAACTTAACACAGATCTAAAATAAGTAAATATTTAAACAAACATGGTAAAATGCTTGAAATTAGGTAGCAAATAGATTTAAAACTGAATGGTTTAAAAAATTTTCTGAAACCTTTGATGTAGTTAGTAGCTTCACAAAACATCTTAGAAAAGAAAGCATTATTACAAGGGACTTGCATTTCAGTATTAATTAAAAATCCTCTCCTACACTGAGTTTCACAATTTAAGCTTGATTCAAATTAGGGAAGTTTTGCTGAGGACTCTGGTCCTTCAGTAATGGTACACAAAGGCATACATTACTTTCTGTGTACTTGGATAACACACACACACACACACACACACACACACACACACACAGAGAGAGAGAGAGAGAGAGAGAGAGAGAGAGAGAGAGAGAGAAAGAGACTGAAATAAGCATAAGCCAGGGAAGATTTTTCTAAAAAAAACTTGACTCCTGATATATTGCCTGCAGCTTCCCATCCAGCTGGTGGTGGGGAAGCCGGACCCAGCCAGTGTGCCAGGTGCTCAGACCCAGCCGGCGGCGGAACCAGGTACCCGAGACATCCTGAGTTTAAGACCTTCTGGGACTCAGGCCTGGAGTGGGAGTTGGGCACAGAGTATCGGCTGCACTCTGCACTCGACCCCGAGCTCCCTGCAGGCAGCTGCCATATTGCCTGCAGCTTCCCATCCAGCTGGTGGTGGGGAAGCTGGACCCAGTCAGTGTGCCAGGTGCTCAGACCCAGCCGGAGGCAGAACCAGCCTCCCATCCAGCCGGTGGCAGGGAAGCCGGACCCAGCCAGCTTCCCAGCAGCTTGGGACCAGCAGGCGGAACCAGATAACTGAGATATCCCAACATTAAGACCCCTGGAGAAACAGGATAACAGACCGCAAACCCTGAGCAGGAGCAGTGCAGAGCAGCCGCCCAACAGGCAGAACCAAGTACCTGGGATATCCTGAGTTTAAGACCTCGGGGGACTCAGGCCACCTGTCAGCAATCTGTGAGCAAGAGCCCTGCAGGACAGTGGTTCAGGTATCCCAGTCGCTGGGAAATAGCCTTATGACCCCACAGGAGGGTCAAGCACCAGCTAGTATCTACAGGACCAACTAACACCAGAGTTAACCAGATGGCAAAAGGCAAACATAAGATCGCTACTAACAGAAATCAAGGCAGTATGGTGGCATCCGAACCCAGTTCCCCGACAGCAATAAATCTTGGATACCCCGAAACACCAGAAAAACAAGACTCAGATCTAAAATCACTGGTCAGGATGCTAATAGAGGAACACTTAGATAAATCTCTTAAAGTAATACATGAGAAAATAGATCAAAAGCTAGAAGCCATTACAAGGCAAACACAATTAAATCCCAGATATCTCAACACACCAGAAAAACAAGACTCAGATCTAAAATCACTGGTAAAGATGCAGATTGAGGATCACTTAGATAAATTTCTTAAAGTAATAGAGGAGAAAATAGATCAAAAGCTAGAAGCCCACACAGGCAGACACAAAAATCACTTAAAGAAATCCAGGAGAATATAGAGCAAAAAATGAATCCCAATAAGGGGGAGAAACAAAAATCACTTAAAGAAATACAAGAGAACATGGGTCAACGAGTAGAAGTCATAAAAGAGGAAACACAAAAATCCCTTAAAGAATTACAGGAAAACACAAACAAGCAACTGAAAGATCTGAGCAAAACCATACAAAATCTAAAAACAGAAGTAGAAACAACTAAGCAATCGCAAAGGGAGACAATGTTGGAGATAGAAAACCTTGGGAAGAAACCAGGAGTCATAGAGGCAAATATCAACAATAGAATACAAGAGATAGAAGACAGAATCTCAGATGCTGAAGATACCATAGGAACCATGGATTCAACAATTAAAGAAAATGCAAAATGCAAAAAGCTGGTAACCCAAAACATTCAGGAAATCCAGGACACAATGAGAAGACCAAACCTAAGGATTATAGGGATAAATGAGAATGAAGATCTACAACTTAAAGGGCCAGCAAATATCTTCTACAAAATTATGGAAGAAAACTTCCCCAACCTAAAGAGAGAGATGCCCATGAATATACAAGAAGCCTATAGAACCCCAAATAGACTGGACCAGAACAGAAATACTTCCCATCACATAATAATCAAAACCCCAAATGTACTAAACAAAGAAAGAATATTAAAGGCAGTAAGAGAAAAAGGACAAGTAACATATAAAGGAAGACCTATCAGAATTACACCAGACTTCTCACCTGAGACCATGAAAGCTAGAAGATCCTGGGCAGACCTCATGCAGACCCTAAGAGAACACAAACTTCAGCCAAGACTACTATACCCAACAAAACTCTCAATTGCCATAGATGGGGAAACCAAGATATTCCACGACAAAACCAAATTTGCAAGATACTTATCTACAAACCCAGCCCTACAAAGGATAATAGGGGAAAAATACCAACACAAGGGGGGAAACAACACCCCAGAAGAAACAAGATAGAAACCCCATCTCATCCAACCCAAAAGAAGAGAACCACTCAAATACAAATAATAATAACAATTCCCAAAATGTCAGGAAGTAATAATTACTATTCCTTAATATCTCTTAATATCAATGGACTCAATTCCCCAATCAAAAGACACAGACTAACAGACTGGATACGAAAACAGGACCCTACATTTTGCTGCATACAGGAAACACATCTCAGTGTCAAAGACAAACACCACCTTAGAGTAAAAGGCTGGAAGACAGTTTTACAAGCAAATGGTCCCAGGAAACAAGCCGGAGTAGCCATTCTAATATCAGATAAAATTGACTTTCAACCTAAAGTCATCAAAAGAGACACAGAAGGTCACTTTCTGCTTGTCAAAGGGAAAATCCACCAAGAAGAATTCTCAATACTGAACATCTATGTGCCAAATGTAAGGGCACCCTCATTCATAAAAGAAACTTTACTAAAGCTTAAAGCATACATCGCACCTAACACAATGATTGTAGGTGACTTCAACACTCCACTCTCCTCAATGGACCGATCAGGAAAGCAGAAATTAAACAGGGATACAGTGAAACTCATTGAAGCTTTGGACCAATTGGGATTTAACAGATATATATAGAGAACATTCCATCCTAAAGCAAAAGAGTATACCTTTTTCTCAGCACCACACGGTACCTTCTCAAAAATTGATCATATAATTGGTCACAAGACAGACCTCAACAAATACAAGAAGACTGAACTAATCCCATGTCTCCTATCGGATCACTATGGAGTAAAAGTGGTCTTCAATAGCAAGAAAAACAACAGAAATCCCACATACACATGGAAACTGAACAATACTCTACTCAATGACACCCTGGTCAAGGAAGAAATAAAGAAAGAAATCAAAAACTTTTTAGACTTCAATGAAAATGAAGGTACGACCTACCCAAATCTCTGGGACACAATGAAAGCAGTGCTAAGAGGAAAACTTATAGCCCTGAGTGCCTCCAAAAAGAAACTGGAGAGAGCATACACTAGCAACTTAACAGCACACCTGAAGGCCCTGGAACAAAAAGAAGCTAACTCACCCAGGAGGAGTAGAAGAGAGGAAATCATCAAACTAAGGGCTGAAATCAATCAAGCAGAAACAAAGAGAACGATACAAAGAATCAACAAAACCAAGAGCTGGTTCTTCGAGAAAATCAACAAGATAGATAAACCCTTAGCTAGACTAACCAAAGGGCACAGAGATAGTATCCAAATTAACAAAATTAAAAATGAAAAGGGGGATATAACAACAGAAACAGAGGAAATTCAAAAGATCATCAGATCCTACTACAAAGGCCTATACTCAAAACAACTGGAGAATCTGGAGGAAATGGACAATTTCCTAGACAGATACCAAATACCAAAATTAAATCAGCATCAAGTAGATCAGCTAAACAGTCCCATAACCCTTAAAGAAATAAAAGGGGTTATAGAAAGCCTCCCAACCAAAAAAAGTACAGGACCAGATGGTTTTAGTGCAGAATTCTACCAGACCTTCAAAGAAGACTTAACACCAATACTCTTCAAACTTTTCCACAAAATAGAGACAGAAGGGACACTGCCCAACACGTTCTTCAAAACCACAATTACGCTGATACCTAAACCACAAAAAGATCCAACAAAGAAAGAGAACTACAGGCCAATTTCTCTTATGAATATTGATGCAAAAATACTAAATAAATTTCTTGCCAACCGAATCCAAGAGCATATCAAAACGATCATTCACCATGATCAAGTAGGCTTCATTCCAGGGATTAAGGGATGGTTCAATATACGGAAATCCATCAATGTAATCCACTACATAAACAAACTAAAAAAAAAAAAAAAACACCACATGGTCATCTCATTAGATGCTGAAAAAGCATTTGACAAAATTCAGCATCCTTTCATGCTAAAAGTCTTGGAAAGAGCAGGAATTCAAGGCCCATACCTAAACATAGTAAAAGCAATCTACAGCAAACCAGTAGCCAACATCAAAATAAATGGAGAGAAACTTGCAGCAATCCCACTAAAATCAGGGACTAGACAAGGCTGCCCTCTCTATATATATCTTATCAATATAGTACTTGAAGTTCTAGCGAGAGCAATTAGACAACATAAGGAAGTCAAAGGGATACAAATTGGAAAGGAAGAAGTCAAACTATCATTATTTGCAGATGATATGATAGTCTACTTAAGCGATCCAAAAAACTCCACCAGAGAACTTCTACAGCTGATAAACAACTTCAGCAAAGTGGCTGGTTATAAAATTAACTCAAGCAAATCAGTAGCCTTCTTGTACTCAAAGGACAAGCAGGCTGAGAAAGAAGTTAGGGAAATAACACCCTTCACAATAGCCACAAACAACATAATGTACCTTGGCATAACTCTAACCAAACAAGTGAAAGATCTGTATGACAGGAACTTCAAGTCCCTGAAGAAAGAAATCGAAGAAGACCTCAGAAGATGGAAAAATATTTCTTGCTCCTGGATTGGCAGGATCAATATAGTAAAAATGGCCATCTTGCCAAAAGCAATCTACAGATTCAATGCAATCCCCATCAAAATCCCAAATCAATTCTTCATAGATCTAGAAAGAGCAATTCTCAAATTCATCTGGAGCAACAAAAAACCCAAGATAGCTAAAACTATTCTCAACAATAAAAGGACTTCTGGGGGAATCAATATCCCTGACCTCAAGCAGTACTACAAAGCAATTGTGTTAAAAACTGCATGGTTTTGGTACAGCAACAGGCAGGTAGATCAATGGAATAGGATTGAAGACCCAGAAATGAACCCACAGACTTATGGTCACTTGATCTTTGATAAAGGAGCCACAACCATCCAGTGGAAAAAAGATAGCCTTTTCAACAAATGGTGCTGGTTCACCTGGAGGTCAACATGCAGAAAAATGCGAATTGACCCACTCTTATCTCCTTGTACTAAGATCAACTCCAAGTGGATCAAGGACCTCCACATAAAACCAGACACACTGAAACTATTAGAAAAGAATCTTGGGAAGACGCTGGAGGACATGGGCACAGGGGGAAAGTTCCTGAACAGAACACCAATAGCTTATGCTCTAAGATCAAGAATTGACAAATGGGACCTCATAAAATTACAAAGTTTCTGTAAGGCAAAAGACACTGTCAGAAGGACAAAACAGCAACCAACAATGTGGGAAATGATCTTCACCAACCCCACATCCGACAGAGGGCTAATATCCAATATATACAAAGAACTCAAGAAGTTAGACCCCAAAGAACCAAATAACCCTATCAAAAAATGGGGTACAGAGCTAAACAAAGAATTTTCACCAGAAGAAATTCGGATGGCCGAGAAACACCTTAAGAGATGTTCAACATCATTAGTCATCAGGGAAATGCAAATCAAACAACCCTGAGATTCCACCTCACTCCAGTCAGAATGACTAAGATTAAAAACTCGAGAGACAACAAGTGCTGGCGAGGATGTGGAGAAAGAGGAACACTCCTCCACTGTTGGTGGGATTGCAAAATGGTAAAACCGCTCTGGAAATCAGTGTGGCGGTTCCTCAGAAAATTGGGCATGCCACTCCCAGAGGACCCTGGCATACTACTCCTGGGCATATACCCAGAGGATTCTTCTGCATACAACAAAGACACATGCTCCACTATGTTTATAGCAGCCTTGTTTATAATAGCCAGAAATTGGAAGGAGCCCAGATATCCCTCAAAAGAGGAATGGATACAGAAAATGTGGTATATTTATACAATGGAGTACTACTCAGCAATTAAAAATAATGAACTCATGCAATTTGTAGGTAAATGGTTAGATCTGGAAACTATAATCCTAAGTGAGCTAACCCAATCACAAAAGAATACACACGAAATGCAATCACTGATAAGTGGATATTAATGAGCCCAGAAGCCCTAAATACTCAAGGCACAATTAGCAAGTCAAATGACTCTCAAGAAGAAAAAAAGGAGAGGACCCTGGGCCTGTAAAGATTGGATCCAGTATTGTAGACCCAGAACAGAGAAATCGTGTGTGAGGGGGAATGAGTGGGGAATAGCATGGGGGGGGGAGAGGAATTATGGGACATATGGTGGGGGGTAACTGGGAAAGGGGAAAGCCTTTGGAATGTAAACATAGAATATAGAAAATAAAAATTAAAAAAACCAACTTGACTCCCTATTCAAGAAAAACCTGCGATTTTTTTCAATGAACCATGGGAGGTAGGGTGGGGGTGTGTGGCATGGTGGCTACTGGCAAATATATGTGCTGGTCTTGTTGTGGAAATAAAATTTCAGACTTTTATTTGAACATTTGCTGATTATTAAATATCCCTATTAAATATTCAAACATATCCCCATACACACAAAATTCCCCTGTCTAGTGGAGCTGGTCCCATGTGTGGGACTGGTCTTTATCTCCATGTCTGCCCCCTTCAACTTGGTTCATGCTCACAAACACAGACTCATAATGTGCCCAATTTCCCAGGGAAATGAGCCTTTCAAAAAGTCATGTTTTCTTTATACTTTTTTTTTTTTAAAAAAATAGTAAGTAATCTTAAATAGGAGGGTTAGCATGGTTAGCATGATGATTAGTCTTGGCCATTAGTTTATACCTAATAGATAAGCCAAACTCATATCTGAGTCCATTCTGTGGTGCTGTTTTTAGAGAGGATGAACTACAGGGGAAGACTTGCTCTGAAGGTGGGCAGTGCCCTTACATGAGGCCCAAATGCCATTAAGGAGGAATAAGCAGAAGGGGAACAGAATATTTTAAACTTTTCATGTACAAACTTTTTATTTTTCATTTATAGGCTAAGAAAACGTTAAGAAAAAAAGTATTTTCTTGAGGATTTGTACCAATGATCTCAGCACTTTGAGTAAGTTATAAAATGTATCCGATCAAGGCACTGTAAATAAAGATATACTTACATCACATTTGAGGAAACCATGTCTTCATGCCTTGAGCATGAGGACAGTGGGATGCCTGGATCAACAAATATTACATTGTTTGGAGAATAGTGGATTTTCTTGTGGTATTTTTTATTGACCATGAATCATTACTGCTGTGACATGAGCTATTGAACAGAGGAGATTCTGGGAAAATATATGCTATACTGATACTTTTGTCCTATAGATGCTAAATACAAGGAAAAAGACAAGAGTGATGACTGAGACTGTTGTGACCAAATACAACTTGGTCACAGTTGTGAGAAAAAACAACTTCAGGAAGAAAGAATTTGCTCTGAGTATCCGTTTCATTGGTGGCTCCATTCCTTTGGGCTTGTGCTGCAGTTGAAGATGATAGTGGGATGATGTGTTTGAAGAGACTATTCATTTCATAGTGGAGAGGAAGCAAAGCATCTAGCATCATGCCAGACTGGAAGGAAGCAAGGGAGAGGAAATACATGAAGAGCTCAAGGCAAAACACAGACGCTAGGGATGTGTTCCTAGTGATACATTCTTGTCAACTAGACCTTCCCTCTTTCTTTCTGCCATTTTCTAATAATGCCTCTGATCATGAATACATCATAGGATTAATTTGTAAGGCCAGACTCTTAGTCTAATTACTTCTGGAAATGATCTCCCAGACATACTCAGAGGTGTGTTGTTGTTGTTTTTACCAATTAATTATGTCTCCAAATGCAATAAAGTTGATAATCAATATCAGCCCTGTGAGGGTGCTGCAGATCTAAGAGAAAATTTTGACAATTAGGCTAGAGCTTAAAGTTGGTACTATTGCAGCTGGGTAGTAATGGAGGCTGCGATTGTATACTGACGTCATATTGGCAGTAGAAACAGAAGAGAACAAATGAATGTGAGCAGTAATTTGGTGGCCTAATTTCCATAGGTGAGTTTAACCTTCATTTCTGGAACTGCTGTAGGTTTGAAATTACACCAGGAAAATAAGAATTCATGAATGGTTCTATTAGATGGCTCAAAAAAATCCATGACTGAATATGCAATAGGGCCTAGGGCAGAGCCTAATACTATTATTCTACTATAAATATAGCAATAAATTGTCTAAGTTGGTATCTTGACACTAACAGACATACTCATCTCTCAATTCTCACCAGATAAACTTCTTTTTATAGTATATAATTCCTAGTATAAGGAGCCCCAACTGGTCAACTAGCAGAGAATTAGAGCCCATGGAGAGCTTAGTACTAAGTAGAAAAGTTATTCCTTCCTCTTCCCTACAATGTTTATGGCATCATTGCAGAAGAATAGACAGAAAGACTATACAAGCCAGAAGTAGTAGATATCTATAGTGAAATTTAATTTATGGAACATGGCAGGGTTATCTCATACATAAACTCACAGCAAATATGAATGCTTGCATAAGACCTGTACAATATAAAGTGAGCCGAGATCCATATCTATTATGGAAGGGGCTCACATTCTTGGTTGAGAAGATATTGGCAATTGATAGTTCCTGGGGCATTCAGTTGTCTCCTCTGAGAAGCTACACAGGCTCCAATAGATGATACTCATGCACATATGGGCAATAACAAAAACCTGAGTGCACATTTTACTCTCTAAGCTATCTCTCAAGCCCCCTTTTTAAAGTGTTTTGTTTTATTTATGCCATGACAATAAATGCACACACATTACATGTATATATAGCACGTATAGGTTTTAATATAAATGTTCCAATGTAAAATATGATTTTGTATTTCTATGAAGCAAATTCTTGTTGAATCTCTTTGCTTACAATGCAAGACATAATCCACATTTTAATATTCAAGTGAGTATTTTCATCTAAGGTATATTATGAGCTAATTAATAATCACTTGAAAACTTAAATTTAGAAAAGAATGACACATGTCATAATCATTTACTTGAATTTTTGCTCTAAAATTTCTGTTCTTTTTTAGTAGATCTTTTCATAACAAAGGATTGATTATTTTAGCAAAAGATATGTGCTTCCAAAAAGCTACATCTAGAAAAATTGTGATTCATGAATTATAGGATTTCTTTGAATTTCTTCCAACATTACACATCTATGATTCTGTTAGGATTCCATTGGTTAGAACACAAGGTCAGTGAGAACAATATAGATTTGACACCTCTCTAGACATAATCACAAGCTGGCTCTGCGCATTATTTAGGATTCAGAGAAAGCTCTCTTAATAGCTGTTCCTTGTAATGCCACATGCTGTCAAAATTAAAAAGTTATAAAGATTGTACTGTTCCATGTCTTTACCAGTGTTCCTGCTCTCCTAGAACGAATCCTCGTAAACACTTTAATGTGTGGAACACATTTGAATGCTAGAATTCCAATAGTGCATAAGAAATGTCATAGAAACACTAAACAAACCAACAACACTGTTCTTTAACCCACTATTGCAGGTGTTTTACTTTCCTATAGAGACAAACTGTTAGAACTCCACCCTTGGGTTACTCCTTCAGCACTATGTGATTAGACCTCCTTACTTTCTACCTGCGCTGTTCTTCCTTGTACACTTCAATGCACCTTAGAGCCTATTGTGGCCTTGACATGAGATTTTGCTATGTCTGTTTTACCTTCACAGTGATTGTAATTCTACTACCCACAGTATGCCCTAAAGTAAGCATTTCACTTGAGTGGATATCAATGAAATTTTATATAAGTTTGATGAAATTGAAAATAAATATTGCATAAGCAAATTAGTAGTAAGGTTATGAAGTTGCTATGACACGTAGATGGGCCATATGTCACAACCATGCTAAAAGCTGCTGGAGTTACTCTAGTTTTGGTTGTGAGCCTAATCTTTAATGACAGCCATCCCTCCAGCCCACTGGAGTCCTCTAAATGGATAAGCTGAACAGTGCTTTCAACGGTGTTCCTTTGAATGAGATGTTCTTTCAGAAAGGAGTCAGGTGGATTGCTTTATATTTTGACATACAAGGCAAGCATAAAAGGTCATGTGGAAAGATATCAGCCTTTTATAGAGTGGACTTATAAGAGTGCATTATATATTGAGATTTTAGCCTTTTGATCATTTTCAAAAGAAAGAATCAGGAGTCTGATAAAACTACCCAGAAGTTAAGATGGAAGAAAGGGAAGTGCAAAAGACCAAGGCTAGTGGAGGCTCTTCTGCACCGATGCCATGGAAACACACGGAGGCTGCTTTCCTAAAGGAGGATGCTCTTAGTCTAATGAGTCGAAGGAAAAATGAATTTAGAGTTTACTATAATGGCCAGTTTGCTTTTTTTAACTGTTAGGAAAATCAAAAATCTTTTGTTAATTGAAAAAGTATCAGAAGTTCCCAAGCTTAGTGCTAGCCTTAACTACTTGTTGTTGATACCAAGGTACTGCCTTGATACCATGGGTACTGTTGATACCAAAGTCTGCCCTTGCTTATGTATAGATTGTACTAAATATAAAAAAAGGTTGGAAGTGTTTACAAGTTATTGGATATCCAAATGTAAGTCCTAGATAATATGGAGATGAACCTTCTTCCTAAAATGAATTTTACCTGAATGAAATGCACAATCTCATCATAGCCAAATATTCAGTAGGTACATTTGTTTTCAAATCTTTTCTAAGTGATGTGTTTTGCTTCTGTCTTATAGTTAGGTCTATGTATCTGTTTAATATCCATATCTTGCTAACTGTAACTTGAAAATAAGGAGGTTTGGAGTCTGAGCACCTTGTATGCGATGTCTTAAGCAGAATAGTTCACAAACTCTTAAGGTTATTTAGTGCAAAGTGGAAATAATGGTCATGTACTTATGATGCTTACAACAATGTAAACTGATGCCAAGTATAGAGTTATTGTTATGTTATGTATATATGTGTATGTGTGTGTATTATTTATAATTAATGAATGTTCATATATATATATATATATATATACAGATTTGAAAGGTATGTGGTAATTTTTCTTTTCAAGTAAAAGTTCAGTCTTGAGCATATGCCAGCTAAGTGACTATCACACAAAAACATCAGAAGGCAAGATATGCCATTGTTTTAAAAGAAGGTTTAACACTCATCAGGCTTTTTGGAAAAAATAATAATGCTGTTCCTGAATGTAAACATACTTCCCTCAATTTAATAAGTGTTGCATACCTGGCGAGCAGCAGAAAACACTTGACAATATACCAGAGAGAGTAAAATGTAAATACCATTTAATCATTGAGTTCAGTCTGCTGAGAAAAAAAAGCACAGCAAAATCCACAGTGAATGAGCATCAAATTCAGAGAAAGGCATAGCGAGAGTTCTACAAAGAGAGAGGGCAATTGTGCATATGGAATTGAGTTACAAAACGCTGGGTAGGTATTTGAAAGAGTTTGAATAGAGCTGGATCATAAAAGGCAAACTTTCTCTTAGACCAAGAGTCCAGCTTATCAATAGGCTTAAGTTAAACCTACATAGCTTTGCCATCAAATAATTTCTTTATAAAAATCAAGACATTGGTATTTGAAGACAGCATTATGACCACTTCTAATAAAGTAAATGATTCAAACCACAGCTCACAAGCATGAAAGACAGAAGGGCATCCTGGAAGATTATTAATTCTCGGATATATTCTGACATATCTGAAGAATGGTGCACATTAACTGGTGTCACTAGAACAGAATATGTACAATTTAAATTTTAAAAAAATGTGGAGCGGATTCAGAGGCACAAGGCTGCCGACAGAAGGAAGACAAAAAGATGCTTAAGCGTTCAGCTTTTCTATTATGCTCATTGTCTCTGGGTTTGTGTGTTTGTGTTGAAACCCAGGGTGGATCTCAAGGCCTCACATTTATTGCCTACGTATTCCATCACTGAGCTGCATCCACGGTTCTTGTCTGCCATAATGCCGGCTGGAACTCACATCCTCTGTAAAGTCTTCCTTGCAGGCCTTCAAATGCCCTGTTCCTAACTCCCATCCCCACACCCACAGGGCCCTCTAATTTCTGATCTGGCTTTGCTATGCCCACTCATATAGCCTCGTGTGTCATGCTGCTGTATGATTACTGGTGAGACAGCTGTTCCTCCTACCTGACCAAATACTCCCCAAAGGAAAAAAAAAAAAGAATCTGGCTGATTCATCCTTTCATTTCCACAGTGCCTGGCATATTGGAGACACACATAATAACTTGCCCAAAGTGAGCAAGTAGAACTCTGTAAGAATACAGGGGGGTAAGTATAGAATGGTGAATTGGGTTGGGATTGATAAGGCAGAAATACAGATGTTTGAACTTTACCACAGGAAGTAAATTCATTTTATCTTTCAAAGGCAGAAAGTGGTCCCAAACTTTTTGTAAATAAAGCCCTGCTGTCGCTGTCACTTCTCTTTGATCAAAATGTTTAAAAACTAAAGAGGTAAAATTATGTCTAGCTTGTTTTCTATTCTACATGAAGCATAGATAAAGAACAGAAATTTCTCTTGGATTTGCTTCCCAGGTAAGTGTTTGTGACTTTTATGAATTCGTAACAGAAGTAAACATTAGTTTTTCCCAAATCTGTACAAGAGGAAGCAGTCTTCCAGGTTCAAAGTAATTAAGAACAAATTATCTTCAAATTCATATTTAGCAAGGTTTCCAGCACAAAGTAAGTGCTTGATAAAATGTTGTGTGAATGAACCAGAATATATATATATTTTCTGAAATAAAATTCAATACTTATTTTTAAAAGCTGTAAAATGAATGTAGCATATGGTGCTATTTGGGAAACATCATGAATTTTTTTTTCATGGTGAACTTAAAAAAATACTGCACCATCAAAATAGATTTTTAAGGCTTTTAAAAACATAAATAATATGTTTATTTCCAAAAATGAGACTGCAAACATCTGGTGGCAAGAGCCAAGCTCTTGCCCTTGGAAACTATTCCTTATTTTAAGATGTATCCTCTGATGTTGCCATGACTACGGGCTGTGAAGTGAAACTGCTGTGTAATGTGTTCTCTCCCCCATAGTGCGTGTGTCTGAAACCAGCAGTAAATTTCTAGTAATTAGAGGAGACAGCCTCAAAGGTGGACTTGACAAAGTCTTCAAACACTGTGTTAAAATCTTCTCCTGGGGTTTGGGCTACTGGTTGTTGATTTAAATGGCTCATTAGTATGGACAGGATAATTAAATATAGAGCTAGATATCTGGCCTAGGAAAAATCCTTTTGCCACATTTGAAAATGTCAAATTATTCAAAAAGGAAAGAGAGAGAAAAACACCAAACTCGATGGTAATTGTGTGGACAGGAGATAAAGCTGTGTATTTGGTAGATAAATGCTGCTTTTCCGAGAGTGTCAAAACCAGACTTCTCACAGTAATTCTGAGTACACTGAAGAGGTGACATGTAGTGTTCTGCTCCCCAAAGAGGAAAGGATGTAGGTGGGTGTGTCTATGCCCACAATGCCTGATCATTTTTTTCTTGGATAACTGCTAGGATGGTTGACATTATTTGTGTACCAGATAAGAAAGCTTTGTAAGTCATGTAGGAGAGAGTTGGTCTTGCTTTAATAGCCTTCTTCTGGAAAGCAGATAGATGGCTCCCATTTCCTGTGTGATTCAAGGATGACTAGCAGACTGTCACCGCTGTCTGCTCTGTACCGTGCTGGAGGAGCCTTGTTTTCTTTTTCGTTTCTTCTCTTTTTCCTTTTTTTCCCCCATTTTTCGAGACAGATATAGCTCCGGCTGTCCTGGAACTTACTCTGTAGACCAGGCTGGCCTTGAACTTAGAAATCTGACTGCCTCTGCCTCTCCAGTGCTGGGATTAAAGGCATAAGCCACCCCTGCCTTGTTTTCCTTTTTTGATCCAGAGTGAAGAACTGCAGATTTTCCAAGGTTAGCTCTGTTTCCTTTTCCAGAAATACTGTTGACAGGAGCTGTTAGGATAACTATTTTAAACGGTCCACTACCTTGAGTTGGAGCAGTGGCTTCTAACCTTACCAATGCTGCCACCTTTATTTTAATACAGGTCCTCATGCTGTAGTAACCCACATCCATAAACTTATTTTCAATGCTACCTTATGACTGAAATTTTGCTACTGCTATGAATTGTAATGTAAATATTTATGTTTTCCCAATGGTCTTTGGTGACCACTGTGAGTCATTCAATCCCTAAAAGGGTCTCCGCTCACAGGTTGAGAGCCACTGAGTTAGATATATGGTAGTAATAAAGGCCACACAAAGCAAAAGCGATGGAGAAGAGAAAAATTATATAATGTTGGACTTTTCCCCCTAAAACTTAAAATTCTGATTCAGTATTTTGACAGTAAACAAAATTGAAAAAAAAATATATATGGAGTTTTAATCATGACAATTAATTAGTCTTTGGTCTCAGACTTCTGTCTACACTGAATACTTGTTACTCATAAATATGACAGAGAGAGATAGAAAGAGATAGAGACAGAGAGATAGAGAAACAGAGACAGAGACAGAGACAGAGACAGAGACAGAGACAGAAAACCTTGTTCAGGCAAAGACCCTATAGATATGCCAGGTAGAGAGTATCGAGGTATGGCTGTTTTCTAGGCCTAAAACACATCATTATTTTCCTATACACAGGATTTCTGGATGTCTGAGGAAGCTCTTGGAGGTATTTTCTGACAGGCAGCCTGATTAGCTCCCTAGCTAAAGTGTGCTGTGGAGTCAGTCTCGGCTGGAAGTCCTTCTGGACTAGCCCTGATAGTTTGCACAGGAACTGTGGTCAGCATGGCTGAATCCCACACTCACTAGACTAGAGACCAGAGACCTTAGGCCACATCATCCTGATTCACACCATTGAAATACATGTTTGGGAAGAGAAGGCATTGTGTCTCGGAGGCTAGAAGGTTTCTTTGTTTTCTATTCAAGTAAAAGTCAATAATCTTTCTGCTAGGACTTGAAGGACAAGATCATGTGATACTCTCTGTTAATGACTCTGTTTAATGTGTCAGCAGTTTACCGTGATTATCTGATGCTATTGTGTAGGAAAATGATTTTAGCTTACATCACTCAAAGGCCCACATAGGGCTTTTTGTTTTGTTTTTTTTTTCCCCAGAAAAGTCCTTGTAGTCTTGATGCATTCCACAAAGACTTGTCATTTGAACCCAATACTCAAAATCCTCACTCTGTTGACTTGGTTCAGGATGGCCTCTGAACTTAGTTGTTGTTGGGTTTTTTGTTTGTTTGTTTGTTTGTTTGTTCATTTTTTTTACAGCATGCCCTTGTTTCACGTTTATGCTGAGCTAGGTAGGAACGGAAGCCTTATGAAAGGTTCAGATACAAAAGGGAAGACAGTGATACAGTTAGCATACTCAGTGAAGGGCATCAGCTCCAGACGAAGTCACAGTGGAAGCTAGGGAAGCATTCAACGCCATAAAAGGCAAGGCAATGAAAAACTCTCGCTGCCTTCTGTAATAAGGCAGCAAGTGTCTGCTGGAGTGGGAGCTCCTATCCCAGGATTGTCTTTTTGTTTTGTTTTGTTTTTGTTTTTTGAGTCAGGGTTTCTCTGTGTAGCCCTGGCTGTCCTGCAACTCACTCTGTAGATCAGGCTGTCCTCGAACTCTCAAATCTGCCTGCCTCTGCCTCCCAAGTGCTGGGATTACAGACGTGCGCCACCACGCCCGGCCCATCCCAAGATTGTTGCTAACGCTTATCATTTATTTCTCCTTAGAACTCTTAAGTTGATTCACAAGGCTGAGCTGTGCATGAGAAAACATTCCTCTTTCTCCCTCCCCTAAATCAAAGCCGACCATCATATCAAATAGCTGCATTAATGAACTGGAAATATTGAATTGGGGCAGATAGCATATGGCTTGCTTGACAGGGAAAAAGGAATCATATGAACTTTCCCTGGAAATTTTATTTTTCATTGTCAGACATATTCATGGTGTGTGTGTGTGTGTGTGTGTGTGTGTGTGTGTGTGTGTTTACAGCCATAAATAATTTGAGTACAAATTACTTTAGGTAAATGGCCTTTATTGAACAAATGAGACATTAGTGCTCTGTAGTAACTATGGAAAATAAATGACTGTAATCACTATGACAATAGGACTTAATTGGCTGAGTCACAGATAGAATAAGATAAGGCAGACAAAGCCTTGTGCTTCAGAGCCGGGCTCTCCTGTCGTGCCAGGGTAACAGATTGGGCATTTAGGAAGAGACTTCATTTATCCCAGCATCATTATTTCATTTGTGATATAAGGCTAGATTCCTATTACTTAAGATTCTATCCAAATTATTACTATTGTTAGAGAACAACTCTTTTTCTCTCATTAACACTTCCCATATTTTCTGAAGTGCTACTTTGGAAAGTTTAGCAAACTCTTCTCTGGGTGCAGTTTTTATAAAAAAAAAAAAATCTTTCCTCTCCCCAAAAGCAGTCCGCCATGATTATAAAAATTCAGTATTTTCTAAATTCAGCCAAAAATAGGCTCACTTCTGTCCTTGGGATGCAAACATAAAGTGATACAGGCTTAGTATAAACACACAGTCATAAGGGGGAAGGGATCTATAAACTGGCCAAAAGGGATTTGCCATAACCTAATTTCTATATTTAACCCTCCCAAAGTTGAAAATTAGATAATTGCTGCTGAATATAATAATTACATATTTATCCTTTGAACTCTCATTTCAATTCTTACTAATGTTTTTAAGTTGACATGTATTTGTCCTTACTTATATGGTACAACATGGAATTTTGATTCGTGGATATATATTGAGTAGTAATCAGCTCAGGGTAATTCACATATATATCATCTTAAACTCGTTTTTTCTTGTCTCACCATGATGCACACTCTCAAGTGAATATAGAAATAGCTTTGCTTACAACCTTCAATGGGCCATCTGATGGCTCTTCTTAGAAGACCCTTACACTTTTCTATCTCTTTTAAGTATCTTGAGATATAAAACACATTACTGACGTTGAACATATTGATCCTATTTCGTAACACATAACACTCTACCTATTGACTGAACTGTCTCTCGATATTTTCTCCTCCTCATAAAGGTCCACCTCTACTGCAGTAAATACGATGTGGGCAGCCACCTCGCGCTTCTGCCGCCGTTCTATCACCATGGCTTTCCTGCTCCACTAAGCTCGTGGAACGCAGACTGGGCCCGAATTTACTATAGTAGTTGAGGATTAGCTTGAACTCACTATTCTTCTGCCTTCCCCTCCTAGGTGCTGATATTATAGATGTGCTCTACTATGCCTGGCTTTCTTCTCAATTCATATTGCTACAAATTTTTGAAAAAAAAATACAAATAAAACTTCGACAAATACTTCCAATTAAATGAGTGTCACATGAAATACACAAAGCATAAATAATTGAATAGTTACATATAGCACATATAAAACACAATTTACATAAATCACTAGGCAATTTGTGGAAATTACCAGATGTGAAATTTTATTTATAATAAATAAAATATAAATACAAAATAACTGAAAAAACACTGGAGAAGTTTTTCTTTGCTTTTCTTTGTTTTCTTTTTGTTTTTTGTTTTTTGTTTTTTTGTTTTTAATCTTTTTTTTTGTTTTTGTTTTTTTCAAGACAGGGTTTCTCTGTGTAGCCCTGGCTGTCCTGGAACTCACTCTGTAGACCAGGCTGGCCTCGAACTCAGAAATCTGCCTGCCTCTGCCTCCCAAGTGCTGGGATTATAGGCGTGTGCCACCACCACCCGACTTGTTTTTTGGTTTTTGTTTTTCTTTTTTTCTTTTTTTTTTCTTTCTGGAAATAACCACTACTACTTGGTCCACTTTAGACATGTGGAGACCTTTTAAGACTTGCTAACTCCCCACTAATTTTTTCTATATCAGAAAACACCTCTTTTCAGAACTTTCTTTGCTATTCTGTGGGTATCTACCTAAAAGTGTTGCTGAATCATGTGCCTGCATAAAATGCTTGGAAGTTTTGTAGCTATAGTGGGACTTCAGCCAAAAACCTACAGCCTGATCTACAAAGCGCCATATTCGGGATGGATTTGGTCAACGTGACAAAAACCTAAACTTCTCTGGGAGGAGGAAATCTTAACTGAGCAAATGTCTCTGTTCGATTGTACTGAGAGCAAGTTAGTGTGGATATTGTCTTGGTTAAGGTGGGGGAGTCCAGCTCACTCTGGGTAGTCCTGAGCTGTACAGTAAAGTAGGCTGAGCAAGCTATGAGAGCTGCTCAGTCAGCATCACTCCTCCATGGCCTCTGTATCAATTTCTGCCTCCAGGTTCTTGCCTTGAATTTCTGTCCTGACTTCCCTTAGTGATGGACCATGGGCTTAAAAGTGTTATAACTGAAAACCAAACCAAACCAAACCAAACCAGCCAAACCTTCCTCCAAAAGTTGCTTAGGTCATAGTGTTCTAACTCACACAGCAATAGAAGCCCTAACTATGAGTCTCTGGGTAGTTGGAAACTTACTTAATTCTCAAGTCCCATCTCAGTCCTATCAACTTCCTCTTGTTACAGAAACTTTTTCTCCATTACTTTACTTTAATAAATCTTCTAGGCCTCCTCTCTCATTGTCTTTGCAAATGTTTCCTGAACTATTGAATCAACAGCTCTTCTATTCTCTCTGTCTGCTTATCTTCTGTTCAACATTCAATCACTTACCCAGATGGGCCCTGATGTTCCCTTGATATTTCTTAAGATGCTCTCAGTAAGATTGAGTATAATTATTCTCTCTTTCTGTTATATAAAATATGATTTCCTAGAGCAGAGAATGGATCTTGTCTATTTTCATGAATAACTCAGACTTCATTAGTGGCGGGACTAACTACTAATCAGATGTATAGCTATTAAAGATTAAGCACCCGGGGTTCCATTCTTAACTAGATGGTCCAGTGCAAGTTAACTAACTTTTCTGTGCTTCCATGAGTTAGTCGTTAAAGTGATCAGAGTGTTAGTGTTTATTCTAGAATTTTCATTACCAGTTACTGACTCATAGTTCTTGATTAGTGAGCTGTTATTGCAAATATCAGCAGATAATCAAATATCAAATGTACTGATACATCATGGCTGGAAGTATGGCAGCGTGTGTGTGTGTGTGTGTGTGTGTGTGTGTGTGTGTGAGAGAGAGAGAGAGAGAGAGAGAGAGATACAGAGACAGATAGGGAGACAGAAAGAATAATGGAGAGATTATCTAATGTCATGCGAATCTCTGGGTTCAATTTCCAGCAAGGAAAAAAATTAAAAGAAAAATAATAATTTTCAATTATTCCATTTTTTATTATCTTGTTTTGAACCATTTATTGTTAATAATTGTCTCATTTGTTCATAAGTATTTGTTTTCTATTCTGATTAATCTGAATACTATGTTGAAAATATCCACTTCATTTTGTAAAGGGCTTTGAAAGAAATGCACCTGTCATAAAAAATGATAGAATCGGGCCAAAGCTCATTCTCTCTATAGTGCTCATGATAACAGCCTCCAGTTAAGATTAAAGTGGGAGCTCTCTGGGGTCTTCCCCAAAAGGAAGAAAATGATTGCAACATCTCATTTCTTTTCCAGTTCCAATTTGTGTGAGCTTTTCCTCTTCTTTCAGTACCTCACCTAACTATTATGCAATCAAGATCAAAAGCAATTTCTTGAAAGAAAATTGAAGTAGTTATTTCATAAATTCATGTCAGAAAGGCAATTCTCATAAAAGAACTGACCAAGAGAGCAGATTAAAAATGACAAGAGATCATGTAGAAATTGCTGTGAAATTAACATTAGTTAAGATAATCACGGACATAATTAAATGTCCTTGCATGTCACACTGTGTTTTTCTATTTTCCCCCAAAGAAAATCTATTTCCATTACACTCCACAACATCCTATCCACAATTTGTATGCTTTCTCCTCAATATTTCACCATTTCTCCAGGGAAGTAGGTGGTGGTGACACCAAGGATGAATGACCTGTGTTCTCTGGGGGCTTTGAGGTTGTTGAGGCCTTTCTGTGCTGTGAGAACACAGGGTGAGTACATCAACCTCCATGTGTCCTTTGGCGCATCTCTTCTGGTTCCACTACATTTCCTATTATCCTTTGCTTCCTTTAATGCTATGTCTCACATCCACATGGTAGTAATAATGTAGATCCTCAGTCATTTCTCTCTTTGGTTGTCTTAGGGTATCATTTGTTTTGATAAAACACCATGACCAGAGCAGCTTGAAGAAGAAAGGGTTTATTTCACCTTACATTTCTCAGATTACAGTCAATCACTGAGAGAACTCAGTGATTGACTTTGAGTTTCATGGCAGAAGCTCAAGGAAGGAACCTGAAGACAGGCTGTGGAGGAGAGCTGATCACTGGCTTGTTTCTCATAGTTCGAACAACCTGCATTTAAAAGTACCCAAGATCCCCAGCCCAGGGATGCCACTGACCATAGTTATCTGAACTCTCCCACCTCAATCATTAATCAGACCAACACCCTACAGAGTTTCCACTAGCCAATCTGATGGAAGCTTTTTCTCAACTGAGATTCCCTCTTCCCAGATATGTCTATGATTGTGTGTCAAGTTGACAAAATCCAAGCGAAACATTGGTTACCAAGGTTTGGCAAAGCCTAAGCTGGCCTTAGTCACAGGTAAAGTCAGTGATGATAGTAGCTGGTACACAGACTATGTGTAGAACTAAGTGTTCCATTGGATCTGCTGCATTGAAAATGAACGTAGAATCAAATACATGGCAAAGATTGTGTTCATATCCGCATACCCAAAGACAAAAGGCAGTGTACCCTGGCCCTTTGAATGTAACTCAGTGACTTCAGATTGGTTAATCCACTCACTGAGCCTATATCTGCTTTTCAGAGATTTTATATTTTACATAAAGATTTTGTAAAAGTCAAATGAATTAAATTCTAACGCACTGTGTTGTACATAGTTGGTGTTCAAAATGTATCCCCATTATTTTTGGACAGAAGTACAGAGAGGAAGGGAAAAACCATTCTTTTATATGGGCTGATGTTTGTTGAGATTTTAGAGATAGAACAAGAGTCCCTCAAGAACAATTATTATATTTGAAATCCAGAGATGGGGCAAAAGCATGACTCTTCAGTTCTTCAGTTTTCTTAGTTTTGTTCATTTGATCCAAGTGTCACTGGGAGGGATAAAAAGTTCCACTTTGGGGAGAAAGTGTGCCTAGCCTCGCAGATCCTTGAAGTGCCAAGGGCAAAAGCCAGGGACCCCTGCTCAGAGGAGAAGAGGGTATGAAGGAAGGATTGTGTGTTGGGGGGGAGGGACAGGAGGGGATCAGTAAACAGGATGTACATTGAATAAGTAAAATTAAACTTACATAAAATTTAATTTAAATTTTTCCACTTTGTATGTATAGAACATTTCTGTACAAGTAATTCCTAATGTCCAGGGAGTGAGAAAACCTCTACTGGTAATTAGAGTGACTCACACAGTAAAAGATGTCCCCAATGATGCTTGCATGTCAATAATCCCTAATTTGAAGATGGGGAAAGCTGAGGCTTCCAGAGTTAAACTCCATGTATCCAGAAAAAAGAGAGAGAGAGGAATAGAGTTCTCTCCTTGAGGAGGGGTAGTGAAGAGGTTCTAGAGAATGGGCCAGCACTTCTTGCAATGGGTACAAATGACAGTAACACTTTCATTCTGCAGTGCTCTGTGTGTTGATACTCCAGGAAAAGTTTTCAGAAAGTTGAGGAAATGTGAGCCCGTACGCACCTGTGCTCTCACCTTCAGTAAAACCATAGACTTGATGGGCCAAGCATAAGTGACTAAGAAAAAAATCATTACACCCTAACAAGTGAAAGAGTAGAATAATTTCCCATGTGCATATGCTCTTGGGGCTTCACATCATAGTTTCTGGGGTTCCCTCTGACTTTGCCATATGTTGGGACTGTGGGACCAACCCAGCCATTGGTTTCTTCTCTCAGTGATTCTGCCTCCCTGAAATCTACTCTAATTGGAAACACAGGGGAGATGGGGGCCCAGAGAGTAATACCTGGACAAAAAGGGACACAGCCAGAAGATTAATGTGCAGGCATCCAGAGTTTTTTGGGAGAATTTCAGGATACATTTGGAATGATTTCTCAGAGAACCATGAGCAAGAAGAAACATCATAGCCACAGAGGCAACCATTTCTGGTCTGTTGCCTTCTTGTGTTCATAGTCTGCTCCCTTACTACTACACTATGGGATCACTTAACTTCTCCCAAACCTCACTGTAGGCTCTGATTTAAGGGAACTCAGTCCGAGACCTTTGAAAGAGAACAGAATTCTGGGCCAGGAGAGCAGCATGTAAAGGGTGCAAAGGTGTCTGTGTCAGGCTCTGCATGTCCTGTGCCCTGAGGACCTGGAAGGAATGAGTGAATGAGGAATGAAGAGAAGCTTGTAGGTCTGGAGAGCAAATTAGAAGGACAGCTGTCAGGGCATCGGGAGGGACGCAGGATGCAGAATTTACTGAGATCTTGTGAGAAAGCACACGCTGAGTCATCTTGTTACCATCTTGCTGGAGGATGTGATCAAAAATTTGGGCAGATAAGTACTTCAGATTTATTTTACTTTTATTTTTGCTAAATAGCATCATGATTTTTCTAACTCAGAAGTTGTTATTGCTGCAGATGGGTGTTTGAGTATATTAAAGACAAAACCTCTGTTTCTTTTTTTCTTTTTCAAGGTTATTTGTGGCCAGATTATTTTTATTGATCAAACTATTTATTTACTTTGCATCCTGATTGCAGCTTCCCCTCTGTCCTCCCCTGCCAGTTCCTCTCTCTTTCCTCCCCTCCTCGCCTCCTGCTCCACCTCCTTTCTCTTCAGAAAGAGGAAGTCTTTCTTGGGTATCAAGTTTCAATAAGATAAAAACACATCTTCATCTATTGAGGCTAAACAAGGCAGTCTAGTGAGGGGGAAACGGATCCAAAGACAGGCAAGATAGTCAGAGATAGGCACTGCTTCTACTTTAGGGCTTCCATATGAAGACGTAGCTGTACAACTCTTACATATGTACAAAGGGAAACATTATCCTGTGTGAGTTAACCCAGACAAGAAAGACAACATGGTACATACTCACTTATAAATGGATATTAGTCCAGGATAACCATACAACAAACTGAAGACCCAAAGAAGCTAAGCCAAAAGAAGTGCCTAAGGGTATGAGGGTATCCTGAATCTCACTGAGAAAGGAAAATATATTAGAAATCAGAGGTGGATGGAGGAAGGTGACTGGGTGGAGGAGGGAATGGGGATGGGAACAGGAGGGATGCAGTGTGGGGAGGATGGAGGGAGAGTACTGGGAGAGATAAGTGGATTATAGGGGGTGGGCATCTCTGGGACAAGCTAGAAACCTAGGATAATGGAAACTCCAAGAGTTCTTTGAGGGTGACTCTAGCTAAGACATCTAGCAATAAGGGATATGGAGCCTGAGCAGACTATCTCCTGTAATCAGGCAAGACTTCCAATGAAGAGACTGAGATATCAACCCAGCCACAAAACCTTAGTCTCACAATTTGGCTACAAGATATGCAGGGGTAAAGATGCAGGAGAAGTTGAAGGGATGGCCAATCAATGACTGTCTTGGTTTGAGAACCATGCCATGAGAGGGATCCCACACCTACGCTATTAATGATATTCTGCTGCACTTGCAGACTGGAGCTTAGTATAACTGTCATCAGAGAGACTGATGAAAACTGATGCAGAGATCTACTGACAAAGCTTGGGGATTACTGTGGAAGAGGGGAAGGATTGAAGGAGCCAGAGGAGTCAAGGACACTACAAGAAAACCTACAGAATCAATTAACCTGGGCCTATAGAGGCTCATAGTGACCGAACTGCCAACCAGAGAGAGTGCCAGAGGACCTTTGCTGAATTCCCTAATGAACTTGTTGTGAAAAGATATCTTAGTTACTGTTGTGCTATGAAGACACCATCAACAAAGCAACTATTATGAAAGAAAATGTTTAACTGGAGGTTTGCTTACAGTTTTAGACATATAATCTATAATCATCATTGTGGAGAGCAGACAGACACAGCACTGAAGAGATACTTGAGAGTATTTTATCCTAATCTGCAGGAGAGAGAAAGAGAGAGAGAGAGAGAAGGAAGAGAGAGAGAGACAGAGACAGAGACAGAGAGACAGACAGAGACAGAGAGACAGAGAGACAGAGAGAGACAGAGGGACAGATATAGAGACAGAGAGACAGAGGCAGAGAGAGATTGAAAGATTTACTGTGGCCTACTGTGGGCTTTTGAAGCATTAAAGCTCACCTCCAATGACACACCTCTTCCAACAAGGCCACACCTACTCTACCAAGGCCACATCTCCTAATTCTTAGCAAGTAGTTCTACAAACCTCAGACCAAGTATTCACAAATATGAGCCTATGGGGGCCATTATCACTCAAACTTCCTTCCCATGGTTGGGTTTGAATCTCGAATCTCCATTCTACCAGCTATAGTTGTAAAGATGGCCTCAACTGTGCAAATTCTCTCTACTCTTCCTCATAATCTACATGAAGTAATGACTAGATGTATTAGACAGGAGGAATGTGAACAACAGGATGTAAGTAGACATCATAGAGGGGTTTTATAGAATAGTGTCACAGGACAGGGCCAAGGGAATCCAACACAATGGTTCTGAACATACATCCTGGAGTGCCAGTGGACTTAGTTTCCAATTTAGGAGGCAGGGTGCTCATCAGGCCCCAAACTCATGCTAGAAGCCTGGAAGCTCCCTGAGTAATCCACAGTGAAAGATCAAAGGAACTGGAAACCAAGGTCAGCAATGTTAGACAGGAATATTCCAAAACTGGGACTTGCCTGCCATTACATGCTGACTTCCTTATTCCACGAGCTGGCAGTTCCTTAGGGGGTACTGCCTCTGTTCAAAGTGGGTCTTTTCCATGACAGCATGTCTTATGCCATTCCTCTCTAAAGAAAACTCTGCAAGCAGTCGGATGTATTTCACCATCCTAGACATCTCGGTGTAGTCAAGTTAGCAACAAGACCAAAAACTAACCCATCCTACCATATGGCATTCAGAGTGTATAGTCAGGGAAATATGTGCATCATACACTCAATCTATTTTTCAACGCTTGGTAATAACTCGAGAGATGATTATTTTAAGCAACAAGAACAACATGTTAATTTAAAAACTCATTTGCTCTAGTCAAGCAGATCTATACATTTAAGGGTTCTGATAAAGTTATTGGGTTCTGAACGCATGCACGTGAATCTTTGGAATTACCAAAGGATGGGAGAACCTGATTGTTTCCTGCAGCAGTCTAACTTACTGGGTTTTTGAATTTAGACTTTGGCTCCAACATGCAGCTTTGAGACAGCTGTTCAGCTTTCTGATGGGGAACAAACACTTAAGTTGGCAAAGTTATTAGTCAAGTACTGTCACTGTTTGGGTTTGGTAGAAGCCTCCCTGGGACTGTATAGTCTGGTCTGACTATGCTCACTTCCAGGCTGTCCTGTTCTCGGATGTTCTTCCTAAATAAAGAGCTTCTCTCTGAACCTCAACAAACAGCAAAGGCTGTACCCTTCCATGTTTTTTTAATCAAGACCCTTTAATTTTGATTTTCCAACGTGCTAATGTACTCTCTGGTTGTGATTATTTGTGTACTGTGCATTTGCTCTTTTTATAAATAGGATGCATTCAGTGGGGTTAGCAGAGCTCCTTAAAATGGAAATTATCCAAATGAGAAAGAGAAGTGAAATGCAAGAAGGAGAATTGCAAAAGTAGGCAATTCTACTGTGCTATGAGCTTCTTGTCTTAAAAAGCCACCATTCATTTGTCACTGATCTGAAGTATCGTGGAAGCAAGCATGCTTAAGGAAGACGTGGCTGTTGGAAAGACTCTTATTTTAATGAGTCATATATAAAGAAATCTTGCAACATTATGAGAAAATATTCACCAACTGGTCTCCTTTCCCAAAAAATTATCATAGCCATAAACATGTGTGGTTTTTTTAAATAAGATAAAGCAATAAAAATGAACATTCAAATATTAGTTATAAATCTTATACTTCCATATGGTAAGCACAGTTTGTCTCCATTGTGTACATTCCGAAGCATTTGATTTCAAATCATACAAAGACCATATCCTTAACTCTTGGGTTTGCTTAGTAGTATTTACCTATCCTGGCATAAAGATAATAAGGCAAACATAGCATGGGTCTGTTCAAAATGTTGAAATATTTGCTTCATGTCCAGCTTGTTTAATGTTCCTTTTGTTAAGAATATGAATTCCAATACAGTCAATAGTTGCTATTTAACAGCTTATTAATGAAGCATTCTTTCTTGCAGAGTCAAACCATTTACTGAGCTAGTCAGCTATTGAAACTGTATCATGAAATGCTGAACCTCCAAACCCAATAGGGTGTTTGTGTTACTTCCATTTTCACTCTTACTTTCTTGTGTCCAGATATAGCACATATCTACTATACAGACAATACATGGAAGCAGTCTTAGCTTTCATTCTCTAAACATGGCTTTTGCACAATGGCATTAGTAGAAATCAATGTGTGCCTATATTTCCCGAGTGCTATACCAAACTAAGCTCTCACATGTGTAATACATTGCAAATTAATTAGACAGATACCATCTTTTTTCACCTGTATTTTATCCCCTTCACCTTCAGGAGCCTGCTTCTTTTTTGGATAGCAAAACTCTGAGATTGTTTTGCTTGGCTTTTAGTGACTTCCTCATCTAATGCACAATTGCAGTAACACATAACCTGTTTCCTATGGCATAGTTTCTAATCTAATATTTGTGCAGTGTCTTTACAGAATGACCACTAAGTCAATGTTCATTGAACTGAAATGAGAGCCAACTCTGTCCAAGACCAGGGGGTAATTAGTGTCTGTTGCTCAGCAGTCCACTGTGGCATATGTCCCAGTTGCAAATGAAATGGAAGAGGTTAGGGCTGTTCTCTAGAGCTGCCTAAATTGAAATGGCACACACACACACACACACACACACACACACATGCATATGCATATATACATTCATATATGTCTGAATGTGATATATGTGTGTCTGTGCATGCATGTGCCGGCGTGTATTCACAAACACACACACACACACACACACACACACACACACACAAGAAACAGGAAGCTGGTGAACAATATCTTTTTAGATAAAAATGTTTTTGTTTTACTTAGTGTTACTGATAACTTCTGAATACTCCATTCTCCTTTATTATTTCTCCAAATTTTTCTGATCCTGTTTTCTACTTGCCAAATCTACCTTTCATTTTCTTTTTCTAATGGCCAGCCACACTGACCTACATTCATACTACTTCATGTGTGGACCACTGAAATACCTTTTCCATATAATGTTAATCTGTGTCCAGAGCCAGTCTTAATACCTAGAAACACTTGGGAAAACAATGAGACACATTCCAGTTTGATGCTGTCATGTTTGACTCTACATCATAACCTGTAGAAGAATCATTATCTAGTGACAGCTCTTTCTTGTTACACTGAAGACCTTCTTTTCTATGGGCCAAAAATTGTGGATAACTTCATATTCTTGTGTTTAAACTTTTCACCAAAAAAGCAGTTGATGATTGTTTGCCTGAATTGACTATTCACTGTTGATAAGAGCCATTTCTTTGGTCTACTATCCTTCAATAACAAAGGAATTTAAAACCAAGTGTTTTCCTTTCTGGAGACAAGATACATAGGTGCCACAAAACTTTTCATAGAGCTTCAGAGTTGAAGGTACTAAATTACATGATCTCCAGGGAAACTAATTAAATGCTATTATGAAGCACCTATATTTCCTCTAATGAAGAAGCCTTACATTTATTTTTCTAATTGTTCCTCTCTCTCAAACAACATGGTCATTTGCCATTAGTATCTGGAACTATGTGTGACATTCTTTGATTATAGAGAAATGAATCAATGTTCTGTTGGCAGTATTTTAATTGGAGTATCATTATGTTTCATTTTCCCAATATAATAAGGAAGGTAGCCACAGACTCTGTTTTGCATTAGTTGATATATAATATGTCCTAGAGCATCAGTGATTGATGAAATGGAACTATTGGTGCCAACCTCAAGAGTTGATAAAACTTTGACTTTAGCACAAATTCCCTGTATGGCTGTCATTTACAGTCTTTGCAAGTGGACACCTATTATATACTTAAAATATAGTACTAAGATGACACACAGAATGAGAAGGAGTACCAAGGTTTTGAGTTATAAAATCAGATGAAATTAAAGCACACCATCCATCCCATGAGATACAGAAATCATAAAAATTACAAATGAAATATTCTATATCAAAATACCCAGCATAGAAATAATAGAGGTTATGAGGGTTTTAATCCAACTAAATTGAATAAAAGATCACATTACTAAGAAAATAATTACATTTCAAAAACTTTACAAGCACTAGAAAAGGAATAAACACATAATTTCCCGAAAGCAATTGCCACTGTAAATTCTGAAATTATACTAACTGGGTGTATTTTCAGTTGTGCACTGAGTGTTTATAAAACAATGAGTGCTGAGAAGCTGGTATTTATGTATAAAAAATTGTTAAGGCAATCCATTTAAATGGTCAAGAAAATCAGACTTGGTTCTTTTACTGACTCTATTATTATATGATATTATATCAAGGACTATTGTGTTTATTTTCTTGGTTATAGGTATTTTTCTTTTTGTTAAACAGGCTTTATGGCAAATATATAAGAAAATATAACTTAAAAATGAGTTTGAGATTACTGATGAATTGATCCAGAGCTTTGAAATGATTCCCAACATTTGATAGTTGATGTTTTGAAGTTTGCCCCTTCCTTTCTGTCATCAAAGCCCAATGAGACAGCTTAGATAGAATTTGCCTTATGAGAAACTGACTTCAGCAACTGGACCTCGAAATACATATATCCAAGATTGTGATAATCACTTTGAGAGATTTGGGGACAGCAAAGTCATATCCTATTACCTTCGGGATAAATTTCTAAAGGCTTACCTAGCAAAACTATCATCTGACATTGAGGGATCTGTTTGTTCTGTTGTGTCACCCAGGCCAGAGCATCCCAAGAGTTGCTCATTTTAAAGTTACCTTTCAAGCTTCAATTACACTACCTTTTCTACAGAGGCTTGCTTTTATTCTATTTGAGCAACTAAATTTCAACAATCATGGGACTCTTTATATGGCTAATGTGTCTCATCTACTGGGTATATTCCCAAAGAGGGTTGTTCATGTTATTCTTTTCTTCTTTAAATCTGTGAGTCTAATTTTGGAAGCAGAGGCAAGAGGGGGTGATTTCAAGGCCAGCCTCAGTTATACAGAAAGACCTTTCCTTAAAAAAAAAAAGCTAACATCCAAATTGAAAATATAATAACATTCTTATTATATGTTAAGAAGCTGTGTCATTTTTTTGATATAATATAATCTTCTCCTTATTTCCATCTCGGGATCTCAGGCTAGAGTGGCCAAAACCATTCTTATTCTCAAAAGAGATCATGTCTAGAAATTAACGTCAGTGTGAGTTATCATGTAAAACACCTTTTCCTTTGCCTTATATGAGTTGACCTATCTATCAGCTTGCTGTAACAACTAGAACCTCAAAAAAGTGAGACTAAGTTTCAAGACCTTGGTACCTTTCTCTCTCCCCCAACCCCATAGCTCTAAGGAAACTAACAATGGTGAAACCTGCTTATAGGAGTCCATGCAGGAAGGAGTGAAAGGAATCCTATCCACAGCAGCCTGAGGAAGACTAAGTTCCATGAGAAATCAGGCAATGGAAGGCCAAATGTGTTGTGAATAGCCCTGGGCTTGTCTTTTAATGCTAATTACATTCCTCAGAGGGGCTACAGATGAAGAATTCCCTTGTGAACCTTCTCCCCACCTTAACTTTTCAAGTAAATGCTTGAGCTATTGATTGGGCAGGAGGAAGTGGGAGGAGCTGGGAGTTTAGGGGAGGAGAAAAGGATTGCAGGGAAGGGGGAGGAGCCATGGAGGATCAACAGGACAGGGAGGAGCTAAGAGGGATCAACAGAGAGGCTGCAGAGAGAGAAGCTCGCGGCCTGGAGAAGCTGCAAGTAATATGGGATAATATAGATGGGACTAGAGTAGTGTAGTAGGAGATCTGCCCAATCTAGGCTTATAGCTTGTTTTGTTATTTACTGAATTGAGATTTCTTTTACTGGGGAATTGGGTTGGAAACAAAGTAGCAACGGAACAAATGGGCACTGCCCAGGGTCATCTAACATGACCACACACAGGCCAACATTCTTCCTACAGAATGTGGAGGGCCTTGACTCAGGCTTCTAGATAAAAGACCCCCCCTCCCCCCAATCTCTGAACTTTCAGCAGACACTGAGTGGCACCCAAACCCTAGCATTTCTTTGTAAAGAGTTCCTCAGTGACATTACAAAAAACCAGGATGTGCTTGGATTATGCAGGAAGAGCATAAAAGCATTATGCCTGGAGAAATTTCAAGGTAGGGTAAGATTTATCACATAAATCTAGTCCACAGGGATAAAAGTAAAAAGGACAAGGCTTGTGATCTCAGAGGAAGGTAGGAGATCGATGCCTTAACTGTTAGTAAAAGAAAAAGTGTTTATAAGGAAATTATAAATTAAAGGAAATTTATAAGGAAATTAAAAGGAAATATAAAAGATGTCAAGATGGGATGACCCACCAGCACAAAAGTATTATACCCAGTTCTCAGGATTCCCAGAAGAAGTTTAAGAACTGCTGACCCAATGTCGTGAAACAAAAGAGCCTTTTTATTTGAGTCAGACTCGGATCACAAACATTCCCACTGAGCAGGACCTGAGTGTGACCCCTCGTCTAGGGGCTTGGCGTTTTGTATACAGGCATAAACAGGGCTTCTCGGACTTTGGGATGATAGGGGGAGATGACAAGGGAAGTTATCCTTTAAACAGGATATCATTTGTTCAGGCAGCAGGGTGGAATCTTGCAACTGGGGGGCGTGGGGGACTCTTCTGACCTGGGAAGTAACCTTATGGTGCCACCAGGAACTAGTGTGTTTTTACAAACTGGCCATAGCTGTCTGGGAATACTTAATTGCCCTCCTCTCATGGCCCAAACATGGGGCACTTATCTTCAAGAATGCTTGGTCATCCCTTCTCCCAAGGACAGGCTCCACCTGCACTGGGACGTGCTAGCCATCCATCTATCAGAGAGAGTGCTAGCCTCAGCAACAATAATTAAGGTGGGGGGGGCTTAGGGATGTTGCCATTTGTCTATTCTCTACCTGGCATCTGTCGCTCCCAGGGTGGGGGGAGTGTTCGGTACTGAGTGCCACCAAGAAAACGGGAATAGCAATATTTCAGTGCCAGACTGGGTCCTCTCTGAAAGACCTGGGAGGGGAGCTCTGCAAGAGTGGTGGTGAGAACGAGCAGGCGCTGAGGGTGGGAGGAAGAGAAGATCTGCCAGGTGAGGGGCAGGTTGCCTACACCTCTTCAATAATCCCCCCTCTGCTAGTGAGGTCAAGCTTGTGCTCTCTAAAAACCCAGATTGTCTGTGCTGGCTGGTTGATATTGGGACCTCATTACCATCAGTTGAATGGTCCCCAGTCTCTGCTTCATATACTGCGAAAGCTTATTATTTATGCATGGCCCAAAAGTGAGTAAGAGTAAAACCATAATTAAGGGTTCCGTGATGGTGGAGATGAGGATAGTTAGCCAGGGGGAAGAATCGAACAGTGAGTGAGTGACATCAACTTTTGGAGTTCTCTTGTTCCCTTTGGCGCCTATCTATGCTTTCTCTAATTTTAGCGAGTGACTCCCTAATAACTCCAGAATGGTTGACATAGAAACAGCCTTCTTCACGCAAAGCAGCATATCGTCCTCCCTGTTGTAGGAACACTAAATCTAACCTGCACCTGTTCTGCAGCACCACCCCAGCTAGAGAGCCGACATTTCACTCTAGGTGGGAGATGGATTTTTCCAAATGTTGGATGTCCTCATGTATGTCTGCTCTCAATGTGTTGTAATTCTTTCCTTGTAACATCTGTGTGGCTATCTCAGTATCTGCTCCGGCTAACCCTGTCCTAGAATTACAGCTAAAGTCAGGAAGATAGGTTCCTTTTTCTGCCCCATGGGGTCTCCTCCGACATGACCTACTAGGTTTTTCAGCACTAGGTATTCTGAATAATAAGTTATGTGGGGTACTACCTGGATCTAGAAACAGAGCTCCTAGGTGGTAGAGGAATTAAGGACCTCTCCATGCTTGCTCGGGATTTGATAATCCATTTGGAGTGAACAGTGGGTATTATTTGATTGCAGAGAAGCCGGTGTGACAAGGGAACCTTCCCCAGACTGGTGCCTTGTTCCAATATGCTCTGTAGACTTAAGGCTGGGCCTTCCTGGGACCACCTGCATGCAGTGTCCTTCTTGGACTTATCTGGATATTAATCTGATACCTTAATCAAAAGGGGGTCTACCATTACCACATAACCAAGAAGAGGTGGTTAGCTCTGGCTGGGAGATGGTCAGAATTTGGAAGGTCTTTAACATCATCGACCAGGGAGTGGGGTCTACAGGTTCTGTGCATTTCAGGAAAGATTCCAGAGCTGGAGATGGCTGCGGGGCTGGGAGGGAGAGACTGGGAGAATGGTAGCCATCAGTCTGAGGACTGACATTGGCACAGGTTCTCCCCGTGCAGGGCTTGGCAAACTCTGATTTGGCATTACAGCTACTGGCAGGGGGACTCACAATTGGTTTTATGAAGAGTCTAACTGTAAAAAGGAGTCCGAGACTAACTCCTCCAATGATGTGGAGTCAGAGGCCCCAAGATCTCCCAGCTTCCCATCTTTTGCTTGTTTCCCTTTGTCTGTGAACCTCAGTAAAACTTTGGAGTTGTCTCTCTGCCGGGCAACTGTGATAGTCTTCCCTGGACACCCTCCATGTCGTGATCCTCCTGAGCAGTGTCTCACATCCCCAAGAAGCACATTAGAATTGTTCTGGACCCCCACATATAACAGTCTTTTTCTCCCCGGTACATGTCTAAAATGTCTTCCATGGACATTGGGGGTATGAATGTTGTAAAGTCTTTTGAGTGTCAGGCCATGAGTTATCAGCCAGCCAGCACAGATCAAAGGTCCAATCTGGTCCCAAGTGGCTTCTTCGTATGAGCCAGTTGGGCAAGATAACTAGTCTCAGGGTTCTTGATTGTCCAGGTCAGGTCAAGGGGCTGGTGTGGGTTTCCAGTCTCCAAATGGAGGTGGGGGCTGGGACAGCAGTACACACAGCAAAAACAGCAAGCCTAAGACCAAGTTAATTTTAATTTGAAGGGATTGGTGCCCTTTTGACCTCTCCATTCCAGCAGCATCCATGAAGGCTGGTGATCTTCCTCTGGGAAGAGGGGATTAGCTGGTCTCATGTGAGTGTGGTGCACCCAGGCAGTGATCCTGTCCTTTAACAGCAGTCGCTGTGGTCAGCAAGACGATATAGGTTCCTTTCCACCTGGGTTCCAGCCCATTCCGGTGAAATCTCTTCACGTAGATCCAGTCTCCAGGTCAAAACTTGTGTGGTTCCGGAACCGGGCCTGCTTCATGGAGGGTATGTAGTTTAGGCCAAACCTGCTCATGAGCCCACTGGGTTGCTCTGACTTTAGTTATTAATTCATCGTCTTTTAATTCTGCAATAGCTGCTGATTGAAGGATAGGCACTATAGGAGTGGGGACACCATACATAATTTCAAAGGGATTAATCCCATCCAGTAAGGAGAGTTCCTCACCTGACACAAGGCAATGGAAGGGAGCATTACCCAGTCCCTACCAGTTTCCATGGCTAATTTGGTCTAGGTCTCTTTTAGCATTCTATTCATCCTTTCTACCTGGCCTGAACTTTGGGGTTGGTATGCACAATGTAATTGCCAATCTACCCCAATAAATCTCATGACACCCTGGCTTACCTTGGACACAAATGCTGGCCCATTGTCTGACCATATCATATGAGGGTAGAATATCTTCCAGCAACTTCTTAGCCTCTACATTTGCAGCCTCTGCCTTTGTTGGGAATGCTTCTGTCCATCCAGAGAAGTTGTTCTCCAACACCAGTAAGTACTTGTAGCTGTACTTTCCTGGTTTGATTTCTGTAAAATTAACTTCCCAGTGGGCCCGGGTCTCTTACCTTGCAGATGAGAACCTGGATATTTGGTAGTGTTGTGGGTGTTGGTTAGTTGGCAAGCTTTGTAGTTTGACACTATGTTCTTGATAGTATTTTGCATGTCTCTGAAAGTCACTTTAGATTGTCTCACTGTGTTAGCCATCTGTCTTATTCCCATGTGAGTGACTCTATGGATTTTCCTGAGAATAGATCTTGCCAGAGAGGTGGGCAATATTAGCTTACCTTTAGCCATCTGCCACCAGCCCTCTGAACACTGGCTCAAGGCATGATTCTTGGCCCATTTCATCTCTTCTTCCATATAGACTAGGTATTCTGATAGGTTGGGGTTGGGTTGTTCTGATAGGGTTGCAGCCAACATAGAGGTGGTTGTTTCTCCCAGGGCTACCTCTTTGGCAGCTAAGTTGTTACCTCTAGTCACTGCCATTATTCCTTTCTGATGGCCTGGACTGTGTATTATCTCCACTCTCTTTGGCAGATAGAGGACTTTGAGTAATTGGAAAATTTCATCTTTGTTTCTGATAGTTTTTCCTTCTGCAGTTAGGAGTCCTCTCTCTTGGTATATGTTTCTGTGTATGTAAGCAGTTACAAATGCATTTGGGCTGTCCATGTAGCTGTGACAGCCAACCACTTTCCCATGATAAGGGCCTGGGATAACACTATCAATTCAGCCCTTTGAGTTAAGTACCTGGAGGGAGAGACTGAGCCCAAATTGCCTCTTTCCCCTTGGATACTGCTGTTGCTGCTTTCCTTTGCCTTTCTTGAATGAAACTGTGTCTGTCTGTGAACCAAGTCTGTTCTGCTCCTGGCAAAGGAGAGTCCTTTAGGTCAGGTCAAGTACTGCATACTTGGGCCAGGATTTTGCTGCTCTGGTGTATAGTCTAGATCAGGGTCAGAGAGAATCGTCACAGGATTTAAGGAAACAGGCAGTTGGATAGTAACTTTGCCAGAGCTGAATAGTAAGGTCTGATGATGAGTCATGCGGGCTTTACTGAGCCACCTGTCAGGTGGCTGTTTGAGTACTCCTTCGATTGCATGGGGGGTAGTCACAACTAAATTTTGCCCCAAAGTCAGTTTATCTACATCCTTAACCAATAATGCTGTATCCTCAATGATAAGGAAGCAAGGTGGCCATCCTGCTGCCACAGGGTCTAGTTTCTTTGACAAATAAACCACAGGCTGTTTCCAGGGCCCCAAAATTTGAGTCTATTCCTTTCCATTAGTCAACATACAAGTGAAATGGCTTAGTGATGTCTGGTAGCCCCAAAGCAGGAACTGACAGTAGGTCATGCTTTATTCTCTCAAAAACCCTTTGATGATCTGGATTCCAAACAAAGTCTTTGGTTTCTCTGGTGGCTTCATATAAAGGTTTGGCTATTTCAGTGAAACAAGGAATTCATAGTCTTCAAAAGGCTGCAGATCCCAAAAACTCTCTTGCCTATCTTGGGTTCTGGGAGTGGGGATGTTGAGAACAGTCTCTTTTCTTGCTGTGGAAAGTCACCACTGGCCCTCCTTTCAAATATAAGCAAGATCTGTGACTTCAGTCTTTTAGAACTGTGCTTTCTTGGCAGATGCCAGATATCCTATGTCCTCCAGAGTACAGAGGATCCTGGTGGATACAGAGTCTCCAGAGTATCCCATGTTCTCCAGAGTCTATAGGAGATTTGGTTCTTTTTCTTGGCACCCTATCTGGTTTCTTCTGCAATTAAAAGGTCATCAACATACTGCACAAGGATTATATCTGGATTATTGACTCTATACTCACCCAGGTCCTCATGCAAAGCTTCATAAAAAATAGTGGGTGAATTCGTGTAGCCTTGAGGGAAGCAGGTCCAGGTGAGTTGAGCATTAATGCCTCTTTTATGATCATGCCATTCAAAGGCAAAGTATTTCTGGCTTTTGGGAGCCAGGGATAAGCTGAAGCATCTTTTAGGTCCAGAACAGAATACTATTTCTGATCTGGAGGTAGAGAGCTCAATAATGTATAAGGATTAGGCACTGTGGGGTTTATGTCCATCACCCTGTGGTTAACTTCCCATAGTTCCTGGCTGGGGCAATAGTCATTGTACTTTGACCTCTTCATAGGCAATAATGGGGTGTTCCAGGATGACTGGCATGACCTAAGGACTCCTAAGGCCAACGGTTTCCGGATATGGGAAATGATCTGTTCTGTGCCTCTTGAGGCATGGGATATTGGAGGACCTGTATTTGTTCTGCTTCCAGCTTGAGCTCCACAAATACAGGGGGTTGATGTTTTGCCAACCCCATGCCACCAGTTTCGGTCCACGCTTGGGGCACTCTGCCAGCCAGGCATATAGGTCTTATTTGGGCAGGCTGGTGACTCGTATAGTCTATACTCAGTCTCTGAGGCCAGGCCAAGTGTCAGCACCTGAATTAGATTACTGTTTCGGTCCATTAGCTGGATTTCCTCAGGGTTAAAATGAATCTGGGTTCTCATTTTGGCTAGTATCTCTCTCCCCAGTAAAGGGTAGGGACACTCAGGAATAACTATGAATGATTGAGATACTTGTCCCATTCCCAAGTCCACTGTTCTTTGGGTAGTCCATGAATATTTTGGACTACTGTGGCAATAGACCCGGGGATGTTCCTTATCTGTGCACGTATTATAATCCCAAACTGATCTCCTGAGGGAAAACCTCTCATCAATATCGGCTTGATTCTAAGTTGGAGTGCTGTTGGCTCCGGAACATTCTTCCGGGCCTCCAGGATGATGCATTCCTTTTCTGCTGTGAAGAGAATCTGCATCAAATGCTGAGAATCATCCCAAGTGGACTGATGGGTAAAAAGGATGGAGTCTAAGAGACCATTGAGCTATTTAGGGTTGTTAGAGAACCTCGCATGCTCTGTTCTCCAATTGTAAAGATAAGCAGTAGCAAAGGCCAATACTGATGGGGGTGGTTTTCCTGTTCATCGATGGGCCCTGTTGT
This sequence comes from Apodemus agrarius, assembly GCA_964023405.1. Taxonomy (NCBI): domain Eukaryota; kingdom Metazoa; phylum Chordata; class Mammalia; order Rodentia; family Muridae; genus Apodemus; species Apodemus agrarius. Next base: position 137,470,156 of record OZ030009.1, on the reverse strand, counting down.
CCTCAGGGGTAAGATAGTGGAATCTGTCTCCGTCTCTATAGCCTGGTGTGATATGGCCTGCATCAGAGAGGTAAGCAAGACTTTTATACCCTCATAGCCTCAGTTACAGAAATCCCTGTTTATGGGCCAAACACCCCAAATACCAACGATGAAACTGTAATGTACAGGCCGGGACCCCAGGCCAGGCAAATCTGCCAGAAAGTGAACTTTAGTTAGAGAATCTTCATTTGAAAGGACACACTTCCCTAGCTGGTTTTGAATTGGAGATCAGAAGCCTTTTCTGGAGCTCTGGACATGAATACAATAGGCAAACAAAGAGAGGAAGGAACGATATCATTTCAGTGGCTAAGCAGTACAGACTGAGGCCATAATTCCTTCTGCTTGATGTTACTGTGAAGTTTGCTTTTTATGTTTTCATTTTTTTTTTTTAATTTTTTTTTAATTTTATTTTCTATATTCTATGTTTACATTCCAAAGGCTTTCCCCTTTCCCAGTTCCCACCCACCATAGTTCCCATAGTTCCTCTCCCCCCCATCTGTTCCCCAATAATTCCCCCTCCCCCCTCGGTTTCTTTACTAAACTGGAAGCAATCTTTACAGGCCCAGGGTCCTCTCCTTTCTTCTTCTTGGGAATCATTTGACTTGCTATTTGTGTCTTGAGTATTTAGGGCTTCTGGGCTCATTAATATCCACTTATCAGTGGTTGCATTTCAGGTGCATTCTTTTGTGATTGGGTTAATTCACTCAGGATGATATTTTCCAGGTCTAACCATTTACCTACAAATTGCATGAATTCATTATTTTTAATTGCTGTGTAGTATTCCATTGTATAAATATACCACATTTTCTGTATCCATTCCTCCTTTGAGGGATATTTGGGCTGCTTCCAATTTCTGGCTATTATAAACAAGGCTGCTATAAACATAGTGGAGCATGTGTCCTTATTGCATGCAGGGGAATCCTCTGGGTATATGCCCAGGAGTGGTATGCCAGGGTCCTCTGGAAGTAACATGCCCAATTTTCTGAGGATCCGCCAAACTGATTTCCAGAGCGGTTTTACCATTTTGCAATCCCACCAACAGTGGAGGAGTGTTCCTCTTTCTCCACATCCTCGCCAGCACTTGTTGTCTCTTGAGTTTTTAATCTTAGCCATTCTGACTGGTGTGAGGTGGAATCTCAGGGTTGTTTTGATTTGCATTTCCCTGATGACTAATGATGTTGAACATCTTTTAAGGTGTTTCTCGGCCATCCGAATTTCTTCTGCTGAGAATTCTTTGTTTAGCTCTGTGCCCCATTTTTTGATAGGGTTATTTGGTTCTTTGGGGTCTAACTTCTTGAGTTCTTTGTATATATTGGATATTAGCCCTCTGTCGGATGTGGGGTTGGTGAAGATCTTTTCCCACTTTGTTGGTTGCCGTTTTGTCCTTCTGACAGTGTCCTTTGCTTTGCAGAAACTTTGTAATTTTATGAGGTCCCATTTGTCGATTCTTGATCTTAGAGCATAAGCTATTGGTGTTCTGTTCAGGAACTTTTCCCCTGTGCCCAAGTCCTCCAGGGTCTTCCCAAGTTTCTTTTCTAATAGTTTCAGTGTGTCTGGTTTTATATGGAGGTCCTTGATCCACTTGGAGTTGATCTTAGTACAAGGAGATAAGAGTGGGTCAATTCGCATTCTTCTGCATGTTGACCTCCAGTTGAACCAGCACCATTTGTTGAAAAGGCTATCTTTTTTCCACCGGATGGTTGTGGCTCCTTTATCAAAGATCAAGTGACCATAAGTCTGTGGGTTAATTTCTGGGTCTTCAATCCTATTCCATTGATCTACCTGCCTGTTGCTGTACCAATACCATGCAGTTTTTAACACAATTGCTCTGTAGTACTGCTTGAGGTCAGGGATATTGATTCCCCCAGAAGTCCTTTTATTGTTGAGAATAGTTTTAGCTATCCTGGGTTTTTTGTTGCTCCAGATGAATTTGAGAATTGCTCTTTCTAGATCTATGAAGAATTGATTTGGGATTTTGATGGGGATTGCATTGAATCTGTAGATTGCTTTTGGCAAGATGGCCATTTTTACTATATTGATCCTGCCAATCCAGGAGCAAGAAATATTTTTCCATCTCCTGAGGTCTTCTTCGATTTCTTTCTTCAGGGACTTGAAGTTCCTGTCATACAGATCTTTCACTTGTTTGGTTAGAGTTACGCCAAGGTACTTTATGTTGTTTGTGGCTATTGTGAAGGGTGTTATTTCCCTAACTTCTTTCTCAGCCTGCTTGTCCTTTGAGTACAAGAAGGCTACTGATTTGCTTGAGTTAATTTTATAACCAGCCACGTTGCTGAAGTTGTTTATCAGCTGTAGAAGTGCTCTGGTGGAGTTTTTTGGATCGCTTAAGTAGACTATCATATCATCTGCAAATAATGATACTTTGACTTCTTCCTTTCCAATTTGTATCCCTTTGACTTCCTTATGTTGTCTGATTGCTCTCGCTAGAACTTCAAGTACTATATTGAAAAGATATGGAGAGAGAGGACAGCCTTGTCTAGTCCCTGATTTTAGTGGAATTGCTTCAAGTTTCTCTCCATTTATTTTGATGTTGGCTACTGGTTTGCTGTAGATTGCTTTTACTATGTTTAGGTATGGGCCTTGAATTCCTGCTCTTTCCAAGACTTTTAGCATGAAAGGATGCTGAATTTTGTCAAATGCTTTTTCAGCATCTAATGAGATGACCATGTGGTTTTTTTCTTTTAGTTTGTTTATGTAGTGGATTACATTGATGGATTTCCGTATATTGAACCATCCCTGCATTCCTGGAATGAAGCCTACTTGATCATGGTGAATGATCGTTTTGATATGCTCTTGGATTCGGTTGGCAAGAATTTTATTTAGTATTTTTGCATCTATATTCATAAGAGAAATTGGCCTGTAGTTCTCTTTCTTTGTTGGATCTTTTTGTGGTTTAGGTATCAGCGTAATTGTGGTTTCGAAGAATGAGTTGGGCAGTGTCCCTTCTGTCTCTATTTTGTGGAATAGTTTGAAGAGTATTGGTGTTAAGTCTTCTTTGAAGGTCTGGTAGAATTCTGCACTAAAACCATCTGGTCCCGTACTTTTTTTGGTTGGGAGGCTTTCTATAACCCCTTCTATTTCTTTAAGGGTTATGGGACTGTTTAGCTGGTCTACTTGATGCTGATTTAATTTTGGTATTTGGTATCTGTCTAGGAAATTGTCCATTTCCTCCAGATTCTCCAGTTGTTTTGAGTATAGGCCTTTGTAGTAGGATCTGATGATCTTTTGAATTTCCTCTGTTTCTGTTGTTATATCCCCCTTTTCATTTTTAATTTTGTTAATTTGGATACTATCTCTGTGCCCTTTGGTTAGTCTAGCTAAGGGCTTATCTATCTTGTTGATTTTCTCGAAGAACCAGCTCTTGGTTTTGTTGATTCTTTGTATGGTTCGCTTTGTTTCTGCTTGATTGATTTCAGCCCTTAGTTTGATGATTTCCTCTCTTCTACTCCTCCTGGGTGAGTTAGCTTCTTTTTGTTCCAGCGCCTTCAGGTGTGCTGTTAAGTTGCTAGTGTATGCTCTTTCCAGTTTCTTTTTGGAGGCACTCAGGGCTATGAGTTTTCCTCTTAGCACTGCTTTCATTGTATCCCAGAGATTTGGGTAGGTCGTACCTTCATTTTCATTGAAGTCTAAAAAGTCTTTGATTTCTTTCTTTATTTCTTCCTTGACCAGGGTGTCATTGAGTAGAGTATTGTTCAGTTTCCATGTGTATGTGGGCTTTCTGTAGTTCTTCTTGCTATTGAAGACCACTTTTACTCCATAGTGATCCGATAGGAGACATGGGATTAGTTCGGTCTTCTTGTATTTGTTGAGGTCTGTCTTGTGACCAATTATATGATCAATTTTTGAGAAGGTACCGTGCGGTGCTGAGAAAAAGGTATACTCTTTTGTTTTAGGATGGAATGTTCTATATATATCTGTTAAATCCAATTGGTCCAAAGCTTCAATTAGTTTCACTGTGTCCCTGTTTAGTTTCTGCTTTCCTGATCGGTCCATTGAGGAGAGTGGAGTGTTGAAGTCACCTACAATCATTGTGTTAGGTGCGATGTGTGCTTTAAGCTTTAGTAAAGTTTCTTTTACAAATGAGGGTGCCCTTGCATTTGGTGCATAGATGTTCAGTATTGAGAATTCTTCTTGGTGGATTTTCCCTTTGACAAGCAGGAAGTGACCTTCTGTGTCTCTTTTGATGACTTTAGGTTGAAAGTTGATTTTATCTGATATTAGAATGGCTACTCCAGCTTGTTTCCTGGGACCATTTGCTTGTAGAACTGTCTTCCAGCCTTTTACTCTAAGGAGGTGTTTGTCTTTGACACTGAGATGTGTTTCCTGTATGCAGCAAAATGTAGGGTCCTGTTTCCGTATCCAGTCTGTTAGTCTGTGTCTTTTGATTGGGGAATTGAGTCCATTGATATTAAGAGATATTAAGGAATAGTAATTATTACTTCCTGACATTTTGGGAATTGTTATTATTATTTGTATTTGAGTGGTTCTCTTCTTTTGGGTTGGATGAGATGGGGTTTCTATCTTGTTTCTTCTGGGGTGTTGTTTCCCCCCTTGTGTTGGTATTTTTCCCCTATTATCCTTTGTAGGGCTGGGTTTGTAGATAAGTATCTTGCAAATTTGGTTTTGTCGTGGAATATCTTGGTTTCCCCATCTATGGCAATTGAGAGTTTCGCTGGGTATAGTAGTCTTGGCTGAAGTTTGTGTTCTCTTAGGGTCTGCATAAGGTCTGCCCAGGATCTTCTAGCTTTCATGGTCTCAGGTGAGAAGTCTGGTGTAATTCTGATAGGTCTTCCTTTATATGTTACTTGTCCTTTTTCTCTTACTGCCTTTAATATTCTTTCTTTGTTTAGTACATTTGGGGTTTTGACTATTATGTGACGGGAAGTATTTCTGTTCTGGTCCAGTCTATTTGGGGTTCTATAGGCTTCTTGTATATTCATGGGCATCTCTCTCTTTAGGTTGGGGAAATTTTCTTCCATAATTTTGTAGAAGATATTTGCTGGCCCTTTAAGTTGTAGATCTTCATTCTCATCTATCCCTATAATCCTTAGGTTTGGTCTTCTCATTGTGTCCTGGATTTCCTGAATGTTTTGGGTTACCAGCTTTTTGCATTTTGCATTTTCTTTAATTGTTGAATCCATGGTTCCTATGGTATCTTCAGCATCTGAGATTCTGTCTTCTATCTCTTGTATTCTATTGTTGATATTTGCATCTATGACTCCTGATTTCTTCCCAAGGTTTTCTATTTCCAACATTGTCTCCCTTTGCGATTGCTTAGTTGTTTCTACTTCTGTTTTTAGATTTTGTATGGTTTTGCTCAGATCTTTCAGTTGCTTGTTTGTGTTTTCCTGTAATTCTTTAAGGGATTTTTGTGTTTCCTCCTTTATGACTTCTACTCGTTGACCCATGTTCTCTTGTATTTCTTTAGGTGATTTTTGTTTCTCCCCCTTATTGGGATTCACTTTTTGCTCTATATTCTCCTGGATTTCTTTAAGTGATTTTTGTGTCTGCCTTGTATGGGCTTCTAGTTTTTGATCTATTTTCTCCTCTATTACTTTAAGAAATTTATCTAAGTGATCCTCAATCTGCATCTTTACCAGTGATTTTAGATCTGAGTCTTGTTTTTCTGGTGTGTTGAGATATCTGGGATTTAATTGTGTTTGTCTTGCAATGGCTTCTAGCTTTTGATCTATTTTCTCATGTATTACTTTAAGAGATTTATCTAAGTGTTCCTCTATCAGCATCCTGACCAGTGATTTTAGATCTGAGTCTTGTTTTTCTGGTGTTTCGGGGTATCCAATATTTATTGCTGTTGGGGAACTGGGTTCGGATGCCGCCATATTGCCTTGATTTTTGTTAGTAGCGATCTTACGTTTGCCTTTTGCCATCTGGTTAACTCTGGTGTTAGTTGGTCCTGTAGATACTAGCTGGTGCTTGACCCTCCTGTGGGGTTGTAAGGCTATTTCCCAGTGACTGGGATACCTGAATCACTGTCCTGCGGGGGTCTTGCTCACAGATTGCTGACAGGTGGCCTGAGTCCCCCGAGGTCTTAACCTCAGGATATCCCAGGTATTTGGTTCCGCCTGTTGGGCGGCTGCTCTGCACTGCTCCTGCTCAGGGTTTGCTGTCTGATATCCTGTTTCCCCAGGGGTCTTAAAGTTGGGATATCTCAGTTATCTGGTTCTGCCTGCTGGTCCCAAGCTGCTGGGAAGCTGGCTGGGTCCGGTTTCCAGCTTCCCTGCCACTGGCTGGATGGGAGGCTGGTTCGGCCTCCGGCTGGGTCTGGGTACCTGGCACACTGGCTGACTCTGGCTTCCTCACCACCAGCTGGACGGGAAGCTGCAGGCAATATGGCAGCTGCCTGCAGGGAGCTCGGGGTCCGCCCCGCGCGCGAGTGCAGAGTGCACCCGCTATTCTGTGCCCAATTCCCACTCCAGGCCTGAGTCCCCGAAGGTCTTAAGCTCGGGCTGTCTCGGGTACCTGGTTCTGCTGCCGCCGCCGGATGGTTCTGAGCACCTGGCACGCTGGGTGACCCTCCGGCTTCCCCACCGCCAGCTGGGCGGGAAGCTGCAGGCAATATGGCAGCTGCCTGCAGGGAGCTCGGGGTCCGCCCCGCGCGCGAGTGCAGAGTGCACCCGCTATTCTGTGCCCAATTCCCACTCCAGGCCTGAGTCCCCGAAGGTCTTAAGCTCGGGCTGTCTCGGGTACCTGGTTCTGCTGCCGCCGCCGGATGGTTCTGAGCACCTGGCACGCTGGGTGACCCTCCGGCTTCCCCACCGCCAGCTGGGCGGGAAGCTGCAGGCAATATGGCAGCTGCCTGCAGGGAGCTCGGGGTCCGCCCCGCGCGCGAGTGCAGAGTGCACCCGCTATTCTGTGCCCAATTCCCACTCCAGGCCTGAGTCCCCGAAGGTCTTAAGCTCGGGCTGTCTCGGGTACCTGGTTCTGCCGCCGCCGCCGGATGGTTCTGAGCACCTGGCACGCTGGGTGACCCTCCGGCTTCCCCACCGCCAGCTGGGCGGGAAGCTGCAGGCAATATCATGTTTTCATTTTTATTACATCTTCTTTTGTGCTTTCACTGATTGGCTGCTGCATTTTCACATATGCCTTTTGGGGAAAAAGGCTTTTATGCTTGTCCTTGCTTTTGGTACACACTGCTTATAAAATTTTCTCTATAATGCTGTTGTCTAACAGTTTTCCCCCAAAATTGAGACATTTCATCTTAAGGGGATGCTCTTTAAACAAGAAGGTAAACAACTCAAAATAGCTTCAGGAAGTCCCTGAAACTGACCAGATTCTGTAGAATCCTCCCTGTCCAAGTAAACAATAAAAGCTGAGATTCTCCCTCAGTTAGAAGGAAGCTGATATGTAAAGAAGTCTCTCAGAGGGGAAAGCCTACATAGAAAATTCTGAGACAAAACCAGCTGCCTGGTAGGAGTTCAGACCAGTCTCTTGGAGAGGACCCTAACTAATCTGTTGAGCTGTCTGCAGACTGTGCATTGTACTCCAGGTTCTAAGTATACATGTGTTGGATGGGCTTTCATGATGGTAGTTGTGTTTGAGTCATTACTGCTCATTTATGTAACTCCTCACCCATTTCTGTAAGTAACCCTAATAAAACTCATTGGTTCTCCAAGTTGGACTTTGGCCATGTTTTGGCCTGTCATGGATTCCCTATTGTGCCTGAGTAGGTTCATGTGTTGCATCTCCCCAGGGAAAGCTTTGTCACCTAATAAATATTAACTTCTCAATCTTATCTTTGTTCATGTTTTTCTATTTACACTCCCTCATTTTTACCATGAAATATTGATATACTTATCTCTAATAAAACTACCACCTACATTTTCCCAAATAGTACCTTAGTACTGTTTTCTCTGAACCCTATTAGGAACCCAAGTTATACGCACAAATATCACCAGGGCTTCTGTCAAATCACTGTAGTTCTTACTATAGTCCTGTTCCCCACAGATAATGGGAGAGAACTTAGTCAAAGTGAAGCTAATGAAAAAGATGTGGTGTTATGCTTGTTTGTGTTATTTTGTCATTGATCATTGCTTGAAACTGGTAAGAAAAGTACCAATGTTATTTCCCAAGTAATAATTCCTCTTAGAAGTAAAGGATGAGCTTTTGTTTTAGAATCTCTCTCTCTCTCTCTCTCTCTCTCTCTCTCTCTCTCTCACACACACACACACACACACACACACACACAAAAGAAATTTACAATGGCCACATTCTTGAGCAGGCTCAGTCAAGAAGTACATGCATTTGCTTGGTCAGTCTGAGGTCATAGTTCAAAAAGGAAAGGTAGTGAACACATTTTGGAATGTGCTTGGCTGAAAGTACAGAAGCTCATGTTCAAACAGTTGAAATGTCAGGAAGACCTCTAGGTATGTTCAGTTCATATCAGAAAAAATGAAACTCAGCTTGTTCAATAAAGTTTTTGTTGAGACATAAGAAAAGGAGATTATGTTAAAATAGGTGTTTACCCATAAGGACACCTGCACCACTTAGCAGCCAACACCAACCAATCTGCTCATGTCTGCATGTCATAAATGTGCCATGGACATGTTTAAAAATTATTTATGTTTACTTTTGCAGACATTAAAAAGACTAAAACAAGTTGTTGAGTAAAACTGCAGAAAATGTAATGTGTGACTACTTTAGGTAAAATTTTGTTAAGTATATTCCAGTATGCCCCTAAAGAATGATTCCCTCAACTCTTACCAAAATATTAATATTTATTGGAGCCACTTTGGACTATGATTTCAATTTACTGTTTATTTTTCTTTTAAATTTTTATTATTTATTTATTTACATTTCAAATGTTTTCATTCTTGCCAGTACCCCCTCCATGAGCCTCCCCCCTCTGCCTTCCATGACTATTTTGTTCCTCTTTCTAAATGGGATTTAAGCATTCTCACTTGGGCCTTCCTTCTTGTTTAACTTTTTTTAGCACTATGGGATATATCATATGTATTCTGTACTTTATGACTAATATCTACTCTATCAATGAGTACATACCATGTATGTCCTTTGGGGTCTGGGTTACCTCCCTGAGGATGATACTTTCTAGTTCTATCCATTTGCCTACAAAATTCATGATTTCCTTGTTTTTAATAGCTGAATGGTATTCCCTTCTGTTTTTAATAGCTGAATGGTATTCTGTTGTGGAATGAACCATATTTTCTGTATCCACTCTTCAGTTGAAGGACATTTGGGTTGCTTCCAGTTTCTGGCTATTATGAATAAGATAGCTATGGACAGAGTGAAGTGTGTGTTCTTGTGGTATGGAGCATCATTTGGGTATATGTCCAGGATTGGTAAGAGTTAGTTAGACAAGGATTAAAGGATCTGAAGGGAGTGGCAACCCCACAGGCAGTCCAATAGTGTCAACTAATCTGGACCCCTGGGAGCTCCCAGAGAGCTTCTATCAACCAAAGAGCATACACGGGCTGGTCCAAGGCCCTCTGGCACAGAGGGTCTGGTGCCATGGGGAGAGGATGTTCCTAATCCAGTAAAGACTTGATGCCCCAGGGCAGAGGGATACCTGGGTGGGGGCACCCTCTCAGAGTTAAAGGGGAGGAGAGATGCTGGGAAGGATTCAATGAGGGGGGACTGGTAGGGGCAGCATTTGAGATGTAAATAAATGAAATAACTAATTAATAAAAATGTTTAATGTATACTAAGGGAGGGATAGTTAAAAGAGATAGGAGATAAAGTCCACAAATTCTAACAGGCTCTTTATTAAAAAGATGACAAGTAGATGTGACAGATTAGAGTGGGAGGAATGTGACAAATGGGTTTTGGAAATTCTCATGTAGTAGAACAGCAGATGCTTCAGATAATCTGTACATTATAACAGGGCACTGAAAGTTAACAGGTGAAAACTGTTGGGAAAAGCAACACCTTTCCCATACATATGAGCACTGACTGTTGCTTTAATTGTTAAGATAAATAAAATTGAAATTCAAATTATTAGCTTAGCTTAATCATGACTTGTTTCTCTTTAGGTGTCCGACTACTTCAGCTTCTTCCAGGTGTGAAATGCTAAGAATCTTGGGTTCTAAGCCTCACAGTTGCTGACCTTAGGAACCATTCTCCCTTATATTCATTCCTACAAGGAGAATACCCAATCCTCACACTGTTCTAGACTCTAATGCTAACCAGTGCACCACTTATCATGTGCTATTCTCAATGTCCACACTTGCTACTGGCATTGCTTGCCTTGTTCTCATGACATATTATGGGGTTGTGTTAAATTCTCTCTAGAGGTGGAAATGTCCCAGCAGGTTGCTCTTGGACCCTACAGCTGCTTCTGTGATTCATAATCCTAATGACTTTCCCACAGTTCCCTACAGCTGCTTTTCTGATTCATAATCCTAATGACTTTCCCACAGTTGTCTCTAACTCCTGCTTTTCCACAAAATGCCAAATGATGTTTCGTTTTACAGTGAGCACAAATGCAGAAGTGCTTTGTCAAACCTATAAAACAGTTCCAACATAAGTTAATATATTTGCTTATGTGCCATTTCTTGTCATTATGGGGATGGATGTGCACTGAGTTAGCATTTCATAATATACATGTGTCTTTTCCAAACTCATCAGTGATGGAGAAATGGGATGAAAATGGTAGCATAGTGGTCACAAAAACGGGAACAAGTGGAATTTAATTTATTAGTAAGGCATTCCCCTAAAGGACCTTGCATTATTCACAGCAATTGACAGACTAACCAAGAACACAACAGGTTGCCTTGTATTTTTTCACCCACTTAAAAAACAAAACAAAACAACCATCCTATTTAATTGCATGTCTGCTGCACACTTCCAAAAAATGTAGTAGAGAGAGTGAAGGACCTATAGGTCCAGGGACCTATTCCAGCAGGTTGACTCAACCAGAGAAGGCCTTTTCTTACTACAAGTGCAATACACCCAATTAATTCTTTCACTTACAGTAAGCTGTACATGGGAAGGGAAGACTGCTTGATAAAGATTTCTCTGCTGGTAGACTGAAGTAGAGATAGCAACAGAGCAGAGATGGCCATTTGGTCCTTTTCTCACACTGTCTGGAGCCTACACTGATTTCTACATCACCCAAAAAGACCTCCAGAAAGGCCAAGATGTGGGTCTCATAGAGACCTGATCCTGATGGCTCCCTAATTTCTTCCTAACCTTATGTTGTATCCTGGAAACAAACAAGCACACAGTGTATTTCCTCTGTTTTCTCTTTGCCGTGTGTGGAATAAACTTAAGATTCTCATTTATTTATAAGAGTACATGAGACTCAGGAGGGGTATCAGCCTAATATCACTGTGCCAGTAAGTGGCAGAAGTGAAACCAAATCCCAGTTATCTGCATGTACTGGAATTCTCTCTTCCAAGAGGAAGCTCTTCTTCCTCTATGAGCAGTTTGTCTTGATATGACCATACAATTCTCCCTGGAAGATATTGTTTGAAAGTAGTGATGAATGAGCCCAGGGACTCCTGGAGAAAAGCTGTCACAATAGCCCTTGTCTGAAAACAGTACCAACCAAGCCATTGGATTGAGACATTTTTTTTTGCTTTTCTAGTCTGATTTCTTACCTAACTTAAAAATACATGAATTTGAGGCAGGTAGATTTCTGAGTTCGAGGCCAGCCTGGTCTACAGAGTGAGTTCCAGGACAGCCAGGGCTATATAGAGAAACCCTGTCTCAAAAAAAACCATATGAATTTAGCTTAACATCTGAAGAACTTATAGTAGGGTATTTTCACTTTTACTAAGTATAAACATTCAACAACAGCATTATCATCATCATCATCATCATCATCATCATCATCATCACCATCAACATCATCATCAACAACAACAAAAACAATGCCTACCAATCATATAAGGCTAGGCACCTCCTCAAATGCTATCCTAGACTTTAGTGGTCTGAGGTCACTATTGGTTAATACTCCATGCCACTTGGGTAGTATCTCACTTTACCAGGACCTTGACCTATAGAATCCAGGGAAATCAGTAGACTTGCAGTATGCTATTGGTAGTGCTTAGATCCTGTGACAGTCTAGGACAGTGATGTCATCAGGCAACAGCCATTCAAATAGAAAGATACATTCTGAGAAAAACACTAACTAAATTAATAGTAAAAATAAAAAAATAAAGATCAAAGCACAACGCTCTGAAACTGTGACTACAAATAAATAAAAAATGTTGAATGTTTTTGGTAGTTTGAAAGTGATGGACAACTGACCAAGACATAGCCTTTGGTAATCTTTAGTCAACCCGACTCTTAAAGACTACTTATTCCAATGATATTAAGACAGACACTTTGTTCACTAAGTTGCAAAGTATTTCAAGCAAATCACTAATTTAAAAATGGCAGGTTTCTCAAAAGAAGTTTAAAGTAGTAATAACAGCCTTCAAGAATAACCAGATGGTGAAGAGGAGAAGGTGAATGTGTGTGATAACCACAACTGAAGATTATGAAAAAGCCTTATGGAAACCCACAATTTTGTAAGGTAATTAAAAACTTAGCTTTTTAAGAAGGGGTTTGAAACAGATGTACCCTCCTCATATAGGTGGAGAATAGTGTTCTCAGAAGATTCTAGCAGTTAAACAAAAAAATCTCAATGCCAGTCTATTGTCCTAAGAGTTACTGGTTACACAGGCTTTAGAGGCTGCCATGGCATTTGGTTAGACACCATAACTCCATTGTAAGGCACCATTGCCAAATACACCTTTTAACTTTTTATAAGAAGAACATGTGCACGCGCGTGCACACACACACACACACACACACACACACACACCCCTACTCATCCCAGAAAAGAAACTAAAATCAGACCAAAGGATAATTACCAACAAAATCCAACTTAATGAACCAATGACTTTTACTGAGATTATTTACAGGAATATGGGTGAGGGGTTACTTATAGGACCAGAAATTACTCAAAGAAAACTGTGTCACAAAAGCCCTCCCAGCATGTGTGATAGCTCACAAAAGCTAAAAATCTGGAGCACACTGGACAGACTACAGGCAGCTCAACAGACTGAAAAATATCCTTTCTAGGTGGACTGTGTGTGTGTGAGCTTCTTCCAGGTAGTGCCATTGTCTTCTAGACAGTATGCCTAATTTTGGTTTCTTCTAGGTGACTGGCCTTATCAGAGAGATACTCTTACTTTCTTTATTGTTCATCTACTATAAATCAGTGGCTCTCAACCTTCCTAATGCTGCAACTCTTTAATACAGTTTCTTATTTTGTTATGACTCCAAACATGTAATTATTTTCATTACTACTTCATAACTATACTTTTGCTACTCTTACGGTTTGTAGTGTAAATATTGATATGCAGGATATCTGATATGCCACTCTGTGAAAGGATTCTTCTTCTCCAAAGAGGTTGTGACCCACAGAGGGAGGACTGTGGCTATAGGGGAAAAGTCTAGTGAATTTTGCCAGTTTCAGGGACTTCCTGTATCTATTTTGAGTTGTTTATTTTCTTTCTTAATGATGCTTGTGTCAGATTATTTCACCTCTCCCTAGAACCTTGCTTCACCTCCTTATAAACATCCTGTCCTAAATAGTTTCTATCAAGATGGACGATTTTAACCTCAGAGGAAACTGCTATATAATACTACATACTTTGATTGTACTTCATAGAAAAATAAATTTGGAACTGACCCAGAAGCTCATTCCCTGCTGGTTCACTTTCATATTGCCAGAGGATGCCATATGGCAACTGGAAAATAAAAGATATTAATCATCTTTTTCAGTACTGCATGCTACAATACCTACCTGCCAAGGTAGGTGACCCCATTGGTGCAGAATCAACATGATTTTTGTGGAGGCAACCAACTAGTTTCTGCTTAGATTTGAGGCTAGTTAACAGAAGGAATTCCATACTTAGTACTGTAAACCTGGTCAAAAGCCCATTGATAAAAAAGTCATGGTTTTAGAGGAGACTTTCTACCAAAATCTTCTAAATGTTTGTGCCTGTATGCATAGGGATTTGTGATGCTCTCACTGTCTCACTATTGATTAGAGCAGCTTTTACCCCCAGTGGCAGTAGTTAATAAGGAAACATGTAACTGGAAAAAATGCAGAGGCTAAGTGACCATGAGTTACTTAGCTCTAAAAAGAACATCTGTATCAATGCTCACATAACACCAGTGAGGCTTGGAAAATAAAGTAAGAGGTAGAAGTGAAAGAACTTAAGAGCTGTAGGAAGGGTAAGAGTGTTCTGTGATGCTGTCTTCTGGGCAACACATGGCCTCAAAGCAATGGTGATTAACTGCATAAAACCTCCACAAGATCAAGCCATTAATATTCCAGAGTGACTAGAGAAAGGATTCATGATGTCACACTCCTAGAAGAAGAACTGTTTGTATTTGATGGTTTATATGGGATGGATACTCACAGTCTTTGGGAGAGTGACTGGGAGGTTGCCTATACCCCAGCACATCTCTCACATCCCTGTGTACAGAGACAATACCAACTAGACTCAGTGGGGTTGTTATTTTTAAAGAGGGTATGAATTTAGGTAAAAAAAAGTTTTGGATGAGCTGAGAATTGGATGGGAAGTAAGGGTAACATGATTAAAAAATACATGGTATATGTGTGTGGAATTTCTCAAAGAATAAATAAAAATATTATATTTAAAATACTAATCAGATTAATACATGTTATGATTAGAATAAAAGTAGACCAGGGCAAATACATAGATGAGTTTATAAATAATGCTCAGACATAGCCATGAAAACAAATGTGGGAGTTAACCTGTTAGGATAAACAACCTCTTCCTTATCTTGCTTTCCTTGAATGTGATTGAATGTCTGTCAGTAGAGGTGACATATTATAATTTAACTCAAATACTGATCTTTTTGAAGGCAAAAGAAAAACCAGTATGCAAAGATAAGATGTCTGTAAAGAACTGTAAGCATTGACTGTTTCAAGTAGAAAGAGTAAACTACTATACAGCAGTTAAAGCAGTACATGACCATAACTTATGCTAAGTTATAATCAATCACATGAGTATATAACCTACTGTTTTAAATCTCAGTTGCAAAGATTCTTAATGGTCAAAACAATGAACTAGTATGTACTAATTAAACAAATGAAGGAAAATATCAAGTGGTCTAAAATTTTATTTAGTATCAGTACTCCATGTATATACCCATTAAATTCTTATTTAAATGAGATTATAGTTCTAGCTGTTGATGGATAGCAAAGAAGCAACATTCTGCCATCAGTACTAGACAAAACCTTGATTTATAAAATGGATATGAATCAGGAACTTGTGAGCGATTGCAGAGGAAAACAATCATAGGACATATTCATCAGCTAATGAGGAAATTCACCATTGTAAAAAGAAAAATAATAAAGTGAGCATTTCTAAACCCCAAAGTGTCAGATTCAACAAAATGAAATTAAAAGTATTACTTATTAAACTGAGCAACTTCCATGGACTTCTAAAATCTGATATTTTTGGTCTGCACCTGGAGCTGATCCTGTGCCACAGTGCTACACACCCAAAAACTGCCAGGAGAGCTGGTCTCCCAGGAGTGCTGACACCCTGTGAGCACAGGTAAGACCACCACTTCTGCTCAGAAGGACCCCCCCTCCCACACACACCAAACCCTCAGGACACAGGAACCAAGGAGCAGCCTGAGACAGGCTTCTGAATTCCCTCTGCCTCCAGAGCTGATCCTGTGCCATAGCACTATGTACCCAAATGCTGCCAGGAGTGCCAACACACCTGTGAGCACAAGAGGGACAAGCCACAGTCAGATACAGCAAGGCCAGCTAGCACCAGAGATAACCAGATGGTGAGAGGCAAGAGCAAGAACATAAGCAACAGAAACCAAGGCTACATGGCTTCATCAGAACCCAATTCTCCCACCACAGTGAGCCCTGGATAATCCAACACACAAGAAAAGCAAGACTCTGATTTAAAATCACAGTTCATGATGATGATAGAGGACTTTAAGAAGGACAGAAAATAACTCCTTTAAAGAATCACAGGAAAACACAGGTAAACAGGTAGAAGCTCTTAAAGAAGACACACAAAAATCCCTAACAGAATTACAGGAAAACACAGCTAAACAGGCAAAGGAATTGAACAAAGCCACCCAGGATTTAAAAATGGAACTAGAAACAATAAAGATATCACAAAGGGAGACAACCCTGGAAATAGAAAGCCTAGGAAAGAGATCAGGAGTCACAGATGCAAGCATCAATCACCAACAGAATACAAGAGATAGAAGAGACTCTCAGGTGCAGAATATACCATAGAAAATACAGACATAACAGTCAAAGAAAATGCAAAATGCAAAAATCTTCAAAGCCAGAACATCCAGGAAATCTAGAATACAATGAGAAGACCAAACCTAATGATAATAAGAAGAGAGTAAAGATTCCCAACTTAAAGGGCCAGTAAAATTTTTCAACAGGATTAGAGAAGAAACCTTCCCTAACCTAAAGAAAGAGATGCACATAAACATACAAGAAATCTACAGAACTTCAAATAATTTGAACCAGAAAAGAAATTATCCCTGTCAAATAATAGTCAAAACATCAAATGCACAAAACAAAGAAAGAATATTAAAAGCACTAAGGGGAAAGGGTCTTATAACATATAAAGGCAGACCTATCAGAATTAAACTAGACTTCTCATCAAAGAGTATGAAAACTAGAAGATCCTGGGCAGATGTCATACAGATCCTAAGAGAACACAAATGCCAGCCCAGAATACTGTACCCAGCAAAACTCTCAATTACCGTATATGGAGTAACAAAGATATTCCATGAGAAAAACAAAATTTACACAATATCTTTCACAAACCCAGGATAATAAATGGAAACTGCCAGTACAAGGGTGAAAACTACAACATCAACACCCCAGTCTCATTAATTGACAGATCACAGAAACACAAACTATACAATGATACAGAAGTTATGGACCAAATGGATTTAACAGATCATTTCATCCTAAATCAAAAGAATATACCTTCTTCTCAGCACCTCATGGTACCTTCTCCAAACTGGCCATATAATTGGTTACAATAATAGACCTCAACAGATATAGGAAGATCAAGATAATCCCATGTCTCCTATCAGATCACTACAGATTAAGACTGAACTTCGATAGCAACAAAACCAACTAAAAGGCCACATACTCATGGAATTTGAACAAGGCTCTACTCAACAATAACTTGGTGAAGGAAGAAATAAAGACATTAATGACTTTTTAAGAATTCAATGAAAGTGAAGGTACAACACACACAAATTTATGGGACACAATGAAAGTAGTACTGAGGAAATTTCATAGCTCTGAGTGCCTCCAAAAAGAAACAAGAGCATATACTAGCAGTTTAACAGCACACCTGAAAGCTCTAGAACAAAAAGAAGTAAATAAACCCAAGAGGAGTAGACAGCAGGAAATAATCAAACTCAGGACTGAAATCAACCAAGTAGAAACAAAAAGAACTATGCTAAAAATCAACAAAAGCAGGATCTGGTTCTTTGAGAAAATCAACAAGATATATAAACCTGTAGCCAGAGGGCACAGAGATAGTGTCCAAGTTAACAAAATCAGAAATGAAAAGGGAGATATAAGAACAGAAACGGAGGACATTCAAAACATCATCAGATCCTACTGCAAAAGCCTATGCTCAACACCACTGGAAATTCTGGATGAAATGGACAATTTTCTAGACAGATAGCAGGTACCAAAGTTAAACCAGGATCAGAGAAACCATCTAAACAGTTCCATGATACTTATTGAAATAGAAGCAGTCATTAAAAATCTCCCAATCAAAAAAGTCCAGGATAGGATGTTTCAGTGCAGAATTCTATCAGGATGTTCAAAGAGGACCTAATACCAAAACTCTTCAAACTATTGAACAACATAGAAACAGGAGTTACACCATGCAATTTGTTCTATGAAACTACAATTACACTGATATCAAAACCACACAAAGATCTAATAAAGAAAGAGAACTTCAGACCAATTTCCCTTATAAATATCAATGCAGAAATATGCAACAAAATTCTTGTAAACTGAATCTAAGGCCATATCTGAATGATCATTCACCACAATCATTTAGACTTCTTCCCAGGGATGCAGGGATGGTTCAATATTTGGAAATCTACATAAACAAACTCTAAGAAAAAAAACCCACATGACTATTTCATTAGATGCTGAAAAAGCATTTGACAAAATTCAGTGTCCCTTCATGTTAAGAGTCTTGGAAAGATGAGAAATTCAAGGCCCATACCTAAACTTAGTAAAAACCATATACAGCAAACCAGGAGCAAGCATCAAACTAAATGCAGAGAAACTTGAAGCAATCCCACTAAAATCAGGGACTAGACAAGGCTGCCCTCTCTCTCCCTCTCTATTCAATATAGTACTTGAAGTTCTAGCTAGAGCAATTAGACAACAAAAGAAAGTCAAATGTATACAAATTGGAAAGGAAAAAGTCAAAATATCACTATTTGCAGGTGATATGATAGTATACTTAAGTGACCCCAAAAACTCCACCAGAGAACTCCTACATCTGATAAACAACTTCAGCAAAGTGGCCAGATATTAAGTTAACTCAAACAAATCAAAGGATAAACAGGCTGAGAAAGAAATTAAGGAAATGACACCCTTCACAATAGTCACAAATAACATAAAATACCTTAGTGTGACTCTAAACAAGCAAGTGAAAAATCTGTATGACAAGACCTTCAAGTCCCTGAAGAAAGAAATCGAATATCTCAGAAGATGGACTGATCTCCCATGCTGTGGGAATGGCAGGATTAATATAGTAAAAATGGCCTTTTTGCTGAAAGCAAGCTGCAGATTCAATGGAATACCCATCAGAATTCCAAATCAATTCTTCACAGAGTTAGAAATAGCAATTCTCAAATTCAATTGGAATTTAAAATAAAAAGCTAGGATAGCAAAAAGTATTCTCAACAATAATAGAATGTCTGGGAGACATTAATACCCAGTACAGACACCATACCTATCCTACAGCTGTACTACAGAGTAGTAGTGATAAAAATTGCCTGGTATTGGTATGGTGACTGGCAGACACATCAGTGGAATACAATTGAAGACCCAGAAACGAACCCATACACCTATGGTCACTTGATCTCTGACAAAGGAGCTAAAGCAATCCAATGGAAAAATGACAGTATTTTCAGCAAATGGTGATGGTTCAACTGGTGATTAACATGTAGAAGAATGCAAATTTAGCCATTCGTATCTCCCTGCACAAAGCTCAAGTCTAAGTGGAACAAGGAGCTCCACTTTAACCCAGATACATAGAATCTAATAGAAGAGAAAGTGGGGAAAAGTCTAAAACACGTGGGCATAGGAGAACAGTTCTATGACGTGGCTTATGCTCTAAGATCAAGAATCAACAAATGAGACCTCATAAAATTGCAAAGTTTCTGTAAGGCAAAGGAAACTGTCAATAAGACAAAATGGCAACCAACAGATTGGGAAAAAATCTTTCCCAATCATTCAATAGAGGGTTAATACTCAGTATATACAAAGAACTCAAGAAGTTAGTATCAGGAGAACCAAAAAACCCAGTCAAAAAATGGTGAACAGAGCTAATCAGAGAATTCTCAACTGAGGAAAC
Source organism: Apodemus agrarius (assembly GCA_964023405.1). NCBI lineage: Eukaryota > Metazoa > Chordata > Mammalia > Rodentia > Muridae > Apodemus > Apodemus agrarius. The sequence goes on along the minus strand of OZ030009.1, from coordinate 137,450,483 downwards.
TCAAGGGGCTAAGAATCACCTAAAGAAATGTTCAACATCCTTAGTCATCAGGGAAATGGACATCAAAACAACCCTGAGATTCCACCTCATACCAGTCAGAATGGCTAAGATAAAAAACTCAGTACACAGCATATGCTGGTGAGAATGTGGAGAAAGAAGAACACTCCTCCGTTGCTGCTAGGATTGCAATCTAATACAACCACTCTGAAAATCAGTTTGGCCGTTCCTCAGAAAATTGAACATAGTATTACCTGAGTACCCAATTATACCACTCCTGAGCATATACCCAGAAGATTCTCCAACATGTAATAAGGACACATGTTTCACTATGTTCATTGCAGCCATATTTATAACAGCCAGAAACTGGAAACAACCCAGATGTCCCTCAACAGAGGAATGGGTACAGAAAATGTGGTACATTTACATGATGGAATACTACTCAGCTATTAAAAATGACTTCATGAAATTCTTAGCAAATGGATGGTGCTAGAAACTATCATCCTGAGTGAGGTAACTCAGTCACAATAGAAGAAACATGGTATGTACTCACTGATAAATGGATATTAGTCCAAAAGTTCAGAATACCCAAGATTTAATTCACAGACCATATGAAGCCCAAGAAAAAGGAAGACCAAAACGTGGATGCTTTAGTGCTTTTCAGAAGGGTGAACAAATTACTCAAGGAAGGAAATACGGAGACAAAGTATGAAACAGAGACTGAAGGAAAGGCTATCCAGAGACTGCCTCCACCTGGGGATCCAATCCCATATACAGCCACCAAAGGAGGACTGTCTCCTGAGAGACTCTGCCAGAGCCTAACAAATACAGAGGCAGATGCTCTTTGCCAACCATTGGAGTGAGCATGGAGGTCCCCAATGGAGAAGTTGGAGAAGGGACTGAAGGAGATGAGGGGGTTTGTAGCCCCATGGAAGGAGAAACAGTATCAACAGGCCAGACCCCCAGGAGCTCCCAGAGACTGGACCACCAACCAAAGAATACACATGGAGGGACTCATGGCTCTGGCCACATACATGGCAGAGGATGGCCTTGTTGGACATCAGTGGGAGGAGTAGCTCTTGGGCCTTGAGAGCATTCAATGCCAAAATGTATGGGAAGGCAGGCAGGGGCAGGGAGCGGGGAGGGGTGGGGGGGAGATGGGAGTAGGTGGAGGGTAGATGGGGGAGAACCCTCATAGAGGCAGGGGAAGGGGGAATGGCATAGGGGGTTTCTGATGTGGAAACCTGGAAAGGAAAAAATGTTTGAAATGTAAATAAAGAAAATGTCCAAAAAAAAAAATCTGATATTATTTTGGAAGGAGAACGTTGAAGTACCCATGTTGACATAATGACAGTAAATATAGTATGGTGTAATCTTTTTAGAAAGTAGCCTGATAAAATTTCTGAAAGATATGTGAAGCACATATGTATGCAAATAAATTCTAAATTTTACCTTTAGAAATTCATCCTAAGGATCTTTTAGGATTTTTTACAAATTGTTAAGTAGGTTGCCTTGAAACAAGGCCTGAAGAGCTAACAGGTAAATATATACAAAATGTAAATTACAGTGGATTCATAAAAGCAAGATAAAGCAACGTGTGGCAGCTGTGTGGGGATGAGTTGTGGGTGACAGTCCAGCCGGGTGACTAAGCAAGGGCTTTGATGATTCCAGTGGAGTACGGGAAGTATTATGATTGGAACATTAAATGTCTCTAGCAGGTTCAGGTGTTCCTACTGATGTGATATTTTGGGAGTCAAAATTTTAGAAAGGGCCTGATTAAACAGAAGAGATTGTTGTCATGTAGGAAGGCTAAACTTAGTCTTCAGTCCTGAGCTCAGTATCTTTCTGTCCATCATGAGATGAGTAGCCTCCTCCCCAACAGGTTTCTATAACCATGAGTAAAGACTCCCATGGACCCATAATCAACAGAGGCAAGGATTGATTATAGGCTGCAAGCTCTGAAACCACTGTCTACTCCATAAGTCTTCTCCCAGATAGGATCTTGCCATGCATATTTTGTAATAGCAATAAGAAAGTGTGGCTCACATAGACAACTCCTTTTCCTAAACCCTGATTCAATGCAAGGACTTGGGATTTTTTTTTTTACAGTATTTTCTGAAACCAGGGACATACAATGTTTTTATCCCATCAAACCAGAATTTCCTTTGAAACCGTATGACACATAATAAGATTCTTATAAATGAAGTCCAATGTTCGAAGAATACACCGTGATAGGAAGCAGCTACAATGTCTGGAGACGAAAATCAATCCATGCACTCTGTTACAGCATGTCACAGTGAGCATCCGCATCTGGAACCTGAAGCAACCGTGGGATTCTGTCCTAACCACAGCCAGTCAATAACTATTTACACATGGCCGACTCTTTTCCAGGCCCTGTGCCAAGTGCAGAGGGTACAGCATCAGGAGTACTGTATGGTCAGTTTTCAAATGGTCATGTGAGTTGGGAAGCGAGAGTGTATTTATATCAGGCTATTTTGGCCAGGGCTGATGTTCTGCTCTATCTGGACCCATCCCCATGGGCAGGGTGAACCATTGTCAGAGAGCTCTGCTCTCTGAACAAAGCAGGAGAAATGTAGTGCCTGTGACACACAGCCTCCAACTCCACAGTATGCCAAGCAAAGTATCTAAATGTAAAATTTTAAATTCTTCTACAGGTAAAATCAATACATTTAAGTACCAGGAGTAGACTGAAAATTAAATAACGATTCTACTGCACCAAAGGCAAAGTTTTTGGTTGCTTTACAGCAAATTCTACTGATGATTTCTTTTTTCAAATATCAAAGGTAGAGATCTAAGGAAGATTTAAGTATGCAAGAAAAATACATATCATTTATTATCTTGGAAACTTTATGCCAGGTGTTTGTTCAAAGAATACCTTTGGGGGCACACAATTTCAATTGTGTAATATTTTAAACATCTCAACTTCTCCAGGTTTGTAAAATGAGAAGAAATCTTAAACTAAGAAATAATTTGTTTTATCCACAAGACACTTTTTCCATATTTAAACTGTTAAGTAGATGAGCATTTTCATCTCAATTGTAAAGCTGTTTCATTCTGATCAGGCATTAGAAAAGGAGTTCTTTCTAGAACTCTCTTCTTTAAAGAATGAATGAAGCAGTGGGCTACTGCCAGGAGGTTTGTTCCTTCAGCCTGAATCGCATCATCTACGTCTGTGCAATGATATTTGGTGCATGTATTTTTAGATAAGCTCATTAGTCTCCTTTTGGTATTAAACTAGGTCTCATTACAGCACCAATCACACACTTAGATGATGGGAAGGCACTCTCTTTGGTCTTTAACTCTCAATAACACAGTTTAGCAATCTTTCCACAAACTCAGAGGGCAAAAACTATCAGAACAAACAGTTTTTAATATCAAGTTTGGCCAAGTTTTATGCAAGGGGTATTGATGGCTACCACATATGCTCCACAAGGCCCAAGAACACTGATAACATATTTCCGCACATACCAATGGAAGCTGTCAAGCAGGACTACAGAAATAGTCTGCTCTTAGCCTGTCCTGTTCTAAAGCATACTACACTCTGAGTATATGATATATAACAATTAAGGTTTATTTTCCTGATAGGGGTGGAGGCTAGGAAACCAAAGGGTCAGCATTTCTGCTATGTCACCACACAGAGGAAGCCACCATGTGTTTAAGGAAGCGGGCCCCAAACTAACTTTTACAGCAACATATTCTCTGCACAGCTCACCCACTGCTAAGATTAGTACCTAACTAGACTCATGTGGTTTGTGGTGAAGCAAATTAATTATTCACAGGACAAATTTTACAAAAGAGAAAATGGTTATGCATGACATGCCACTTGGATAATGACAGCGGGCATATCTGAGATGCCAACCCCCATTGCCACCCATTCTAATACCCACGCCTCTAATACCTGACAATTCTAATACTCAGACCTCCCATCACTGTCAACTCTGATGTGGCCCCACATCAATGCCTATTCCCCCACACATTGTCCACCTCACTGCCCGTGATTATTCTTCCCATGCTGCGTGATCAGTGCCCACTCCCTTACATATTCCACTAGTACCCACTTTGCTACCTACCCAGTTCCAGCCACAGCTCTTTCTTCTGAATATTCTCAATGGTCTTTCTTCTACTTGTTCTCACTACCATCCACTCCCCACTCCTGTCCAGTCCCCACTGACATTCCTCAACTCCCTATTCATTGTCCACCATCGTTGCCCATTCTGATACTCTGACTCACGGTGATCCACCACTACTTACTTTCCCACACTTCTCCATTGTACTCACTGCTCATCAACGGAACTATCCATTCTTTCCCCAGTGTTCACCACCACTGTCTACTCTTCTACGTTCTCACCCACCATGACAACCTCCAACTCTTCTCTATAGTACCAATCAGTACCCACCTCCCACCATCATCTCTCCCCATTTGTCTTCCTACATCTCACCTTTACAGCCCACTCACTTCTCCACTCTTCACACCGTGAATACACTCTCCTCCCCAGTACCCCATCACTGTGCATTTTACCGAACACTCCCTACCATCATTTCTTTTTTATTCAGTTGCATCTATGATATGTCATTTTTGTATTAGATATTTCATATATTCTTTATTTACATTTCAAATGTTGTCCCCTTTCCTGGTCCCCCTACCCCCTGAAAATCCCATAAGCCATCTCTCCTCCTTCTTTTCCCCAATCAACCCTCTCCCACTTCCCTGTCCTGGTATTCCCCTATACTGTGGCATTGAGTCTTTCCAGGACCAAAGGCCTCTCCTCCCTTTGATGTCCAACAAGGCCATCCTCTGCTGCCTATGCATCTGGGTAACTCCATGTGTACTTTTTGGTTGATGGTTTTGTCTCTGGAAGCTCTGGGAGTACTGGGTGGCTCATATTGTTGTTCCTCCTATGGCGCTGCAAACTTCTTCACCTCTTTGGGTCCTTTCTCTAGCTCCTCCCTTGGGGACCCTGTGTGCAGTTCAGGGGCTGGCTGAGAGTGTCCCCCCTCTGTATTTGTCATGTCCTATCAGAGCCTCCCAGGTGACAGCTATATCTGGCTCCGATAAGCAAGCGCTTGTGGGCATCGATAATAGTGTCTGGGCTTTGTAACTGTATATTGGATAGATCCCTAGGTGGGGTAGTCTCTGGATAGTCTTTACCTCAGACTCGGCTCCACACTTTATCTCTGTAACTCTTTCTGTGGGTATTTTGTTCCCTCTTCTAAGAAGGACCAGAGTATACATACTTTGTTCTTCCTTCTCCTTGGGCATCATTTGATATGTGAATTGTGTCTTGGGTATTCCAAGTTTCTGGGCTAATATCCACTTATCAGTGAGTGCATATCATGTGTGTTCTTTTGTGATTTGGTTACCTCACTCAGGATGATATTTTCCAGTTCCACCCATTTGCCTAAGAATTTCATGAATTCATTGTTTTTAACTTCTGGGGTAATCAGTATCCTGGACCTCAAGCAGTACTACAGAGCAATAGTGTTAAAAACTGCATGATATTGGTACAGTGACAGGCACATAGATCAGTGGAATAGAATTGAAGACCCAGAAATGAACCCACATATCTATGCTCACTTGATCTTTGACAAAGGAGCCAAAACCATCCAGTGGAAAAAAGATAGCCTTTTCAACAAATGGTGCTGATTCCACTGATGGCTAGCATGCAGAAGAATGCAAATTGATCCATTCTTATTTCTGTGTACTAAGCTCAAGTCCAAGTGGATTAAGGACCTCCACATAAAACCGTATACACTGAAACTAATAGAAAATAAACTGGGGAAGAGCCTTGAGCACATGAGCACAGGGGAAATTTCCTGAACAGAACACCAATAACTTATGCTCTAAGATCAAGAATTGACTAACGGGACCTCATAAAATTACAAGGTTTCTTTAAGGCAAAGGACACTGTCAATAGGACTACATGGCAACCAACAAATTGGGAAAAGATCTTTATCATCATTTGTTACTCTTCAATTCTTTTGACCACTCTCTTCTCTGTGTGTTATCATTGCCTACTCTCTTTCCTATACCTCACCCTCTTCTACCCCCTGGCTGTTTTCACCGCGCATTTCTCTACCCCATCTTGGTGTACATTCCCTTGTTATACTATTGTCTAGATGTCATCTCACTAAATCTATGACTTAAATCCAAGAATAAGTGGTTAACCTTCTTACATATTTAAAGGCAATCCACATTTTTTTTATCTTACATACACCAATTACCCTCATTTTTATTTTTCCCTTCTGAGATCTTAAGTCTATTTTCTTTTGATCTTATAATTAGTATCTCAGAGAGTTTTACTTTGCTTTGGGGATAGACTCTTTCTAACCTCTCATTTAGACTAAGAGTGGGTCCTGGGACCCCAAAGGTATGATGTCGCATTTATATTTTCTATGTGTGATGGTAAAATAATGTCCAATTAATAGGAATTAGACTCACTCAGGAAATAAATATCTGGGGATGTCTATTTAAGAGGTTCCAGACTCTGACCTATTACTGTGGTGGCACCATTACATAGACTGGATCTTACTTCAAAAGTAGAAAGCATGTTGAGCCCCAACACCCAACTCTCCCTGCTTCCTGGCTGTGGACACAATGTGACCAAGGGCTGTGTCATGTTCCTATACCATCCCTTATCTGCCATGATGGATTGCTTTTGTTATAAAATAAATGCTTTTGTATGCTGCATATATAAGCCTAGGACTTCTATACCTACTTCTTAAAACTCTTGCAAATTCATCCCACAGGCAAGTTCTTAATGTTGAGGAACCATATGCTTAGGTTTCTCATAGCAGTGATCCTCTCTACTTGCTTTCTGTATGACCTTTCTCATCAACATGACAAACATGAACCGAAGGGTGGATGATTTGTACTGACTCACAGTTTCAGGGGACTTAGTCCATAGCTTTGTGGCTGCATGTGCTTGGTTAGCATATCAATGACAAGCACAAATGGTGAAGGGGAGTTATTCACTTTAAAGTGGCCAGAAAGCAGAGAAAGGACAATATTTGTTGGGCTCACTTGCTCTCCACTGGCTTTTTTTATTCCATTGCGGCCCCTGCCCTATAGTGTGGAGCTGTCTATACTCCAAGGTGGGGCTCAGTTCTCTCTAGAAATTCTCTCACAGTCACATACAGAAGTACATTTTTACTGAATGGATGTTTCTAAATATGATCAAGGTAGCACAAAGTTAAGTCATTATAATGTTGAATTTAAGGATGTCTATGGACACTAGCACAAAGTTAAAATAGTATCATAGTTAAACTCTAATTAAAGATCTAAATATTTAATATAGAGAGAGGCATAGAGAGTTTAAGAAAGTAAACAAAACATTTACATTACGACCTACCTTATCTCAGTCTTCTGGGCCTGCCAGACACAAAGTTCTTTCCCTGTGTGCTACACTTGCCTTTCCTAAGTTCCATCCTTTTCCCTTTTATCCCAATCCTCTGAGACAGTTCTTGACTTGTAGATCAGTAACATCGACAGAGCTGATTAAGACATGCAAAGAGACAAATACACAGGGACTGGAGAGATTTCTCAGTGGTTAAAAGAACATATTGTTTTTGCAAAGAATCTGAGTTCAGTTTCTAGCAACCACTTTGGGAAGCTCACAACTGTCTGTAATTCCAGCTCTAAGGGATCTGATGTACTCTCATGAATCTTGACCCCCACAAAATTAAAAATAAGATCTCCTAAAAATGGTAATACCTAGCCTGGAAGTGGTGGTGCAGGCCTTTAATCCCAGCACTTGGGAGGCAGAGGCAGGCAGAGGCAGGCAGAGACAGGCAGACTTCTGAGTTCAAGGCCAACCTGGACTACCGAGTGAGTTCCAGAACAGCCAGAGATTCTGTCTCACAACAACAACAACAACAACAACAACAACAACAACAACAAAAGTGGTGATACTTATATTTTTATAAAAGAAAGCACAGGCTGGAAAATGGAGAGACAGAAGATACCCTAGCAGTTCTTAGAATGGTAATGTGTTATACTTGGTCACAAAACAAAATACCCTGTCTCAACCAAGGTAGAAAACAAGGACTGACACATTAGGTTTGTATTCTCAGACAACCATATGTGTGCAATGATAGTGAATAACTTCACTCACACTCAGAAACATATACATAGCAAATGTACCCCCCCACATACACTCACGTACACACACACACACACACACACACACACACACACACAAACTAGAAAACAATATCATCAAATGACCAGATATGGTGTACACCAAATCAGAGGAGGTTGAGGTAGGATGATGAGTTTGAAAACATCCTGGAATAGAGCACGTCATTCAGACCATCTTCAGCTACACAGTAGACCTTGTCTCAAGCAGAATTATTTACGGTGGTATATGCCTGTCTTAGTCAGGGTTTCTATTCCTGCACAAACATCATGACCAAGATGCAAGTTGGGGAGGAAAGGGTTTATTGAGCTTACACTTCCACACAGCTGTTCATTACCAAAGGAAGTCAGGACTGGAACTCAAGCAGGTCAGAAGCAGGAGCTGATGCAGAGGCCATGGAGGGATGTTACTTACTGGCTTGCTTCCCCTGGCTTGCTCAGCCTGCTCTCTTATAGAACCCAAGAATACCAGCCCAGAGATGGCACCACCCACAAGGGGCCCTCCTTCACTTGATCACTAATTGAGAAAATGCCCCACAGCTGGATCTCATAGAGGCACTTCCCCAAGTGAAGCTCCTTTTCCTATGATAACTCCAGCCTGTGTCAAGTTGACACACAAAACTAGCCAGTACAATTGACCCCTTGTCAACTTGACACACCAACATATCACTATTAAGCCTCAACCCTTACTTTCTTATTCATTCCCAAGATGTAAATAACGTAAAAAGTCCCACAGTCTTTACATATTAAAAGTTCAACCCTTTTAAAATGTCCAATATCTTAAAATTCAGTCTTTTAAAAATTCAAGTCTCTGAACTGTGGGCTCCACTAAAATACCTTCTTTCAAGAGGGAAAAATATCAGGGCACAGTCACAATCAAAAGCAAAACTCAAACTCCAATGGTTCAATGTCTGGGATCCAACTCACGATCTTCTGGGCTCCTCCAAGGGCTTGGGTCACTTCTCCAGCTCTGCCCTTTGTAGCACACACCTTGTCTTCTAGGCTCCAGCTGCCTGTACTCCACTGCTGCTGCTGTCCTTGGTGGTCATTGCATAGTACTGGCATCTCCAAGCCTCAACTCTTTTGCATGACCCCTTCAGTCCTGGGCCATCAATTACAACTGAGGGTACACTTTCACCAATGGCCTTCCGTGGCCTCTCAGCGTACCAAGCCTCAGCTGTTCTTCATGATGCCTTCATGCCTTCAAAAGCAGTACCACCTGGGTGACTCTTACACAGTACCAAGTCCTGCTACAGCACGAGGCACAACCTTGGCTATCTGGAACACACTCTCTGTGCTCTCAGAAAACACATCCCAGAAGATTTCACCTCAGTGATGCTGGTCTCTTCTTACTCACCACTAATTTCTTAGCTCCAGCTAACCAGCATCAATAGTCCCAGTAACACAAAGGTTGACTTTAATGGTTTTGGTATCTTGTTACTCACAGCTGATTCTTCAGCCCCAGCTAACCAAAACCACAGAATCTTCATGGCCCTGATAAGAGTCTTTAATTTTCCCTCTGAAACTTCACAAGCCAGGCCTCCATCTTCTGCCTTGTTCTCAACATTATCTTCCAAGCTCCTACACAACGGTCTCACAAAGGTCTCATCACTGAATGGACCATCTAGCCCAAAGTTCCAAAGTCCTTCCACAGTCCTCTCCAAAACATGGTCAGGTTGTCACAGGAATACCCCACTACGCTGGTACCAATTTGTCTTAGTCAGGGTTTCTATTCCTGCACAAACATCATGACCAAGATGCAAGTTGGGGAGGAAAGGGTTTATTGAGCTTACACTTCCACACAGCTGTTCATTACCAAAGGAAGTCAGGACTGGAACTCAAGCAGGTCAGAAGCAGGAGCTGATGCAGAGGCCATGGAGGGATGTTACTTACTGGCTTGCTTCCCCTGGCTTGCTCAGCCTGCTCTCTTATAGAACCCAAGAATACCAGCCCAGAGATGGCACCACCCACAAGGGGCCCTCCTTCACTTGATCACTAATTGAGAAAATGCCCCACAGCTGGATCTCATAGAGGCACTTCCCCAAGTGAAGCTCCTTTTCCTATGATAACTCCAGCCTGTGTCAAGTTGACACACAAAACTAGCCAGTACAATGCCTATGACTAGGAGGCTGACATGGGATGGTGGAGTTTGAGGCTAACCTTGACTACATAGCAAGCTTCATTTTATTTCAAACAAAATGAAAAAAATACAGAAAGAAAACACAGGAAAACAAAATCCAATGCCAAAGGTAAATATTCTAGTGAGGATATTGTGACTGAAAAATATACATAGAAAAAAATTTCGAGAGAACTTTGGTTAGTATTCAGGACTCAGAAAGCGATGTTCTGAAGTCTATAACTCCAATCAGTCCTAAATCCTGAATCCCTGCAGCTTCCCTTTATCAATTTGTTTTGGAGTCTGCTGTATCTGACCTCATCCTTGCCATGGTCTAGGCTTCGAAATGCCTGGAACACAGGCTGGCTGAGGAAAACTCTTCAGGGAAAAGTGTTTCTGAAAAGCACATAGCAGTGTCTTCTTGTTCTTGCCCTTTTCTTCTTAAGTGCTCCCTCTGCTCTTTCAGAAAATTTCTGTTTAAACTCAACACTGGAGTTGTCCAGGTCTGAGCAGGCACCCACACAAACTATATGTATAGATCTCCTCTGTGGAGATGGTTGCCTCTCAGGAACTCTGTTTCCACTTGTCAAAAGGATAAAAGAAGTCAGGAAATTTTCATGCTAATATTTCAAAGAGAAAGTCTTATAAAACACCAGGCAAGAAATTACATACATTGAACAGTCCATAAATACATAAACACCATCAGCCTTTTGCATTTGCTTTTTTTTTCTATCCACAACTACGAACATAACTTTGGTTAAGATTTGTAGTTATACTCTGACCTTCTCTTACTCTCTCCCATTCCTGCCATTTTCCTCCTTCCCAAGCCCCTTTCCTAATCTCATGCTGTTTTTTTTTAAAAAGGCAACCACACCATATCCAGAAGACACATTTCACAGTGCATCTCTCCTTTCCCTTGCTCTTACAATGTTACAGACCTTCTTCCATGTTCCCCATTTCTTGGACATGGTAATACACACACACACACACACACACACACACACATATATATATATACATACATATACATACACGTGTGTGTGTTTGTGTGTGTATGTGTATATGTATATTCATATTGATTTTTTTAATCAGAATATAGTGAATTAATTTTTAAAATTTTCTATATTCTTTGTTTACATTCCAAATGCTTTCCCCTTTCCTGGTTCCTCCCTCCCCATAAGACCCATAAGCCCTCTTCCCTCTGCCCATTCCCAAATCACCCCCTCCCATTTCTCTGTTCTGGTACTCCCCTACAATGCAGCATCAAGCCTTTCCAGGACCAGGGCCCTCCCCATCCTTCTTCTTGGGAATCATTTTATATGTTAATGGTGTCTTGAGCATTCAGAGCTTTTGAGCTAATTAATATCCACTTATCAGTGACTGCATTCAATGTATATTCTTTTGTGATTGGGTTACCACACTTAGTATGATATTTTCCAGTTCCAACCATTTGCCTAAGAATTTCATGAATTCATTGTTTTTTTTGCTGAGTAGTATTCCATAGTGTAAATATACCACATTTTCTGTATCCATTCCTTCATTGAGGGACATCTGGGTTCTTTCCAGCTTCTAGCTATTACAGATAAGGCTGCTATAAATATAGTGGAGCATGTGTCCTTATTGCATGCCTGGGAATCCTCTGAGTATATACCCAGGAGTGGTATAACAGGGTCCTCCAGAGTGTCATGCCCAGTTTTCTGAGGAACTGACAGACTGATTTCCAGAGTGGTTGTACCAGCTTGCAATCCCACCAGCAGTGGAGGAGTGTTCCTCTTTCTACACATCCTCGCCAACACTTGAATGTCTCCTGAGTTTTTTCCTTTATTTTCTATATTCTTTGTTTACATTCCAAAGGCTTTCCCCTTTCCCAGTTCCCCCCTCACCTTATGTCCCATAAGTCCTCTTCCCTCCACCCATTCCCTAGTCACCCCTCCCACCACGCCCACCACCCCCATCCCCATCCCAACCCCCACATTACTCTGTTCTGATACTCTCCTACAAAACTGGATCCAGTCTTTTCAGGACCAGGGTCCTTTCCTTCCTTCTTCTTGGGAATCTTGATTTGCTAATTGTTCCTTGAGTATTCAGAGCTTTTGGGCTCATTAATATCCACTTATCAGTGATTCATTTCATGTGTATTCTTTTGTGATTGGGTTAACTCACTTAGGATGATATTTTCCAGATCCAACCATTTGCCTACAAATTGCATGAATTCATTATTTTTAATTGCTGAGTAGTATTCCATTGTATAAATATACCACAATTTCTGTATCCATTCCTCCTTTGAGGGACATCTGGGCTCCTTCCAAATTCTGGCTATTATAAATAAGGCTGCTATGAACATAGTGGAGTATGTGTCTTTATTGTATGCAGGGGATTCCGCTGGGTATATGCCCAGGAGTGGTATGACAGGGTCCTCTGGAAGTGTCATGCCCAATTTCCTAAGAAACCGCCAGACTGATTTCCAGAGGGGTTGTACCATCTTGCAATCTCACCAACAGTGTAGGAGTGTTCCTTTTTCACCACATCCTCACCAGCACCTGTTGTGCCTTGAGTTTTTAATCTTAGCCATTCTGACAGGTATGAGGTGGAATGTCAGGGTTGTTTTGATTTGCATTTCCCTGATGACTAATGATGTTGAACATCTCTTAAGGTGTTTCTCAGCCATCTGAATTTCTTCTGGTGAAAATTCTTTGTTTAGCTCTGTACCCCATTTTTTGATAGGGTTATTTGGTTCTTTGGGGTCTAACTTCTCGAGCTCTTTGTATATATTGGATATTAGCCCTCTTTCAGATGTGGGGTTGGTGAAGATCTTTTCCCACTTTGTTGATGGCTGTTTTTTCTTTCTGACAGTGTCCTTTGCCTTACAGAAACTTTGTAATTTTATGAGGTCCCATTTGTCAATTCTTGATCTTAGAGCATAAGCTATTGGTGTTCTGTTCAGGAACTTTCCCCCTGTGCCCATGTCCTCCAGGGTCTTCCCAAATTTCTTTTCTATTAGTTTCAGTGTGTCTGGTTTTATGTGGAGGTCCTTGATCCACTTGGAGTTAATCTTAGTACAAGGAGATAATAGTGGGTCAATTTGTATTCTTCTGCATGTTGACCTCCAGTTGAACCAGCACCATTTGTTGAAAAGGCTATCTTTTTTTCCACTGGATGGTTGTAGCTCCTTTATCAAAAATCAAGTGACCATAACTCTGTGGGTTCATTTCTGGGTCTTCAATTCTATTCCATTGATCTACTTGCCTGTCGCTGTACCAATAGTACGCAGTATTTAGCACAATTGCTCTGTAGTACTGTTTGAGGTCAGGGATATTGATTCCCCCAGAAGTCCTTTTATTGTTGAGAATAGTTTTAGCAATCCTGAGTTTTTTGTTACTCCAGATGAATTTGACAATTGCTCTTTCTAGATCTATGAAGAATTGATTTGGGATTTTGATGGGGATTGCACTGAATCTGTAGATTGCTTTTGGCAAGATGGTCATTTTTACTATATTGATCTTGCCAATCCAAGAGCATGGAATATTTTTCCATCTCCTGAGGTCTTCTTCTATTTCTTTCTTCATGGACTTGAAGTTCCTGCTATACAGTTCTTTCACTTGTTTGGTTAAAGTCATGCCAAGATACTTTATATTGTTTGTGGCTATTGTGAAGGGTGTTATTTCCCTAATTTCTTCTCAGCCTGCTTGTCCTTTGAGTACAAGGAGGCCACTGATTTGCTTGAGTTGATTTTATAACCAGCCACTTTGCTGAAGTTGTTTATCAGCTGTAGGAGTTCTCTGGTGGAGTTTTTTGGGTCACTTACGTATACTACCATATCATCTTCAAAAAGTGATAGTTTGAATTCTTCCTTTCCAATTTGTATCCCTTTGACTTCCTTATGTTGTCTAATTGGTCTCACTAGAACTGCAAGTACTATATTGAAAAGATATGGAGAGAGAGGGCAGCCTTGTCTAGTCCCTGATTTTAGTGGGATTGCTTCAAGTTTCTCTCCATTTATTTTGATGTTGGCTACTGGACTGCTGTATATTGCTTTTACTATATTTAGGTATGGGCCTTGAATTCCTGTTATTTCCAGGACTTTTAGCATGAAAGGATGCTGAATTTTGTCAAATGCTTTTTCAGCATCTAATGAGATGATCATGTGGTTTTTTTTCTTTCAGTTTGTTTATGTAGTGGATTACATTGATGGATTTCCATATATTGAAACATCCCTGTATCCCTGGGATGAAGCCTACTTGATCATGTTGAATGATTGTTTTGATATGCTCTTGGATTCGGTTGGCAAGAATTTTATTAACTATTTTTGCTTCAATATTCATAAGGGAAATTGGCCTGTACTCTTTCTTTGTAGGATCTTTGCGTGCTTTTTGTATCAGCGTAATTGTGGCTTCATAGAACGAGTTGGGCAATGTTCCTTCTGTTTCTCTTTTGTAGAATAGTTTGAAGAGTATTGGTGTTAGGTCTTCTTTGAAGGTTTGATAGAAGTCTGCACTAAAACCATCTGGTCCGGTACTATTTTTGGTTGGGAGACTTTCTATAACCCCTTTTATTTCTCTAGGGGTTATGGGACTGTTTAGCTGATCTAATTGATCCTGGTTTAATTTTGGTATTTGGTATCTGTCTAGGAAATTGTCCATTTCCTCCAGATTCTCCAGTTGTATTGAGTATAGGCTTTTGTAGTAGGATCTGATGATTTTTTGAATTTCCTCAGTTTCTGTTGTTATATCCCCCTTTTCATTTCTAATTTTGTTAATTTGGATACTGTCTCTGTGCCCTTTGGTTAGTCTAGCTAAGGGTTTAATCTATCTTGTTGATTTCTCAAAGAACCAGCTCTTGGTTTTGTTGATTCTTTGTATGGTTCTCTTTGTTTCTACTTGATTGATTTCAGCCCTTAGTTTGATGATTTCCTCTCTTCTACTCCTCCTGGGTGAATTAGCTTCTTTTTGTTCCAGGGCCTTCAGGTGTACTGTTAAGTTGCTAGTGCATGCTCTCTCCAGTTTCTTTTTGGAGGCACTCAGGGTATGAGTTTTCCTTTTAGCACTGCTTTCCTTGTGTCCCATAGATTTGGGTAGGTCGTACCTTCATTTTCATTCAAGTCTAAAAAGTCTTTGATTTCTTTATTTCTTCCTTGACCAGGGTGTCATTGAGTAGAGTATTGTTCAGTTGCCATGTATATGTGGGCTTTCTGTTGTTCTTCTTGCTATTGAAGACCACTTTTACTCCATAGTGATCTGATAGGAGGCGTGGGATTAGTTCGGTCTTCTTGTATTTTTTGAGGTCTCTCTTGTGACCAATTATATGATCAATTTTGGAGAAGGTACCATTTGATGCTGAGAAAAAGGTATATTCTTTTGCTTTAGGATGAAATGTTCTATAATATATCTGTTAAATCCAATTGGTCCAAAGCTTCAATTAGTTTCACTCTGTCCCTGTTTAGTTTCTGCTTTCCTGATCGGTCCATTGAGGAGAGTGGAGTGTTGAAGTCACCTAAAATTATTGTGTTAGGTGCAATGAGTGCTTTAAGCTTTAATAAAGTTTCTCTTAGGAATGAGGGTGCCCTTACATTTGGAGCATAGATGCTCAGATTTGAGAATTCTTCTTGGTGGATTTTCCCTTTGACAAGCAAGAAGTGACCTTCCGTGTCTCTTTTGATGACTTTAGGTTGAAAGTCAATTTTATCTGATATTAGAATGGCTACTCCGGCTTGTTTCCTGAGACCATTTGCTTGTAAAATTGTCTTCCAGCCTTTTACTCTAAGGTAGTGTTTGTCTTTGACACTAAGATGTGTTTCCTGTATTCAGCAAAATGTAGGGTCCTGTTTCCGTATCCAGTCTGTTAGTCTGTGTCTTTTTATTGGGGAATTGAGTCCATTGATGTTAAGAGATATTAAGGAATAGTAATTATTACTTCCTGACGTTTTGGGCGTTGTTTTTTATATTTGAGTAGTTCTCTTCTTTTAGTTTTGATGAGAGAGGGTTTCTATCTAGTTTCTTCTGGGGTGTCGTTTCCCCCCTTGTGTTGGTATTTTCCCCTATTATCCTTTGTAGGGCTGGGTTTGTAGATAGATATCATGCAAATTTGGTTTTGTCATGGAATACCTTGGTTTCCCCATCTATGGCGATTGAGAGTTTTGCTGGGTATAGTAGTTTTGGCTGAAGTTTGTGTTCTCTTAGAGTCTGCATGAGGTCTGCCCTGGATCTTCTAGCTTTCATGGTCTGAGGTGAGAAATCTGGTGTAATCTGATAGGTCTTCCTTTATATGTTACTTGTCCTTTTTCTCTTACTGCCTTTAATATTCTTTCTTTGTTTAGTACATTTTGGGTTTTGATTATTATGTGACAGGGAAGTATTTCTGTTCTGATCCAGTCTGTTTGGGGTTCTGTAGGCTTCTTGTATATTCATGGGCATCTCTCTCTTTAGGTTGGGGAAGTTTTCTTCCATAATTTTGTAGGAGATATTTGCTGGCCCTTTAAGTTGTTGATCTTCATTCTCATCTATACCTATAATCCTTAGGTTTCATCTTCTCATTGTGTCCTGGATTTCCTGAATATTTTGGGTTACCAGCTTTTTGCATTTTGCATTTTCTTTAATTGTTGAATCCATGGTTCCTATGGTATCTTCATCATCTGAGATTCTATCTTCTCTCTCTTGTATTCTATTGTTGATATTTGCATCTATGACTCCTGATTCTTTCCCAAGGTTTTCTATCTCCAATGTTGTCTCCCTTTGCGATTTCTTAGTTGTTTCTACTTCTGTTTTTAGATTCTGGATGGTTTTGCTCAGATCTTTCAATTGCTTGTTTGTGTTTTCCTGTAATTCTTTAAGGGATTTTTGTGTTTCCTCTTTTATGACTTCTACTTGTTGACCCATGTTTTCTTGTATTTCTTTAAGTGATTTTTGTGTTTCCCCCTTATTTGCATTCATTTTTTGATCCATATTACCCTGAATTTCTTTAAGTGATTTTTGTGTTTGCCTTGTAAGGGCTTCTAGCTTTTGATCCATTTTCTCCTGTATTTTTTTAAGAGATTTATCTAAGTGATCCTCTATCAGCATCCTGACCAGTGACTTTAGATCTGAGTCTTGTTTTTCTGGTGTCTTGGAGTATCTGAGACTTATTTGTGTTTGCCTTGTAATGGCTTCTATCTTTTGATCTATTTTCTCCTGTATTACTTTAAGAGATTTATCTAAGTGTTCCTCTATCAGCATCCTGACCAGTGATTTTAGATCTGAGTCTTTTTTTTTCTGGAGTGTTGGGTATCCACGATTTATTGCTGTCGGGGAACTGGGTTCAGATGCTGCCATATTGCCTTGATTTCTGTTAGTAACGATTTACGTTTGCCTTTTGCCATCTGGTTATCTCTAGTGTTAGTTGGTCCTGTAGTTACTAGCTGGTGCTTGACCCTCCTGTGGGCTAGTAAGGCTATTTCCCCACGACTGGGATACCTGAACCACTGCTCCTGCTCACAGATTACTGGCAGGTGGCCTGAGTCCCCGGAGGTCTTAAACTCGTGATATCTCAGGTACTTGGTTCTGCCTGCTGGGCAGCTACTCTGGACTGCTCCTGCTCAGGAATTGCTGTCTGGTGTCCTGAGTCCCCAGAGTTCTTAAACTTGGGATATCTCAGGTACCTGGTTCTGCCTGCTGGTTCAAAGCAGCTGGGAAGATGGCAGAGGCTGCAGGGAGTGCGGGGTCTACCCTCAGGGCACAGAGCCCAGGCTTGGCTGGTGTCCCCCAAACCGCTGCTCTGTGCCCAGCTCCCGCTCAAGGCCTGAGTCCCCGAAGGTCTTAAACTTGGGATATCTCGGGTACCTGGTTCTGCAGGCTGGATTGGAATACCTGGGAAGCTGGCGGAGGCTGGTTCCACAGCTGCCGGCTGGATGGAAACAGCTGGGAAGATCTCATATTAATTTTTATGGTTGACCACTTAACAATCACTTCTTAGAACTTTGGCTAATTGTGAGACTGTCTCAACTGTCACCCTCTTAAAAGGGAACCTCGTTTGACCCAGATAAATAACAACACTATTCTACAAATAAAATTTTTAATATTTAGAAGGCAATTTGGTTACATATCCACCTAACAAATTATAGGCAGAAGGTTTCCCCTAGGGGTTGTAATCTTCCCAGCACTAGTTTTGTTTTGCTTTTGATACAATCAAGCTTATTGTATCAGGCATATATTCTCTCCCACACAGGGGTCCTTAAATCAAATAAAAAAGCAGTTGATCATTCCACAAATATTCTTGCAATTACACCAGTTCCTGGTGTATCTTGCTTGGCAGGCTGGAATTATAGTATACAAAGTCAACAGTTGGGGAATACCACTGATGACTTTCTGTGTTATTAATAGGGTGAAGTGTTCAGATAAAGTCCTTCTCCAGTCAAGGAATTAAGAAAACAATGCTAACTAAGCCAGTATAGAAAGGTCTAGGGGAAGTGTCTGTTTCAATAGAATTATCATGCCAGAGTTCCAAATATAGGAAGGAGAGATAGTGTATCCCTTCAGGGATAGAAAGGAGGCCAATATAATGTGAACATGACCCCAGAGGAAGAGAAATAAGGAGGGAGACAAAGTCCTAGAGTCAGGGAGGTCCATCTTTTTCTGATGGACACTAAATGCTAGATAGAGCTCTGTGGTGAAGATTAATAACCTGACCCTCCATCTACTAGGTGTCCTTAGTGTCTCATCTCCATCAGATGTGATGGTAAAATTATTTTCTGGACATTGTTAGATGTTCTTGGATACAGTTTCTCCTCCCTCTACACCATCTCATCTCCTCATCTCCACTCCCATCCAGATCTAAGAAAAAGAATTCTAAGAGATAACAACAAAACATGACAAAATAAAATATAGTTAGATAAAACAAAACCTATCACATTGAAGTTGGACAAGGCAAACCAACAGAAGGAAAACAGCCGCAAGGGTAGGCACAAGAATCAGAGACCAAGTTGTTCGCACACTCAGGGGTTCTGTAAAAATACTGAGCCTAAAGCTATAATACATGTGCAGAGGATGTGATGCAGATCCCTGACAGCCTGTGAATGTTAGTGCAGTCTCCGTGAGTTCATATGTGTTTTGATCAGTTGATTTAGAGGGTCTTGTTTTCCTCGTGTCCTCTAGCACATGGGCTCTTAGAGTTTTCTGCCCTTTCTTACACAGGGCTTCCTGGGCTCTGAGGGGAGAAATTGAATGGAAAGATCCCATTAGGTCTGAGTATTACAAGGTCACTTTCTCTGAATAATGTCTGGCTGTTGGTTTCTGCCTTTGTTCTCCATCTGCTATAAGAAGATTCTCTAATGGTAGCCCAGATAAGTCCTGATATTCAAGTATAACAGAATGTCATTAGGAGTTATTTTATTACTACTTTTACTTTTTAGACCAGCAGTATCTGGTTTTACCATAGATCTCTGGGCTACCTTGACTCTGATTCTTGGTCACCCAGACAGTATCAGGTATAGATGGCAGCTGATGGAGTGGGACTTAAGTCGAACCAGATACTGGTTGGTTACTTCCACTAGCTTTGTGCCACAATTGCTCTAACAAATTTTGCAGAAAGAAGCATTGGTCAAAGCTTTTGTGGCTGGGCTGGTGTTTATGTTTTTCTTTTGGTACCCTGAAGAGTACCTTTTCATATCAAAGACTTTAGAATGTAGAGATAATGCCTCTATGCAAGCACCAGCTCAATCTCTACATGTTCAGTGAATTGTGTGGGTGATTTCTTTAGCATTAGGGCTTTTCAATCAATTTTTGAAGAGAAACTTATTATATTAGCAATACCCAGTATTTTAAGATTTATATGGGAATCCCTTGGTCAACAACTCAATTGAATGTAATCCAGTCCTGGGACTGAAAACTCATTTGGTAACAAGAAGTGGTCAATTGAGACTCTGACTCTGTCTTCATTTGGAGACTTCATTAGGGTCATATTTAGATATTTAGAAAGTTTCTACCACACTATGTTTCCATACCACCCCTCAAAATATCTCTCTGTGAATTCTTTCCTTCATCCCATCTTTCTTCTCTCTCCCTACCCAATCTAGTGCTCATTCCCCTATCTCTAGTCCCAATCAACCCATTTTATTTTCTCCTCCCATGGAGATCCATGTGTCTCCCCAGTACTTTTGTTATACCAAATCTCTCTGAGTTTATAGATTGTAGATTGGTTATTATTTAATGGGTAATTTCTACATATAAGTAATTATATACCACATTATCTTTCTTGGTCTGGGATACCTCACACAAGATAAATTTTTTTTCTAGTTTCACCCATTTGCCTGAAAATTTTATGACATCTTTTTTTAATAAAGATCTGAGTAATAATTGTGTGAATGTACCACATTTTCTTTACCCATTTTTCTGTTGAGGGACATTTAGGTTGTTTGCAATTTCAGCCTATAATAACTAAGGCCATAATGAACATTGCTGAACAAGTATCCTTAAGGTAGGATACTTGCCATGGTGTCTTTTCCATAGCAAGAAAAAGTAATTAGGACAAATTTAAAAGTCCTCTTTTCTTCTGTAAAATTATAGTTTTACCTTCTTACCTCAGTTTCTTCCAATTAAGCTAAGACACAACTTCTGTGTGTGAGTCTTGTCACCTACTGCCAAATCACATGCTTAGCTACCAGTTACATTCAAAGTTTTCAAGCATTGGTTTTAAGCACATTGTTCTGTCACTATCACAGAGCTGTATATATGAATCCTGTAGGGTTCATTACCTACTCATGTGTTCAGTAAATCACAACTTGCAGTTACATTCTAGGGACTCTAGTGCATATCTGGCTATTATTCTTGGAAAAAAAGGTTGGTGTGTTTAAAGGCTATGTATTTTTCTTCTTTAAATAAAAGAGAAAAATGTTAGCTGTTGTGCTCTTACATTTATTTCATCCCTTTTCTCTAAAATTCTAAAGCTGGCTTTATCTTTATTATTAGAATATATTATAGGTAAAAGAAAATGTAAAAGCACCTTGTGTCTGGCCAAGGAAAAGTTGGCCTTGATTTCAGACTAGACAAGTAAATAAGGCATCCTTGGCATATAGTATATTCTACAATGAAGAAAAGAGATCAAGGTAAGAATCTTGGAGTGATAAAAAGATACTAATTAGCTGAATGTAAACATGCAAGCTTTCAGAGGAATAATATTTAGTGCTTTCAAAAATCCAGAGCCTAAAGGGGAAGAAAAGAGTGGGATAGGAAAGGAGGGGTGCTGAAGCTACTGGGGGGAGGAGGAGGCAGGAAGAAATAACAGAAAATGAGGATGTAATAAGTAAGGTGTAATGATTAAGGTGACAATCATTGTCCTGTGCTCCTTCTTTCACAAAACTGGTGTTGTGATACAGCCTTCTAGCAGAAATCAGACCAACTGCTATTTTGACATGTTGTGAAGAAAGAAACTAAGAGTAGACCTAGTGCCTGGCAGGAATTCATAGAATCTGTAATATAGTATTTGAGACAAAGTCATGTTGACTGAAAAAAACATCCCATCAGTACTTGTCCTGGTTTCTCTGGAGAGCAAGATTTATTCAGTTATATAATTCAGGAAACTCAGTGCAAAAACTCAGACCTAGCTTATATATAGTACTACCTGTTACCTAGAAAACACGCACAACATTGCAGCAGACACAGTTTATGCTGAAGCAGACAGAAGAGGAGAGGGAAGGAGAAGGGGAGGAAAGAAGAAGGGGAAGAAAGAAAAAGGAGGGGAGGAGGAAGAAGGGGAAAAGGAAAGAGGAAATAAAATAAAGAAGAAATGAGGAGATAAAAGGAAAGAGATGTGAGGGAGAGCAATGTATATATAAATGTATGTATGTATGTATGTATGTATGAATATATGTAGACAGGGAGGGAAGGAAGGAGGAAACAAAGAAATTAATAGGAAATGAGCCTGAATGCATTGAGCAAATGTTTCTTGGGCCAGAGCAGTGTGAAATACAAGCTCTTTGGAAAACATGTGAAAGGAAAAATTTATGTGAACTCCCCTATTTTCCTCCAGAGACTTATGGGAACCAAAACCTAGGGGAGAAATGATAGAGGAATAAAATTAACGATCTATATTTAAAATTTATACAAAATTAGCAAGATTGCTTGGTAGGTAAAGGTGTTTATTCCCAAACCTGATGATCCAGTTTCATCTGGGAACCCTCATGGCAGTAGGAGAGAACCTACTTCCACAGGTTATACTTTGATTTCCCCACAAGCACAGACTTCAAAACAAATGAATAAATGTGGAAGTAAAAAAATAAACTGACAATTAAAATAGAAATTCAGTGTACAAAATGGCAAATTAGGACTACTACTATTGTGCTCACAAAAGTATAAATAGATTGAAAAGGGGAACAATGTCTTGTACACTACTAATTTCCAGTGTTTTATACACAGTGATCAGGCAAAAGTTGTTTACTCATATGGAAGCAAAGTCTTTCCTGTGTCATTATTATTTTCCATGTTCTTACAAATTGGTGATTTCTTTCTTTGTACTCCAAGACACTAGGTCAAGCGTGAAGTAAACTGCCAAGAACAACTGAAGTGGAAATTTCTGGTTTCTTTGGAGAGTAAATTGTGTCATGTGATGTTGCTCTGGAAACTGAGAGGATGTTTTGCTGAGAACAGATAAATGGTGTTTTTCTGGAAGCTGCAGGGTGATTGGGCATGTGAAGTTTTACTGGAGTGGATGCTTGAGAGGACACATGATGTTTGGAAAGGGTGTAAGTATAACTCAACAAACAGTGGGCAATGTTGTGGTATTGGTTTGACTTGCTAATATT
Source organism: Apodemus agrarius (assembly GCA_964023405.1). Taxonomy (NCBI): domain Eukaryota; kingdom Metazoa; phylum Chordata; class Mammalia; order Rodentia; family Muridae; genus Apodemus; species Apodemus agrarius. The sequence continues at coordinate 137,427,449 of OZ030009.1, read as the reverse complement.
TGCTGGTGTTTGTTGGGATTTGCTGCCACTGGTCTTGATTGACTTTGCTGTGCCATTGGTTCACCTTGCCTTCTTTGCTGATCATCACTTGTCAGGATTTTGTAGAGAAAAACCCACCAATGAATTTCTCGTGATATTCTAGTGGTTTCTTGCCTTTTCTGTGGACTCAGGCCAATTGGCACAGTCTCAAGGTTTTTTCTGGATAGAACTGCTGTTTTTGATTACTGAATGCTGTTTGTGAGTAGATCAAGCTACCCCTGCTGATTGATATGAATTGAACTGCTGCTATCTTGACAATAAATATTGGAATCAGTCCAAAAAACTATTTATGTACAGGTCCACATACCCCCTTTGCCCTATTATTTTTTCCAGTCCACTGCACCTCTCGTGGGTGGTGGTCTAGAAGGGAGGTTAGAGCATTTAAGAACCCCCTTTAAAGTAGGTTTTGAAAACTCAGCCTATACACAATACTATAAGTATGGAGTCCTAGTGAGACCTCATATGCTGATAAGGAGATAAACAAGTATGATACTGAAACTATCAGTTTATTTAGTCAAGAGTTGGGTCCTTGGAAAGAGACTTTACCCGATAATATTGTACCTCATTTCTCCCTCACCTTAATTTCTTAGCATGGGTTTCATAGTCTGTTTTCCCATGTTTAATCAGAAGCAAAATATCTGCATCTGTTCTCAATATGTCAAGAAGCACATGTCTAGTAGAAAAATTAAATACATGGATTAGCAGCAAATGTGGGATAGTATATATTTGTGATCATTTGCATGAGAATGGCCCTCAAAATCTCATATATTTGAGTGGTTAGTAGTCACCAGAAGTGACACATTTTGAAAGGGACCAAGAGCTCTGGCCTTGTTGGATTGGGTGTGGCCTTGTTAGAAAAAAATGTCTCACTGAGAGTGGGCTTTAGAGGTTTCAAAAGTCCCCACCCCACTGTCACTCTACCCTGTCATCTCTGTCTGTCTGTCTGTCTGTCTGTCTGCCTGTCTGCCTGCCTGCCTGCCTGTATTTGTCTTCTTCATCCTCCTTATCATCATATTTGTCTGTCTGCTACCTGTGGATCAGTATGTTAAGCTCTTAGCTACTTATCCAGCACAATGCCTGCCTGCCTGCTGCCCACCATGGTGATAATAGACTAACCTAAAACTGTAAACAAGCCCTCAATTAAAAACTTAGTTTTTTCAAAACAAAAACAAACAAACAAACAAACAAACAAACAGAGTTTCCTTGGTCATGGTTTCTCTTCACAGCAATAGAACAGTGACTAAAGCAATAATTTACTCCAGTGGCTGATTAGAACATTATTTAGAAATTGGGATAAAGTATCAATGGATGGCTGTGATTAATTTTCTAGTTGTGATAAGAGACCAAAGTGAGGAAAAAGAAGGAACTACTGTAGAATAGATGGAGAGGATAAATAGATTAAAAGTGCTGAGATTTGATTATAAAAATTACATTGATATGAAATATATTTATTTAATTGCTGTGTATTTATTATGTCATATACAATGTCTTAAGTACATGATAAAAGTTATTTAGTCCTCATAAAAGAGCTCTATGAAAGGTACTTACATGGATTTATTTTAAAAGTAGAGATTTAGGGTTGTCTATGGCCTCTTAATCATAATTCAAAGCAACAAATCCAATCTCAGAGCCTATGCCATCCTGTAGCAATCCACAGAGTGTCCTTATGCTATGCCCAAACTATGCTATGTGCTGGGACATTGTGAGAAGCACTTTTTGGGAAAATGGAGGAAAACAGTACCTTGGGCACAGGTAGGTAGATTGGTGTACTATAAAAATATTTCCCCACCTTCAAGAATTGACTATCCTTGTGGGTCTGAATAGGTCAGAACAAGGCAATCTGAGTATCTGATGCAGAAACTGAGCATCTCTCCACCCTGCACTACTGTGTCCTGTGCATATTTCAAAGATGAGACAGGTGTGGAATGAAAATGTAGAGTGGCATCAGGGTGTGTAAGCAGCACAAACTGAATATAAAGTTTCATTCATGCCAACTACTCATCCTCAATTCACTTCAATCTATGCTGAAAATCAAAGCAAAGATTTATCATTTCCTATACATCTCAATTGAAACACTTACCTATTTCCTGGTTTCCAAAACATTACAAAAGCATGTGCTCACAAATGCATAATTCATTACTTTTTATCAGAAAAAATATCAAAAACATGACATAAATCATAGGGTTTGATTATGTTTTTTAATATCATGTGGGCAAAGGCCATTAGGGATTGCCCAGAATAATGTGCTATTATAACTGATTGGATATCCTAGAATTCATGAAATTACTTATCTGACATGTTTTTATCCAATAAAGACGGAAATTACTTGGTGACATAAATAATGCTAAATAGCTGTGACATTTAGATTACACTGGAGCCTCATTAATAAGTTTAAAATTGTTAAATATCTAAAATTAATATTAAATATTCTGTAAACACCTTAAAAGTAAGTGTTCTTTGAATCAACCAAAACAGCATATTAGTTTTACTGTTAATTAATGAATTAAGTAAAATCTTCAGAATCATAACTCTTCTGATAATTACATTTTCTGGATATAATACTTCTGAAGGTGTGGAAATAATATTTACTTTGGTTTTAATATTTTTCATACCTGTGTTACTGAAGCACTTTACAAGTATATCTGCTGAGTGGTGACATCAATTTCACTTCAAAACTCTTGGGTAAGAGTTGTTCTCTCCTGTACTCACTGTGATGTACATTTAGTCCCCTAAATTCTGTTATTACTGCATAGAATGTTCTTTTGTGGGGAGGGTACTGAGACAGCGTTTCTCTGTATATCCCTGTCTTGGAACTTGGCTATGTAGACTAGGCAGGCAGTGAACTCAGAAATTCTCCTACTTCTGCCTCCCCACCCCTGGTCAGTGCTGGAATTAAAGGCATGCGCTATCATTGCTCAGCAGAATATTCTTCTATTAAGATTTATATCTATATAGATATTGTCTGCATGTTTGTATGTAAGCCACTCATGTGTTAGATGTGGTGGATGTGAGAAGAGGATATTGGACTCTTTAGAACTAGCGTTAAGCTTGGTCGTGAAACACGATGTGAGTACTGGAATCTAAGTCCAGTCTTCTGCAGAACCAGAGCTCTTGACTGCTGGGCCATCTCTCCAGCTGGACATAAAATCTTGAAGCATATCATTGAAAACATGTTATTCTTTACTTGAAATTGTTATCACTACTGGGGAAAACCATATTGTGTACAGTAGGTGAGAAGTATGAAAATGTCCTACACTGCTGGCAACACGCCATTTCCTTGAGTAGATGCTCTGCTTCAACAAATGGGTGTCTGCTCCCACATGCAGGCCAGAAAATGTTTTACTTGAGATGGAAAATATGGTCTGGCTTACTCTTATAAAAATGAAATCTTGGAAATTGTTTGACAACAAATACCACCATACCAGTAAAAGCTCTGTAGTTCTTCCCCATACCTGCGACAGAGATAGGAAAGAGCTTGTGAATAACTAAGCATATTCTCTTCCAGGATGTAATAAGACTGAAAGGACTCCAGCTAAAGGAAACTGACTTTTAAATGCACACATTTCTAAAGTGTCTGACTTTTTGCTAACAATGGGGTTCATGTTTAAGTGTGGCCAGGAATGAGTATTCGATTAAAAATTCTTAGAAACCTTTATTTTAGTAGACTTTAACAAATGCAAAGATATTCAAGACTGTTAGAAGAATGAATCCCAATGAGGAAAATTAGAATAAATTAAAATATTGTTCAACAATTTAATTAACCTTTTTCAATTGCAAAGCAAATCAGGTAATGCCATATTGTGCTCATATTACCTTAATGAGACACTATATACATAGAAATTATACTCAGATTATATCATAGCTAACATTTTTCTGAGCTAAGTTCTAACATTTATTTTTGCCACTCTCCAGCAACATTTACTACTTAGAAATTGAAAAGTTCCAAACAATCTCATCACCAATAATTTAATATATTTACATCAAGGTATTTTGCTTTTATCTGTGCACATGCTTATGTATTTTGAGAGGAAAATAAACACTCAAATACAGTTTCCAAAGCTCCAATTACAAAAGAAGATATATATTATATTATGCAAGTAAGCAGTGTCTTGGGCCCTGGGCGAAGCATAATAACTATTCTACCAATATGAGTAATGCATGCAGTTGTCTCTTGGAAATATTTCTGCCTAAGACATAAACAATAGACCTTTTATTTGATATTTGTGTTGGAGAAGATAATTAAACAAAATTCTTGCTCAGTGGGGTTTTGTTATTGTTTTGTTTTTGTGTGTGTTTGTTTACCAACCTGTTAGATATAATACATTCTATCTCATAAGTATTACAACCAAATAGAAGCATTCTATGTGTCTTAGGATCTCTTAGGAAGAGATCATGACAACTCTTTTTAATTAATTAATTATTAATTAATTAATTTTACAGTCCAGATTTTATTCCACTCCTGATATACCCTCTGATTGTTGCACATGCAACCTTACCACCTCCCTGTACTCCTGTATCCATGAGGATATCCCTACTCCCACCTGCCACTTCAACAGACTGTTTTTTATTAGATATTTGCTTTATTTATATTTCAAATGGTATCCCCTTTCCAAGTTACCCCTCTGAAAATCCCCTATCCCATCCTCCCTCCTCCTGCTCATCCCCCCACCAATTTCCTGACTTGCATTCCCCTATTCAGGGGAATTGAGCCTTCACCTCACCAATGGTCTCTCCTCTCATCGATGTCTGAAATAGTCATCTTCTGCTACATATGTAACTGGAGCCATGGGCCCCTCCCTGTGTACTCTTTGGTTAGTGGTTTAGTCCCTGGGAGCTCTGGAGTATTGGTTGGTACATATTACTGTTCCTCCTGCAGGGTTACAAACCACTTTACGTCCTTGGATCCTTTCTCTAGCTGCTCCCTATGTTCATTCTATTGTTTGGCTGTGAGACATGGGTATTTTGTTCCACTTTCCAATAAAAATCAAAATATCCACACTTTCGTCTTCCTTCTTCTTGAGCTTCATGTGGTCTGTGAGTTGTATCTTGGGTATTCCAAATTTTGGGGCTAATATCCACTTATCATAGAGTGCACACCATGTGTGTTTTTTTATGATTGGGTTTCCTCACTTAGCATGATATTATCTAGCTCCATCCTTTTACCTAAGAATTTCATGAATTCATTGTTTTTAATAGCTGAGTAGTACTCCATTGTGTAAATGTACCACATTTTCTGTATCCATTCCTCTGATGAGGGACAACTTGGTTCTTTCCAGCTTCTGGCTATTATAAATATAGACTGCTATGAATATAGAGGATCATGTGTCCTTATTACATGTTGGAGCATCTTCTGGGTATATGCACAGGAGTGGTATAGTAGGGTCCTCCGGTAATGCTACTGAAAGAACCGAAAGAAAAAACGGGGTGCTTCTGCACCCCATGCCTCGGAAACCGGCACACCCCAAAACACTCACGAGAGACAGACCTGATGCAATTTCGCAAGAGGGTTTTAATTTCCAGAGCTCTGGGGGGTTGCAGTCTCCCCAGTAAGGTGAAGAAGTAAGCCCGCTGAGGACTGCCTTGCCTTGCCTTTTATAGACTTATAACAGAACCCGCCTACCACAAGCTTCTAAGCCAATCAGTTCAATCCATCGGAACTTGCACTCTCTGACAGCCTACCAGCCTCTCACAGAGGCTGGAAGAACTAGTTAAGTCATTTCCGCTTACGTGGCCTCCACGCACTGTCACGCCCACCCTCCCCCACTGGAGTTGGAGATCCAGGTGCCTCCCACGTGCCCAGGCACAGGGGATTCCTAGCTTATAACCTTATCCTTTCATTCCCCACTTCCTGTCTTGTTAATAGTTCTAACCTTAGAACTAGGAGAATTAAAGGTCAGCCTCTTGTCTCAGAAGGCTCTTATACTGCTGCCTAAGTACATAATCTGGACCGCGCACACCTGGTCCCTGATGAAGGCAACTAATCTATTGACTGTATAAGTCTAACTAAGAAACAGGAGCATTATCATTAGGGGTCCTATCAGGGCAGAAAACAGGGTGGTCAAGAATACAAGATAAGGGTCTTTTCACTGAGTCTTAAAGTTTCCCGCATGGTGGCATCTAATGTAGACCATATCTCCGACTTGGAAGCGATGTGGGACTTGTGGATCTCCTCCTGAGTAGGCCTCCGGAACCTCGATGCCTTATCCATTGGAGCGCCTCGAGCCTAGAGAGCAAAGGTCCAGTCTCTGTGATCAATTTGGTGAGGATCTCTTTTACCAGGGTTCCAGCAACTGTTTCTGAAGCCTTCTTTGACAGATCCAGTAACCTGTCTGGAAGCAGCGAGGAGTCTCTGACATGCCTAGAGCATTAAAGCGAACAGTTTGAGCCAAATCTCATGTTGTGCTACACCTTTCGGGAGGACCCAGTAGATGACAAAGAAATTGGGGTAACAAAGAGGATTAAAATGGCAAGGACTATTCAGAAACAAGGGGAGAGGTACCACCCAGCCTAAACCAGTCTCCAAGGTCAATTTAGTTAAGGTCTCTCATAGAGTTTTGTTTATTTTCTCTAGCTGTCTTGAGCCCTGGGGACAGTACATCCAATAACATTTCCAATTAGTCCCCAATATCTGTTAATTTCTGACTTACCTTAGAAACAAAAACAGAACCATTGTCTAATCCAATTACCTTGGGCACTCTGAAACTCGGGAAAATTTCTTTTAACCCTGGCTGCTGTTTCCTGCCTGCTAGGGGAAATCTCAATCTATCTAGATTAACTATCTACAAGTGCTAGAAGATATTCATAACCATACTTTCCTGCCTTATCTTTATCCAGAGCTCTATATACTCTAGGTTGTTCTCTTCTAGGTCTTCTGCCCTATTTACTCTTTGCTGCATAAGCATTCACTCGCTGGCATACCTTACACTGTTTTATTGATCCCTTAAATGAGTTCATGTGTGCATTTGCCCTGGCGAGTCCTTGGCTTACTTTCTGGGGAGTATAATTCTCCCTTCTTGTGTGCACCTTTCCTTGGTAATAGTTGGTCAGATGTCTATCAATCTCAGTCCTTTTTTGTTCAGCATATTTTAAATGAGGCTATCTCACTTTGTCCCATTTTTCAGTGGATGCCTCTCGCAGACCCACAACCAGTATAGGCTCCTGTATATCTATCCTTGGAACCATTTGCTCTGCCAGGCTATTGCCCACTGAGTCTTTTCCTTTTTGACATCCTGGGCAGAGGGTGGTACTCACGGTTGTTGGCTTCATTAGGGCATCTAAGAGGTCCAAGATTTCATGTTGGTTTTCTCTGATGTGAGCAGTTCTTTTGGCATATACACCTGTGGACGTGGGCTGTGGCAAAGGCATACCTGTTACCCATGTGGATGTTGATTTTCTTGCTGTCTCCAAGTTCCGAGATCTTGGTAAGGGCCATTAGCTCCATTTTCTGCGTTGACATGCCAGGGGGTAAAGATTCTTCTACCCAGATGCCGTTTGTGCTGCCCACCATAGCAGCACCTGCTTGTCCCTGTCCTTCACGGAGAAAATTGCTCTTGTCTGTAGCAACTTTCAGCAGGGGTCAGTCTCTCTTTTTGGGCCAGTTGCTGCAGTCCTTTGGACAGTAAATATATCTGTCCTCCCCACCATTTTGGAGAGTATGCCTTGCTCCAACAGTTAGGAACATCCTGGGGTGACCTTAAATGAATGGGTTACCCTTCCCATCCCTAGGTCCATTGTTCTTCGGGTAGTCCATGAACATATTTTGGTGCCAGTGGCTTCTCGGACCCTAGATCTTTTCTTGGAAACAGGGCCATTGGGTTGGAAGACCGTGTGTTAAGCCCCTGTGTCCATCAAGAACTGAGTGGGTTTCTCTTTCCCTCTCACAGTTATCCAGGGTTGGGGGAGGTGGTCAGAACACCCATCTCCCCTAGTCATTGTCTTTATCCAGGGATAACACCTTTGCCATTTGGGGGCACTTCTCCAAAGACCTGTGAGTTCTTGCCCCCAGCTTGTTAGGACACACTCTGGCTCAGTGGCCTCTCCATATAGTATGCACATTGATTCCTTTCTGCCTTTTAGCCAGGATTTTCTGTAGCTTCCTTCTCTCATTTTTTCTTTTTATTCTCTCTCCCTGTCTCAGCAAACTATACTAAATCTCTCGATAGACTTTTCTAACAACCTGCACCACCAAATCTCTCTACAGACCTTCTAAATAACTTGTACCAAATCCCTCTACATACTTTCTCAGCAAACTAAAGTCCTTCTAGTCTGGGGTGTATAGCAAAATGCTTCTGAGCTGCACTAGAAAGGCTGTCAGTGACTCCTCCGGTCCCTGCTTCACATACCTTTGCCAAATCTGTGGGCTATCATGCCCTCAAGACTTGCCAGTGGAGTCTGGTGTTGTCCTTCAGGTGCCTCTTACCTTTCGTCTGAGGGGGTATTCTTTTCTGGCTTCCTGTATTACAAATAAAACAGTCTCAAAGAGATTAATCAGTCTCTTGGGAAATATGTCTTTAGTGAGGGTGTCACCGTGAATCAGGATAGGTGGTTTCAGATCTTCTGCTCCATTCTGTGGTCTTCTCTAAATATAAATTGAGCATAACATCCAATCTCTGTCAAACAGAACCCTTGTCACCTTTACTATCTTGAAAGACTATAAGAATTAACACCTGACTCATGTTTTGGCTATAAATTTTATATCACCTGAAAATCATTTCTGTAAACCTTTATCAGCTTTCAAGATTAAAGAGCTTGAGCTGACTATGAGACTAACAGTTTTTATCCCCGTCAGAAATCCAAGAGTGACCATTAACTGAAAATATACAGAAAGCTTAACACACCTTTTAAGAATTAGCCAAATGATAGAGATTGGTAAATACCTGAACAGTTTATACTTTAAAATGTTGAAACATTGATCTTCAACCTTCTGGCACAAGAACATCTGACAGACTTAAAGAATCAGAAATTATTAAGTCATATAATAATCTATAGACACATTGAGTTTGTAAATGAAGGGAGGCAATCTCGTTGCTCTCTCTCTCTCTCTCTCTCTCTCTCTCTCTCTCTCTCTCTCTCTCTCTCTCCATAACAGAAGCAACTCTAACTAAAACATTGAAAACACCCTAATAATAAACTCAGAGCCTTATATTTTTGTCTGGCCCCAAACTCATAGGCTTAAACATTTCAGATCTATAACAATAACAGCAAGAAAGGACTGGGTGTAAATCCTGCATGTTTACATTTTTAGTATTTATACCAGTGAAAACCTTGATTTTGTATCAAAATAAAATCAGTATCAAATAAGAATTTATGCCTTGAACATAATATGATTCTCAAAACAAGATTTTAGTACCACCGAGACAGATATTTTTGCTTAATGTTTCAGAATCTAGTCTTCTAGAGGTTCCCCCTTATTTTTGACCTCTTCCCCAGAGAAACAATAAAGCCACAGCTTAACAGTATATCTATTATAATAATTTAAACAATTTAAAATAAAAGAAATAAGCCATCTGTAACTTAAATTCAGAATTCCTACATCCGCCACTTTGAGTGTCTTGTTAGAAATTATTTCCCCCACTAGAGGGCCTCACAGCTTAAATATTTTGTCTCTTGTTCTAACATGGCGGGCCTGAGTCACGGGACCTGATCTTGGTGCCAAAGACCCTAACATGGCGGGCCTGAGTCACGGGACCGATCTTGGCGCCAAAGACCCTAACATGGCGGGCCGGAGTCACGCGACCCAATCTTGCCGCCAGACCCTAACATGGCGGGCCTGAGTCACGGGACCTGATCTTGCCGCCACAGAGCCCACCATGGCGGTCCTTTCAGTCGGTCTAAACTCTTAACAAAATTATCTGTCGGTCTAAATCCCTATGCGTCAGTCATCTAAGTCTGAGAACACAAGACTATACAAAACACAAACAACGAAAACACAAGACTATACAAAACAATCACCACATAGACAGCCTGACGCTGCCACCATCAGGCGTCTCAGTTCAAGACAGTTTGCCTCTAGACAACCCAGTTTCAGATACCGAATATTCCCGCCAGTTGCAGGACACAAATACAGAGAAGAGAAGAACCCTATTCGGCCTTCTCTAGCTTCCTCCAGACCCCCGAGGTTTTGATTGCCAGGCAGAACTCTCCGCCCCAGTCAGGCTTTTGACAAAACAGTGAAACAAACAGAAAACAGAACCAGATCAGAAAACCAGACGGCCGGGAGGGCTTGTAAGTTCTCCAATTTAGAACTACCTTATCCTCCCGACACCCAGATGGGAATTTTCCAGGCGTCCCTGGATTTCCCCCACACGGGGACGTCTCCCCAAGTTACAGCTTGTGGCCCACTAGCACGTCTGCCTATACCACGGTCTCCTGGCCATCATGGTACGAGGAGACAGCTGCATATCTAAAAGCACGCGTCTCATCAGATTCAGATCCCAAGAACAGAACAGAACACTCAGGACAAACGAACAACATCACATCGGCCGGCCAGCGCACACACACACTTCAGAGGGGGTCCCCTTACCTCCAAGTTGTTTCTCGAGTGTGTAGGGGTGTCCGCATTTCCCGGCCAATGCACCAATGAAAGAACCGAAAGAAAAAACGGGGTGCTTCTGCACCCCATGCCTCGGAAACCGGCACACCCCAAAACACTCACGAGAGACAGACCTGATGCAATTTTGCAAGAGGGTTTTAACTTCCAGAGCTCTGGGGGGTTGCAGTCTCCCCAGTAAGGTGAAGAAGTAAGCCCGCTGAGGACTGCCTTGCCTTGCCTTTTATAGACTTATAACAGAACCCGCCTATCACAAGCTTCTAAGCCAATCAGTTCAATCCATCCGAACTTGCACTCTCTGACAGCCTACCAGCCTCTCACAGAGGCCGGAAGAACTAGTTAAGTCATTTCCGCTTACGTGGCCTCCACGCACTATCACGCCCACCCTCCCCCACTGGAGTTGGAGATCCAGGTGCCTCCCACGTGCCCAGGCACAGGGGATTCCTAGCTTATAACCTTATCCTTTCACTACATCCAATTTTCTGAGGAACTGCTGAACTAATTTTCAGAGTGGTTTTTCCAGCTTGCAATCCCACCAGCAATGGAGGAGTGTTCCTCCATTCCAGCATTTGCTGTCACCTGATTCTTTGATCTTGGCCATTCTGACTGGTATGAGGTAGAATCTCGGGGTTGTTTGATTTGCCTTTCCCTGATGATTAAGGATGTTGAACATTTCTTTAGGTGTTTCTCAGCCATCTGGTATTCCTCAATTAAAAATTCTTTGTTTAGTTCTGTACCCCATTTTTAATAGGGTTATTTGGTTCTCTGGAGTCTAACTTCTTCAATTTTTTGTAAATATTGGATATTAGCCCTCTATTGGATGTAGGATTGGTGAAGATCTTTTCCCAATCTGTTGGTTGCCGTTTTATCCTATTAACAGTGTCCTTTGCCTTACAGAAGTTTTGCAATTTTATAGCATCTGATTTGTCAATTCTTAATCTTAGAACATAAACTATTAGTGTTCTGTTCAGGAAATTTTTCCCTGTGCCCATGTGCTCCAGGTCTGTCTCCACTTTCTCTTCTGTTAGATTCAGTGTATCTGGTTTTATGCGGAGGTACTTGATACACTTGGATTTGAACTTTGTACAGGGAGATAAGAATGGATCAATTTGCATCCTTCTACATGTTGACTGCCAGTTGACCTAGCATTGTTTGTGGAAAAGACTGTCTTGTTTCCACTGAATGGTTTTAGCTTCTTTGTCAAAAATCAAGTGACCATAGGTGTGTGGGTTCATTTCTGGGTCTTCAATTCTATTCCACTGATCTTCCTGCCTGTCAATACCATACACTTTTATAACTATTGCTTTGTAGTAGAGCTTGAGGTCAGGGATGGTGATTCAGCCAGAAGTTCTTTTACTGTTGAGAATAGTTTTCACTATCCTAGGTTTTTTGTTATTCCAGATAAATTTGGAAATTGCTCTTTCTAACCCTATAAAGAATTGATTTGGAGTTTTGATGGGGATTTCATTGAATCTGTAGATTGCTTTAGGCAAGATGGCCATTTTTACTATATTAACCCTGCCAATCCATGAGCATGGGAGATCTTTTCATCTACTGAGATCTTCAATTTCTTTCTTCAGAAACTTGAAGTTCCTGTCATATAGATATTTCACTTGCTTGGTTAGAGTCACCAAGGTATTTTATATTATTTGTGACTATTGTGAAGGGTGTCATTTTCATAATTTCTTTCTCAGCCTCTTTATCCTTTGAGTAGAGGAAGGCTACTGATTTGTTTGAGTTAAATTTATACCCAGCCACTTTGCTGAAGTTGTTTATCAGGTTTAGGAGTTCTCTGGTGGAATTTTTGGGTTCACTTAAGTATACTATTGAAAGGATAAGGTTGCAGGCTAGAAATCCCCCGTGCCTGAGTCTTGGGTGACCGCAAAGGAGCAGAGGTTCAGTCCACTCTTTGTTGGCTTGGAAGTGTGTGCACATGGCACACCAGCCTCCAGGGTCCGGCCGTGAACCTCTGGGAGTGTCCCTGGCGCTTTTACCCATCTCGCCTCCATGGAGCGGCTATGGCAAGGACAAGTGCTGCTGGGGGCTGGCAGAATCACCGCAGGGGCTGTGGAGCTCATGCCTGGGGGCGCTTAGGTCCCCAACACCTATCTGCCAGTAGGGGAGGGTGGGCTTTGAATACGTAACCCTGGTGCGACCCTGTGCGTGGCGGCCATGTAGGCGGAAATGACTTAACCAGGTCCCATCTGGCCTCTGTGGGAGGCTGATTGGTCCTCAGAGAGCGAGGGCTTGGATGGTTTGAACTGATTGGCTTAGAAGCTATGGAGTGGCTTGTATAGGCGGGCTTTGATGTAAATCTATAAAAGCAGTCATGTTTCTGCATCTGGTGTTCATTGTCCTCTACCCGGGTGGGAGAGGGGCCATGAACCCCAGAGCTCTGGAATTAAAACCTCTTGCCTTTTTTGCCATCAAAACTGTTTCTCGTGTGTGATTGGAGTGACAGCTTCCGAGGTGTGGAGTGCTGGGGTGCCCCCGTTTTTTTCTTTCAGGTCTTATACTATCATATCATCTGAAAACAGTAATACTTTGACTTCTTCCTTTCCAATTTGAATCCCTCTGACCTCCTTTTGTTGTCTAATTGTTCTGGCTAAAACTTCAAGTACTATATTGAACAGGTAGGGAGAGAGTGGACAGCCTTGTCCCTGATTTCAGTGGGATTGCTTCAAGTTTCTCTCTATTTAGTTTGATGTTTTCTATTGGTTTGTTACTTATTGCCTTTTCTTTGTTTAAGTATGGGCCTTGACTTCCTGACTTTTCCAGCCTCTAATAAAATGATCATGTAGTTTTTTTCTTTAAGTTTGTTTATATAGTAGATTTTGTGGATGGATTTCCGTATATTGAACTATCCCTACATCCCTGAAATGAAGCCTACTTGATCATGGTAGATGATCATTTTGACGTGTTTTTGGATTTGGTTGGTCAGAATTTTATTGATTATTTTTGCATTGATATTCATATGGGAAATTGGTCTAAAGTTCTCTTTCTCTGTTGGGTCTTTTTGTGGTTTGTTTATCGGAGTGATTGTGGCTCGATAAAGTTGGGTAGTGTTCCTTCTGTTTCTATTTTGTGAAATTGTTTGAAGACTGTTGGTGGTAAGTCTTCTTTGAAGGTCTGGTAGAACTCTGCATTGAACCTATCTGGTCCTGGGTTTTTTGGTTGGTAGACTATTAATAACTGCTTCTATTTAGGGGTTATGGTATTGTTTAGATCATTTATCTGATCCTAATTTAACTTTGGTACCTGGTATCTGTCTAGAAAATTGTCCATTTCATCTAGATTTTCCACTTTTGTTGAGTATAGGCTTTTGTAGTAGGATCTGATGATTTTTTTTTTTTAATTTCCTCAGTATCTGTTGTTATGTCTCCTTTTTATTTCTGATTTTGCTGATTTGGATACTGTTTCTGTGCCCTCTGGTTAGTTTGGCTAAGAGTTTAACTTAGCTTGTTGGTTTTTTCCAAAGAACCAGCTCCTTGAACTATACAAAGGTTCTTGATACTTTGTATAGTTCATTTTGTTTCTAGTTGGTTGACTTTAGCACTGAGTTTGATTACTTTCTGCCATCTACTCCTCTTGGGTTTATTTGCTTCTTTTTGTTCTAAAGCCTTTAACTGTACTGTTATGCTGTTAGCTCTTTCCAGTTTCTTTCTCGAGGCCCTCAGAGCTATGAGTTTTCCTCTTAATATTTTCATTGTGTCCCATAAATTTGTGTATGTTGTACCTTCACTTTCATTAAATTCTAAAAAGTCGTTAATTTCTTTATTTCTTGACCAAGTTATAGTTGAATAGAGTGTTGTTCAATTTCCACGTGTATGTGTGCTTTCTGTTGTTTTCGTTGTTGATGACCAGCCTTAGTCTGTGGTGATCTGATAGAGTGTATGGAATTATTTTAATCTTCTTATATCTCTTTAGGTCTGTTTTGTGACCAAGTATATGGTCATTTTGGGGGAAGGTACCCTGAGGTGCTGAGATGAAGGTATCTTCTTTTGTTTTAGGATAATATGTTCAATAGATATCTGTTAAATCCATTTGGTTCATAACTTCTGTTAGTTTTACTATTTCTCTGTTTAGTTTGTGTTTCCTTGCTCTGTCTATTGATGGGAGTGGGATGTTGAAGTCTCCCACTATTATTGTGTGGGGTGCAATGTGTGCTTTGAACTTTAGTAAAGTTTCTTTTATGAATGTGGATTCACTTGTATTTGGATAATGTATGTTCAGAATTGAGAGTTCATCTTGGTAAATTTTTCCCTTGATGAATTTAATTACTTTAGGTTGAAGTTCAATTGTATTCAATATTAGGATGGCTACACCAGCTTGTTTCTTGGGACCATGTTTGGAAAATTGTTTTCCAGTGTTTTACTCTGAGGTAGTATCTGCCTTTGTGCCTGAGGTGAGTTTCCTGTATGCAGAAAAATGTTGGATGCTGCTTATGTATCTAGTCTATTAGTCTATGTCTTTTTATTGGAGTATTGAGTCCATTGATATTAAAAGATATTAAGGATAAGTGATTGTTGCTTCCTGTTATTTTTGTATTAGAGGTGGAGTTATGTTTGTGTGGCTCTCTTCTTTTGGGTTTGTTAAAAGAAAATAGATTCTTGCTTTTTCTAGTGTGGAGTTTCCCTCCTTTTGTTGGTGTTTTTCACTCATTATCCTTTGAAGGGCTGGATTTGTGGAAAGATATTGTGCAAATTTGTTTTTGTCATGGAATACCTTGGTTTCCCCATCTATGGTAATTGAGAGATTTGCTGGGTATAGTAGCCTGGGTTGGCATTTGTGTTCCCTTGGAGGAACTGGATACCTGAAAAGGAAAGCCCTGGGGATATATGGGGAGGCTGTGAGAAGAGAATTGTGTCAAGGAGACATTGCCTTTCAAGACCGAAATTTTAATAAATGTTAAGCAATATCTATATATTCCATCCCCCCAGGCTTGAGGTGGAATCTCGAGATCTTTGCTGGCTCCAAACTCAGCAGGTGGTTGGCTCCATCTCCAGCTTGCCTGCTGAGGCTTGAGAATTGCAGATCCAGAATGCTTCCAAGGCTTCCAGGTGAGGCTGGGTATTTCTATATAGAACAAAGGCCAGGAAATTCATGGGCTGAGGATTGAACAGAGCAGAGGCCGCTGATCCCGCCTAGCTCAAATACTGAAGTGGGGGAAGGGACATTTACTGGCCCTTTGAGTTGGAAATCTTCACTCTCTTCTATACCTATAATACTTAGGCTTGGTCTCATTTTGTCCTGGGTTTCCTGGATGTTTTCGGTCAGGAGCTTTTTGCATTTTGCAATTTCTTTGTTGTGTCAGTGCTTTCTTTTCTTTTCTTTTTCTTTCTTTCTTTCTTTCTTTCTTTCTTTTTTTTTTTTTTTTTTTTTTTTGGTTTTTTTGGTTTTTTGTTTTTGGTTTTTTCGAGACAGGGTTTCTCTGTATAGTCCTGGCTGTCCTGGAACTCACTCTGTAGACCAGGCTGGCCTCAAACTCAGAAATCCGCCTGCCTCTGCCTCCCAAGTGCTGGGATTAATGGCGTGCACCACCACCGCCCAGCTGTGTCAGTGCTTTCTGTGGTGTCTTTTGCATCTGAGATTCTCTCTTTACTCTCTTGTATTCTGTTGTTTATGCTTGAATCCATGACTTGTGGCTTCTTTCCTAGGTTTTCTATGTTCAGAATTGTTTCCCTTTGTGATTTCTTTATTGTTTCTACCTCCCTTTTTAGATCCTGGGTGGTTTTGTTCAACTCCTACACCTGTTTACCTGTGTTCTCCTGTATTTCTTTAAGGGCATTATTTATGTCTTTCTTGAAGCCCTTTATCAGCATCATGAGCTGTGATTTTAAATCCAAATCTTGCTTTTCCAGTGTGTTGGAGTATCCAGGACTTGCTGTTTTGAGAGAATTAGTTTCAGATGGTGGCTTATTGCCTTGTTTTTTGTTGGTAATGTTCCTATGTTTGCCTTTTGACATTTGGTTATCTCTGGTGTTTTGGTCCTGCTGCTTCTGACTGGCACTTGTCCCTCCTGTGGGCCTGCAAGCTTGTTTCAGCATCCTTGGGTGACTGGCTCTCCCCTGACACAGAGTGCTGTGGCACTGCCCAGATCCTGGGTGCAGGTAGATCCTGGACTGACCCTGTCCCAGCTGCTCTGCCACACCTGTGTTTTCTGTGCTCCTGGCTGTACCTGCCTGCTCAGTTATTGGAGAGAAGATGGATGTCTCACCTCTAAATCCAGGAGTCAAATCATTTCCTTCAAAGCAGTTCTCCCTGGCAGCATTGGTACACAGATGGCTGTGGCACTGCCCAGCTCCTGGGTACAGTTGGGGCCCTGGCAGACCCTGTCCTAGCTGTTCTTGCACTCCCTCACCAGACTTTTAAACTCCCTGGGGGCTTCCAGTTTCATGATGGTTAGGTACATCTTCTCCTGCTGAACCCAGACCCAGCAGTTCTCTGCTATATATGTGTTGGGGGCCTCATATCAACTGGCGTATGCTGCCTGGTTGGTGGTTCAGTGTTTGAGAAATCTCAGGGGCCCGAGTTGATTGAAACTGCTGGTCCTCCTTCAGGGTTGCCCCCCACTCCCCAGCTTCTTCCAGCTTTTCCCTAATTCAACCACAGGGGTCAGGAGCTTCTGTCCATTGATAGGGTGCAAATATCTGCATATGACTCTTTCACCTGTTTATTGGGTCTTCCTTTTGTGATTGTTCCATAGCCTCAGTAGTAGTGTCTGGCCTTGGGGCCCCTCTTTGAACTAGATCCCACATTGGTCCCGTTGCTGGACCATTTTCCCCCCAGGATCCTTTGCATTTCCATCCCTGCAATTCTTTTATATAGAAACAATGATGGGTTAGAGTTTTGACTGTGGGATGGAAACCCCATCCTTCACTTGACCCCCTGTCTTTCTGCTGGAGGTGGACTTCACAAGTTCCCTTTCCCCACTATGGGTCAACTTTTTAAGATCTCTCCCTTTGAGTCCTGAGAGTCTTTTACCTCCCAGGTCTCTGGTACATTCTAGAGGGTTCCCCAAACCTCCTTCTTCCTGGGGTTGCCTGTTTCCATTCTTTCTTCTAGCCCTCAAGGCTTTAGTCCTTTTCTACACTCAATACCAGATCATACTCTCCTCACTCCCCGCCCCCCCATACTCTATTTTCCCTATCATGTTCCTCCTTCCTTCCCCTTAGTGATTGCTTTCTTCTCTCTCTCAAGTCCAAATGAGGTGGCCTTACTTGGGCTCTTCAGTTTGTTGACTTTTTGAGTTCTGTGTACTGTATCTTGGGTATTTTGTACTTTTTTTGGCCAATATCTGTTTATTAGAGAGATCATATCATTCCTGTATTTTTGAGTCTGAGTTACTTTACTCAGGATGATATTTTCTAGTTTCATCCATTTGTCTGTAAAACTCAGGATGTCCTCATTTTTAATAGTTGAGTTTAATATTCCATTGTGTAAATGAACCACATTTTCCGTATCCATTCTTCTGTTGTCCTCACATCTGGGTGGTTTCCAACTTCTTGAGATCACAAACAAGGCCACCATGAACATTTAATTAGAGATGGCTTACAGTTTCTGTGTTTTTTTCCATTATTGTCATTACAGGATGCATGGCAGCATGCAAGCAGACATGGTATTGGAAGGAGCAGAGAAATCTACATCTAGACCTGAAGGCAAAAGGAAGAGCAATGGCTTGAACTACTGAGATCTCAAAGCTGACCCCTTAGTGGCACACTTTGTTGAACAAGGCCACACCTACTCCAACATGGCTACTCCTCTTAATAAGGCCACTCTCTATGGACCAAGCATTCAAACACATGAGTCTATGGGGGTCATTCCTATTCAAACCATCACATTATGGTGTCTCAAAAACTAAGAAACAAAGAAATTATGAAAATTTCTAGCTGTGTCTATGATAATTTGAGAAAATGCTAGATATACTTTATTTTTAATATGCTTTCATGTTTTTCTTCAAAGGAAGAAAAATGACAGTGAACAGCCCTTACTCTAAAGCAACATGAAAGTGTTTCCTGTAATTTTGGGCTGCTGTTGTTATGGTGAAGGTTATTGCATGAGGTACAGACAAGTTATGTAAGCTGTGCAAAAATAGTGTGAATAAATGGCAAAGCTGGTCAACAGTGTCAGGACTTGGAGTCAAATGCCTCATGCTGCCCTCAAGTTGCTCATCTCTCTTTATCTTTGACCTTGGTTGACCTAAGATATATGTAGAGAGTACTGAATTATTTTTTTTAAAAAGACTTCTTTGTTGGGTGTGACTTTCATCCTTTTCTAGCAAAATTTAAAATATGGTGGTCTAATTGCATTCTGACCAAGGATCCAGATATGCTAAGAATATCTTTCAAAGCATATGATTCCTTCTACAGGAGACTGACATGATCATTCCCTCCTCTGCCTCTCCTGGCTCTCTAACCACATCTTCTACTTCTGTTCCCACTTCTCTTCTTTAGGTTTCTAGAATGTAATTATGCATGTAACTATGCTGCCATTTGCACCAGGGAGCCTGGAGACTCCACAGCCTTCTGTGATCAGTGGAGTAGCTGGGAAAGAAGTCTTCCCACCACCATTTTCACCAGGGAGCAAGGAGACTCCACAGCCTTCAGTGCATAGCCTGCCAGGAATGAGAGATCTCCCAGCAGTGCTTTCACTGTTGAGCTCAGAGGAGTAAGGACACAGGCTTATAGGCCCACAGTAGGAACAAACTCTAACCAGAGACAAGAAAACCATCTAGCATCAGATGGCGAAAGGCAAGCACAAGAAGGCTACCAACAGAAACCAAGGCCACATGGCAACATCAGAACCCAGTTTTCCCACCATAGTAAGTCCCAGATACCCCACACACTGGAAAAGCAAGAGTAGGATTTAAAATCATATTTCATGATGCTGATAGAGGGCTTCAAGAAAGACTTAAATAACTCCCTTAAAGAAATACAGAAGAATATTGGTCAACAGATAAAAGCCCTTAAAGAGGAAACACAAAAACACCATAAAGAAATACAGGAGATCATGGGTCAACAGCAGAAGAAGAAACACAAAAATAACTTAAAGAATTATAGGAAAGCGCAATCAATCAAGTGAAGGAACTGAACAAAACCATACAGAATCTAAAAGTGGAAGTAGAAACAATAAAGAAATCACAAAGTGAGATATCTCTAGAGATAAAAAACCTTGGAAAGAATTCAGGAGTCATAGATGCAAGCAGCAACAACAGCATACAAAACATAGAAGAAAGAACCTCAGGTGCTGAAGACACCATAGAAAACATTGACTCAACAGTCAAAGAAAATGCAAAATGCATAAAGCTGGTAACCCAAAACATCCAGGAACTCCAGGACACAATAAGACCAAACCTAAAGATTATAGGTATAGATGGGAGCAAAGATTTCCAAATTAAAGGGCCAGTAGATATCTTCAACAAAATTGTAGAAGAAAACTTCCCTAACCTAGAGAAAGAGATGCCCATGAACATACAAGAAGCCTTCAGAACTCCAAACAGACTGGATCAGAACAGAAAATCCTCCAAGTACATAATAATCAAAACACCAAATTCACTAAACAAAGAAAGAATATTAAAAGCAGTAAGGGAAAAAGGACAAGTAACTTATAAAGGCAGACCAATCAGAATCACACCAGACTTCTCACCAGAGATGATGAAAGCTAGAAGATACTGGGCAGACACAATGCCAGCCCAGGCTACATACCCAGCAAAACTCTCAATCATCATAGATGGAGAATCCATGATATTCCATGATAAAAGCAAATTTGCACAATATCAGTCCACAAATCCAGCCCTACAAAGGATAATTGATGGAAAATGCCAACACAAGGAGGGAAACTACACCCTAGAAAAAGCAAGAAAGTAATCTTCCAACAAACCCAAAAGAAGATACCCACACAAACATAAAAATAACAGGAAGCAACAATCACTATTTCCTAATCTCTCTCTCTCTCTTTTTTTTTTCCCCGAGACAGGGTTTCTCTGTATAGCCCTGGCTGTCCTGGAACTCACTCTGTAGACCAGGCTCGCCTCGAACTCAGAAATCTGCCTGCCTCTGCCTCCCAGAGTGCTGGGATTACAGGCGTGCACAACCACCACCCGGCTCCCTAATATCTCTTAACAACAATGGACTCAACTCCCCAATAAAAAAAATAGAGTAACTGGGTGGTAGTGGCACACGCCTTTAATCCCAGCACTTGGGAGGCAGAGGCAGGCAGATTTCTGAGTTCAAGGCCAGCCTGGTCTACAAAGTGAGTTCCAGGACAGCCAGGACTACACAGAGAAACCCTGTCTTTGAAAAAAAAAAAAGACATAGACTAACAAAATCGTGTAAATCTTCAATTTTATCAGAAAATGTTTGTAATTCCCCTTTTAATTAATTTAGTAATTTCTTTTATGTCTACCATTTTATCTGCATTATTTTTCATGATAATCTTCAATTTTAATGTCTTTTTATACACTTCCTCTATTTTATCAGAAATGTTTCCAATGTAAATCTTTGATTTTATCACAAATGTTTCTAATTCCACCTTCAATTAATTTATAGTTTTTAGATCAATCATTTGTTATGTAAAAATTTCCATGAAATAGTCAATAAATAAATAAATAAATAAATAAATAAGACTTCTTTATTGGGTGTGACTTTCATCCTCTTCTAGCAAAATTTCAAATATGGTGGTCTAATTGCATTCTGACCAAGGATCCAAAAATGTTAAGTATATCTTTCAAAGCTTATGATTCCTTCTACAGAAGTCTGACGTGATTGTGCCCTGCTCTGCCTCTCCTGGCTCTCTAACCAAATCTTCTACTTCTACTTCTGTTCCCACTTTTCTTCTTTAGGTTTCTAGAATGTAATTATGCATGTCTTTGGATTAAAAGACTGGGTCTGTATTATCAAAAAGAAGGCAAATATACTGTAAGATCTCAAATTAGGGAGATGTAATTGACCTAGTAAATAATGATATTAATTTATCTATTTATAAATTAAACATATATGACAAGATAAATAAAAAACAGTTGGAATTAAATTAAATGGTTAAATTATTGTACAATAGTATTATTTATTATTATTACATTCTCTTTTTTAAATTTTGTTTTGTTTTTTGAGACAGGATTTCCTGTGTGAAACTGTCCCAGCTACCTGGATTAAATTTAGAAGATCCCAGGGCCTCTGTACTAGGATTAACATTATGTACTTAAAGATTTATTCATTTATTATATGTAAGTACACTGTAGCTGTCGTCAGACACCAGAAGAGGGGGCATCCGATCTCATTACAGATGGTTGTGAGCCACCATGTGGTTGCTGGGATTTGAACTCAGGACCTCCAGAAGAGCAGTCGGTGCTCTTCACCACTGAGTCATCTCTCCAGCTCCTTATTATTATATTCTAACAAAAACAAAAGCCATTCAAGAATCTCAAAGACTCTAAATACTAATTTTACCTAAATTTGTCATGAAAGGCATCAGAAACGTATTAACTGATCTCTAAGACATAGAAACCTATCAAAGACAGTCGTATTTCAACAATTTAACACCCCTATTTCAACAATTAGGATGTAGGAAGCAAATGCACAGAGAAATATCAAAGTACAAAAAGAATTTGAAAATATTGTCTGGTTTTTGTTTCTAGAGAGTATATGAATCAGAGTAAGAACAATTACCTGGAAAAATGTGACTCTGATGATTAGCCAAATGACAGCTAAGAATTGAAACATAGAGTGCTGGAGAGATGGCTTAGCAGTTAAGTACACTGTCCGCTCTTCCAGAGATCTTGGGTTCAATACTCAGCAACCACATGGTGGCTCACAAGTATACCATGTATTCTGGGATATGATGCCCTATTCTGGCATGTAGGTGTATATACAGATAGAGCACTAAAACATAAAATAAATAAAGAATTCATGTTATGTATGTATGTATGTATGTATTTATTTATTAATTATAAGTACACTGTAGCTGTCTTCAGACACCAGAAGAGGGGGCATCTGATCTCATTACAGATGGTTGTGAGCCACCATGTGGTTGCTGAGATTTGAACTCAGGACCTCTGGAAGAGCAGTCAGTGCTCTTAACTGCTGAGACATTTCTCCAGTCCCAAGAAATTATTTTTTAAAAATTATAACATGGATAGGTACACTTTCTAGAAAAGCACATGAGTGGATCTTTACCTATTTTACATGGTATAGCTTATCATTATGTGATGAATTGGTTATTTCTCTCAGTGAGTATCTGAGAATCACAAGTAAAAGTCCTCCTCTCCCCAGTTCCCTTTCTTTTCTAGAGCAACCAACATGTCATCAATAATCCCTCTAAGCACTGCTTTCTTAGTCAGGAATGACATTTCTTAGGTAGACTGAATGCATATTTTATGTCTCATAATGCTCAACGCCAGCCTCTTAGTCATATTTGGAGGCTCTGATCTGCTTCTTCTTAAGTCTAAACCATCCCTTTGTAAAGTTTAACTGATTCAAAGTCTATGTTTTCAGCTAACCAACCTTTGAATTTGCAGGACAGAGTAAGAGAGAGAGAGACATGGTATGATTTGAGTGTAAATTCTGACTCAACCAGTTATTATCTACCTTGGGCATTTTACTCCATTGTAGCTCAATTCTCATTTGAAAAATAGGTATAATAATATTAATCTTGCAGAATTCTTGGGAAAATTAACCATGGTAATAAAAGGAAACAATAGATTTCTCATTAAATGCTAACCTCTACTGCAGACACATAATTTTGTTTTGTTCACATAAGGCATTCTCTTCTACCAAGGGAAAGTCAGGCAACAGAGAGAAGAAAGTTTAGCACATTAAACATGCTAATTAAAACTGGGAATGAACATATTTCTTTATTTTCTTGAGATTTCCTCAAACAAATCACAGTGTGCCCTAGATGTTGCTAATTAGTCATTCGCTGTTGAGCACAGGAGTGTTGCTATGTAATAACACAAAATATCCAATTGCTTGCTCAGAAGCAAAGAGATTCACACTTTAGTGAAGCTGATAGAAAGCTCATCATTTTTCATTTCCCTTGAGAATCATTTTCATCTTTGATTATGAAGCATAGTATTTTCACCGTTAGATCCTTTTATATGTGTTGAGTTATTTAAATACTGCTACCATCAAGGTTCTTTGGCAGATATTTAAACTTGTTTCTCTGCTTCAAATTAGCAATGGTGAGTTATCTGAGGATCGTGAGACAATATGGTTGTAGTACACTTTTTCCAGTTTGAGTAGGGTACTATTTAGACAAAGGGCATAGCTCCATTGACCCACTTCCCATGTTAACATGCAGTTCTATGCAGAGTGTGCCTCTCAGTGTCCCTTCAGTGACTGTTTGCTAAAGGCAATATAGAGGCAAGGCTTCTTTGGGAAACCTTGTATGTACTTGAGACTGTGTAATGACTGCCTGTTTTTCTTGTTTCATTTTTTTCTTGGAGGGTGGCACCAAAGCTAGAATTATTGCATGTAGAAGGCAAATAAAGAAAACACGGTGTGAAAAATATCTTCTCTGATATTTAATACCTGTACTGTTTTTTTGGGGGAATGCTATACCTTTTTGGATTTGTTTGTGGGCTGAATAGTAGTGGACCATAGTGAAAAGATTGATCCAGAAAAGCTCATTGCTTTTGCCAGTGTTCTATTGCTGTAAAGAGATACTATGACTATGGTAACTCTTATAAAGGAAACCTTACAGAGGTTTAGTCCTTTTTATCATTGTGTTGACCATGGCAGAAATGGTACTGGAGAAACAACTGAGAGTTCTACACTTGGATTCACAGGCAACCAGAAAATACACTGGGCCTGCCTTAAATCCTTGAATCCTCAAATATTGCCCTGAGTGACACAATTCCTCCAAGAAGGCCACACCTCTTAATCCCTCTCAAATAGTAGCACTTCCTTAAGTTTTCAAATATATGATCATATGGGTATGGTTTCTATTCAAACCACCACATTCTACTCCATGGCACCACAGACTAGTAGATAAATCATAATGCAAAAAATTTGTTCAATTTAACTACCAAAGTCTTCATAGTCTATAACAGTCTCAAAGCTGTTTTTTTTTAAACTAGGACAAATCAAAATTTTTTAATTTAATATTTTTTATGTATTAACTTTACATCCTTGGTCACTGTTCCCTTCCTGGCCATCCCATCCCACAATCCTTCTCCCATTCTGACCCCCTTTTCCTCTGAAAGGGTGACGGTACTTCTGGGTATCCTTCCTACCCTGGCATTTCACATCCCTGTGAGGCTAGGTGCTTCCTCTCTCACTGAGGCCAAACAAGGCAGCCCAGCTAGAAGAATATATCCCACATACAGGCAACAGCTTTTGGGATAGTCCCAGTTCCAGTTGTTCAAGAACCACATGAAGAGTGAGCTGCACACCTTCTGTATATGAGTGGAGAGGCCTAGATCCAGCCTCTGTGTGTTCAAAACTAAAAGTCTAAAGTTCAAAGTCTTTGAGACTCACAGCAATCTCTTAAATATAACCTGCTTGTAATATCAAACTTAAAAAGCAGATTACATACTTAGAACAAATAATGTCACAGAATATATATTACCATTCCAAAAGAGAGGAAAGGTGGCATCATGAGGAAATACTGGACGAAAAGAAGAGCCAAAACCAGATGGACAACCCCTAAATGCTCCATCTTCATATATGATGTCAAAGCACTCATCACATCTCCAATTCCTTTCAGTTTTGTTGACTGAAACACACTGCTTTCTCATGGGCTGGCTTTATAATTGGTCTGCAGCTTTCCTTGGCAGGTTTTTCATGACTCTGGCATCTCTATCATCTTAAGGTCTTCAGTGAAATCTAGGTTTCGCTTCCAGAGCTTTATGCAGAGTGGACAATGGTCCACTATGGGCCTATTTGCAGAGATACCCCTGACATGCTCCTGGCCTCTGTGGCTTTCTTTGGCTGTGGAAGAAGATTCCATAATGTGTTTCAAGTATTTTTTGACTCAAAGTTAGAACCACATGGCTGAACCTATTAAGTTCTGCTGCTTGCTGGGATGGAGGATGGCCCCCTTGCTCAATTATATCTGTACCAGTTTTCTATAGTTGATTTTTTTCATTCACTTTTTATACTTTTCTTTCTTTTTATTTCAATAATATTTTGATTGGATATTTTCCTTATTTACATTTCAAATGTTTTCTCCTTTTCAGGTCTCCCCTTCAGAAATCCTCTATCCCATGCCCCCACCCCCTTCCTTTATGAGGGTGCTCACCATACACCCACCCACTTCTGTCTTCCCACCCTGGAATTCTACACTAGGGCATTGAACACCCTCACGCTCAAGGGCTTCTCCTCCCACTGATGTCTAACTAAACCATCCTCTGCCACTTATGTGGTAAGTGCCATGGGTCCCTCCATTTGTATTCTTTGGTTGGTGATCCAGTCTCTGGAAGATCCAAAGGTCTGGCCTGTTCACAGTATTGTTCCTTCCATGGGGGCTGCAAACCTCCTCAGCTCCTTCAGTCCCTGCTCCAACTCCAGGTTGGAAGCTTAGCTTAGTGGGGTCTTGCCCTGAGGCCACCACTGCCTTTAGGCTTTCCTTTGAAGTTTTTATATTCTTGAGCTCTGGACTTAACGCCATTATAATTCAGGGAATTTCTTTTCAAACTGTGTATTTGTTATTTTTCTTGTTCAGGTAGCTCCATTTTATTATAGATCTGCACGAGGATGACCAGTAATAAGCACACAACACAGTACATACTAGGCTGTCTTGAAACCTCCTCTGCCGGCACTATTAATCCAAAATTCTTCAATTTAGCACCAAGCAGATTTTTTTTGGACAAGGACAGAAAGTAGCCACATTCGTCACCAAAATATCCCAGAAAACTCTGTAGGTTATTTAATAATATTATTCTTCTTAGAAACCTATTAAATCAGTCCATCATAATCTACATTGCTCTCAGCACCACTATCTTACATGCTTCTATTAAAATGGCCTATTAAGGCCCACTTAAAGCATTCTACTGCTTTCCTAATCCAAAGAACACATTCCACCAATAAGCAGCATGGTGAGGCCTTTCACAACAATACTTTACCCCTGGATAGCAGCTTCTGTTTTAGTCACTGGTCTATTGCTGTGAATAGACACTGTGATCACTGCAACTCTTATAAAGACAATGCTATAGGAAATAGGAAAAGAGAGCTATTAGGTCTAAATTAAACCTACTCCATCAAGGCCACACCTCCCAATCCCACTCAAGTTGCACCACTTGCTAATAATCAAGCATTTAAATATATGAGCCTATAGGGGGCATTCCTATTCAAACCACCACAGTCATTAAAGGACTAAATGGAAGGCAGTTTCATTAAAGACTGCAAGCCACAGATGAATTATTTTTTGAGGGGGAAGGGTGGTTCTTCCTGTCAAAAATAGAACTCTGTAATTCTTGTTATTAACAAAAAATGGTTTCTTCTGGCCCTTACTTTCTTTGCTCTTTCTCAGAAAAAAAAGTATAACACCTGGTTATATAGCATCAAACACACAAAAATAATTGGGATAGTCTCCTTAAAAAATCAATAAAAAAATGACAATTTTTTAAAAGCAAAAAAACAAGCAAGCAAGCAAGCAAACAGACAAACAAACAAACAAACAATAAAACAAACCAAAACAAACAACCAAACAACCAAAGTAACACAATAGCTTTTATGGAATGTAAAAAAATAAAGATTTTTTAATTTGTTTTATTTTAATTCATTTGAGACTATCTGATTATGTAGTCCAGGTTGGCCTTGAGCCAACCATCTCCCTAGTTCCTGCGTATTTGTGATTATAAATGTTAACTACCACATATGAACAGGATATTTTACTCATTAGTTAGTGAAAACTCATGAGCATAGATAAAAGTATGGAAAGAACAAATATATCTTATTGTATTTAATAAATACAAATTTAGTGTATCCAGGGTGTATGAGTCTATTTAAAAACTTCCTATAGCAACATAAACACAGTACATGCAAAGGGAACAATGACAGGAAGTCAGTTGGAGGGGAAAAAAGACAATGGCAAAATAAGAGATCACAGATCCACAATAAGATTGCCAAGTCCCTGTGAGACTTTGAAAGAGCCTCTATCACTGAGAAGGAGCCCATAACTTTAGCCTCATTAGCTTCTCAATCAATCTTCCTCAGACAGAACCCAGGCAATAGCTTTCTGTCTGTCTTATTACAGAATTCACCAACCCAATCACCTTAGCATCTCAAGTAGATTTTAGCCTTTATTTGGTCATTAAAAGTGTTGATAGTGTTAGTTCCAACTACAATTCTACAATATTTAAGGTATTATATTTAAATGTCTAATTAGTAAATATAAATATGCATAAGATATATTTATGTATAATACATATCAAGCGTCAGGAATGATTTTATAATACTTGTCACACAATAATGAAGAGCAGAGAGTCTTAGCTCTATTTAGAGCTTATAGAACTATTGGTGGAGAAGGAGGATTGTAAATGTTATAATATATGATTTCGGGTCTTATGTGTGGAGTGCTTTGTATGTTGTAGTGATACAAACTCTACTGGAAAAAGAAATAAAATCCAAACTAAATCTGGAATGTTAGCTGATTTTCTAAATGGAAGTAGGGAGAAAATAGCAATAATGTCAAGTTATCTATAGGGGAGACCAGTCCATAAAAATACCTGCATATAAAAAACTCATAGAATGTGGGACCATGCAAGATAGCCTAGTTCCTGGTTGAGCTAAGGCTAGAAACTCTGGGGATCCTGAAGAAACCATAGGCATTCCGCCTGTTCCCAGGCACTAGGTTCCTGTCACTAGGAGCAGCCTTGCATAGATTTGTGATCATCAGTCACGTAAAAACAATTCCCTGAGCCCCTCCACAGGTAGAAGTTGTGACCTATGGTCATATAGGCTCAAGACAGTTCTCAATTTTCATGAGGTACCAAAAGGTACCTCATGAAGGGTTTAGCCAATAGGGTTCCTTCACAGACACTCCACCTACAAAAGGTATTTAACCTCAGCCCCATCCTAAGAAGTAGGGTATGATTTTACTCATCCACTTTCTGCCATGAAAATAAATGTCTTAAAAAGATGGACCGAAACAGCAGGTGTTGGTGAGGATGTGGAGAAAGAGGAACACTTCTCCACTGCTGGTGGGATTGCAAGCTGGTACAACCACTCTGGAATTCAGTCTGGTGGTTCCTCAGAAAACTGGACATGATACTTCCGGAGGACCCAGCCATACCACTCCTGGGAATATACCCAGAAGATTCCCCAGCATGTAATAAGGATACATGTTCCACTATGTTCATAGCAGCCTTATTTATAATAGTCAGAAGCTGGAAAGAACCCAGATATCCCTCAACAGAGGAATGGATACAAAAAATGTGGCATATATAGACAATGGAGTACTATTCAGCCATTAGAAGCAACACATTCATGAAATTCTTAGACAAATGGATGGAGCTGGAGAACATCATACTAAGTGAGGTAACCCAGTCTCAAAAGAATACCCATGGTATGCACTCACTGATAAGTGGATATTAGCCTAGAATCTTGGAAAACCAAAGAAACAATCCACATACCAAATGATGTCTGAGAAGAAGGAAGGAGTGGACCCTGGATCTGGAAAGGTCAATGCATCAGTGTAGGGGAATACCAGAGCAGGGAAGTGGGAAGGGGAGGATGAGGGTACAGGGGGAGGGAAAAGGGCATATGGGACCTTTGGGGGGGGCGGGGAACCAGGAAAAGGGAAATGAAATGTAAATAAAGAATATATCCAATAAAAAAAAAGGATGGACCACCTCTTTTCATCAGGATCTGCCTTGAGGAGCAATGGAAAAAACCTTCACCTGTACAGCTACTGTCTAATCTCCCATAGAAGGCCTCTCTGCACTCGCAGCCATAATTGTAACCAAGCCCCAAGCCAACCACCAAGAAGCCAAAACCTCTCTCTGAGGGACCAGCTGGAGCTCCCCACAGTGGCACCTGTGTGTCCAAGAGCCTGAGAACCAGATAGTCTGAGCCTCGTCCCAGGCCAGAGGATTCCCCTGAACCAGCTTCAGCTGTCCTGTGCCTCATACTGTGCTTCCTCACCCTAGAGTGGTGTCCCGAGGCTGCCCTAAGGCCTGACACCCACCAGGGAGATGGCGTGGGTTAAGCCTGTCAACTTTGCGTGTCTGGCCTCCAGAAGTGACCAAGCCCGTGGCACAGCAGACATGGGACCCTTAACCCTACAACAGAATAGTTGAAATTTTAAGAAAAAAATAATCAAATTGAACTCTTGGGTACTGAAATAGTCTGATGGGGTAATGGTGGAGTGGCCAAAGGTAAGAACAGGAAGGTTTGCAATAAAAGATCAAACGTGTGGAACTTATGACTAGGTAAGCTTTTTCCCAAGAATACTGTGAGATCACCAAGATGGAGTTAAAGGGGAGGAATAAAAGGAATATTAAAGAACAGGAAAAAGTGTTTAACTTGGTTTCAGGGTCCCATTTACAAACAAGGAACAACAAGTCAGTTGACAACTTCAGTTTTGAGTGTTGAAGGATATTTAAAGAGAGAGCTCCAGGACAAAGATGATCAAAGTTATCTAAGATGTGTTGCCTGATTTAAACATGTGTTCAACATTACTGATTTACACACGAGCTCACCATTTCCTCAGCATTGCCAGGAGCCATTCTCCCAGAGATCTCAAAACCCCCTCCTTTCAGCCATTTCTAGCCTGCTTCTTCTAGCCTGCTTTTAGAAGGAAAAATACTAGCTTAAAGATTAGCCAAGTAGTTGGATGGTCAGTACATGAAGAGCTCACCTGAGTGGGCTAGAACAAATGGAGCTCACCTGTGGCTAGATTACCATAGCAACTTCTTTCCACTTCACCTCCCCATGATCAATTTACCATGCCAAGTTCCTACAGCAATCACCACCTTTCCCCTGAGATTCTGAGAGACAATTC
The DNA here is from genome assembly GCA_964023405.1 of Apodemus agrarius. NCBI lineage: Eukaryota > Metazoa > Chordata > Mammalia > Rodentia > Muridae > Apodemus > Apodemus agrarius. Next base: position 137,396,923 of record OZ030009.1, on the reverse strand, counting down.
TGAGAAACTGTTCCAGAGAAATGATGCTAGCTCCCCCTGAGATTGTTCCCCAAATACAACGACTTTCCCTCTTTTACCCCTCCCTGCACCTTGCTTGCTTCCCTTTAAATTGCCTTGTGTAAAAAATAAAATTTGACAGCTTGATCAGAATACTATCTTGCTGTCCATCTCTCATGTCTCTTGTCTCTTGCTTTCTAGGTGGTCCCTGGGTTGGGCACAGCATAGCAATTTAATCATTATTCGCCACTGAAATCCCATCAAGAGTGCCATCAGCCCTGATCTGAGTGTGAGGTCCTCATCAGTTTCTTGTTCACCTGAGTTTCTCTCTTACATTAGACTACATCTATACAAATGCCAGCCCTACCCTCTCTGGTTTGGTAAGCCCAGTACTTTGAGTGGTGCCAGGCACATGATGAACAGAACAAGTATTAGCTTGATGAGACAGCAAGTGATAACCGTGAAGAAGCAAAAAAGCCTACACAAACCAGACAGAATAGTAGCAAAGGTTGGTGGTAATATAAGAGGTTTCAGTGCTATGAAGGTCAGACAGCGTCGGAGTGGTTAATAATGAAGTCACCTGTAACAGAGAGATGAAGTTAAAAATTGTTCAAGACACATCAGCTGGGTTTATCAAGAATCAAGGCCGTTTCTCATCTTGTCCTAAGTTTCATTCTGGTTCTGGTTCATGCTACCTAAGGTTTCATACTCCACTTTAGTGAAACAGAATGAAGCTAAGTTCTCTTGATGATCTTTGTATGACTAAAGTGTAATCAGCATTCAGAGGGGATTAGAAATTAGAAATATTAAAGATACTTTTCATACATTTGTATATAAAGACATAATTCTGAGGCTCTCACTGAACCTTATGAGATTCTTCTGGCACGAGTGCAGGTAATCTTATTGGTTACAGACACAAAGGAGAAATTCTGTTTCTAGAGCCTCCCTTAGAAGTCTGGGTAAAGAACATGGTGGTCTCTATTCTTACTCTGACTTAAGAACATCACTAAGAAACTGCCTTATTCTTGGGTAATTCCTCATTACCAATTCTTCACTTTTCGTGTCTATCAACACAATATTTCAACCAGAAGAGGTTATGGCTGGGCAAGCCTGGTGACTCTTTTGTCTCTTGTCCCACTAGCTTTATCTGTAGTCCAAACATCACTTTTTCTTTTTCATGATAGAGTTAAAGATAAGACTGAAAATCATATTCTAGATCTCTCTTTGCTTAATAGCCCTCTGAAGAAAACTTGCCAAGCCGGCAATTTTCCACTTGAATGGGGTCAAGGAGAAGTATGAAAAATATAGGCAATTACTCAAATTAATGACTTAAAAACAGTTTCACCAGAGAAGGACCAAAAGGATCTTTTAAAAATATGACAGTAAAGAAAGAATATGGAAGCTTGGGGCAAACATAGGGTTCAGGTGGAGTTCTCTTTACATAATAAAGAAATACCTTATCATATAAGCATATTGAATAATATTAATTAGCATATTTAATAATATTAAGATGATATCAGTAAAAAAAAAAAGAGAAGTAGCCAGAGTGAAGGGCTGCTCACTGGAATGAGGATCTTCTACAGATCTAGGGCCAGACCACTATACATAATGCCAGACCTCTATAGATAATGCCAGACCACTATAGATAATGTTAGATCACTATAGATAATGCTAGATCACTATAGATAATGCTAGACCACTATAGATAATGCCAGACCACTATAGATAATGCCAGACCACTATAGATAATGCCAGACCACTATAGATAATGCTAGATCACTATAGGTAATGCTAGAGTGGAAGGCAAAATGTGTCTAGAATTCCAGGTGAAGCTTTCTCAGTGGGATACTGGGAAATATCCACAGTGACAGTATCTCATTGCTCAGAGAGAAGGCAAGTTGGTGCACAAGGTCTGGGTTTAAATGGAATACTATTGTGTGCTAATAGGAAAGGAAGAAAACCAGAGCTTTAGGAGCCTAGTTTGGTTGCTGACTATATTTTTAATGATACTCATCTGAAAGTTTCCATATTTTTCTTCTGTAGCTGCAAGGCAAAGAGTGGTCAGGCAAGAAGACTAAGCCTTCTTTGAAACATCCCCACCTAGGCGCAGACATCAAAGTTTTCTTAATTTTCTATTGGAAACAGGAATAATGAATGCTGGTGGCTGTCTTAAATTGCTTGGAAAGCATCTTCTATCTTACCCAAGTTCAATATCTTCCATTTTGCTCTTGAAGTTGACATTGTAAAATTGCATATTCAAGAGATTTCCCTTAAGCCTAATGGCCCAAGAGACTTCTAATGGCTGTTAAAAACCAATTCAGTTAAGTGAAAGTCTGATTTAGTGAGGCACTTGCCATGGAAACATACATGGGGGTCTCTGGAATTCTGCAGAGAAGCTAAAATTGTGTGTATTAAATAGAAAAAAAAAAGAAGAGACCTGAACAACTTTGTTAGCAGGTACAGACTGCAACAAAGCCACATTCTTTGTCAACCTTTTACAGAACAAAGGCAAAGTGTATGTTTCAGGAAGATACAGCCTCAAATGATCTGAAGAAAAACTAACACATATATCTGTTTTCTAGAGTGAGTTATATTTCACATTTCTTTAGCCACTTCTAAGCCAAACTAACTAATTTTAAAACAAATACATAAGTTATATGTGACTGTCTTCTTTTTCTAAAATAGCCAACTATACAGAACTATATGGAAGAACTCTTTTCATCTTATTCCCTGATCCAGTCTCTTCCTTGACCCTATTACCCAGAAACAAAACTATTAGATCTCCCTATAAGTGTTCAGACATTTCTTCTAAAAACAGTATCTGTAAATTCTCCTCAATGTAACATAAATGTAAAATGTAAAAAAAAAAAATGTAACAAAGGAGAACATGAAATGTATCTATACTTTACTTTTGAATAAGATTCTAATATCTTTTTTCTTTCATTTTTTGTTTTGTTTTGTTTTTTGTTTTGTCCAGACAGGGTTTTTGTTTGTGTAGCCCTGGCTGTCCTGGAACTCACTCTGTAGACTAGGCTGTTTTAGAACTCAGAAATCTACCTGCCTCTGCCTCCCAAGTATTGGGATTAAAAGTCTGCACCACCACTGCTTGGCTCTACTATCTTTTTACTTTTAAATTATTGTCTCTTGATGAGAAAAAAATTTTCTGTATGGTAATTTGTAATTCTCCAAGTAATAGGGAGACTGGCCATCCTTTCATGTGCTTTTATGGATATTTATATTATTTTTGTATAGATTTTTTGCCAGTTCATACTTGTCTATTCTTTCAATGATGTGGTCTTTTCCTAGTGTTTTCTTATTAAAAATTATGCACCAGGTGTGTGTGGCTACATATTTTATTTTGTTTATGATACTACTTATTATTTGGCCACTTTTAATTTTACTATAGTAAAATCTTTAGTCTCTACAATCACCAAATTCTCCTTACAGTATTTTCCTATGACCAAGATTATAAAGTGAGAGCCTTTTTGTAATGCTTTAATCTAGAAATTATTTATTTATTCACTTTACATACTGACTGCTGCCCCTGCCCAATTCCCCCCTACACAGTGCCTCCCCCATCCCCTTTCTCCTTTTCCTTTTTGTGGATGGCAGTCCATCTGGGTATCCTCCCACCCTGGCAAATCAAGTGCCTTCAGAATTAGGTGCATCCTCTCCCACTGAGGCTAGATAAGGCAGGCCAGTTAGGGGGATGGTTCCACAGATAAGCAACAGCTTGAGGGACAGCCCCTTCTCCATTTGTTGGGGGGACCCACATGAAGATCAAGCAGGACATCTGCTACATATGTGTGGGTGTCTAAGGTTTAGCTCATGTATGCCCTTTGGTTGGTGGTTCAATCTCTGAGACCCCCAAGGGTCCAGGTGAGTTGACTCTGTTTGTCTTCCTGTAGAGTTTCTATCCCCTTCAAGGCCCTCAATCCTTCCTCATACTCTTCCATAAAACTCCCTGAGTTCCATGTAATATTGGGCTGTGGTTCTCAGCATCTATTTCAGTCAGCTGTTGGGTGAAGCCTTTCAGAATTCACTTATGCTAAGTCTCTGTCTGCAAGCATAAGAAAGTATCCTTAATAGTCAGGGATTGGTGATTGTTCATGGGATGAGTGTCAAGTAATTGACTGGAAATTCCCTCAGTTTCTGCTCCATCTTTGTCTCTGCATTCTCTTAGATAGAACAAATTTTGGGTTGAAGGTTTTGTGAGTGGGTTGATATCCTTATCCCTCCACTGGAGGTCCTCCCCAACTACAGGAGGCAGCTTCTTCAGGTTGCATATCCCCCAGCCCCTCCAGCTGCAGGGTTCCATTCATTCTTCTGACCCTCTAGCCCTCTCTCCTGTTTCTCCACACAACTGAACCTGACACCCCATTCCTCTCTCCCACCCAGTTCCCTCCTTCTCTCTACCTCCTATAACTATTTTATTCCCCCTTCTAAGTGAGATTTAAGTATCTTCACTTGGGCCTTCCTTCTTGTTTAGCTTCTTTGGGTCTGAGGAGTTTAGCATGGCTTTCTGTACTTTATGGCTAATAGCCACGTGTATGTGAGTACATACCATGCATGTCCTTTTGGGTCTGATTTAGGATGATTTTCTTATTCTATTCATTGGCCTGCAAAATTCATTGTTTTTAATAGCTGAATAGTATTCCATTGTCTAAATGAATTGCATTGTTTTGTATCTATTCTTCAGTCGAGGGAATGTTTTCAGTTTCTGACTATTACTAATAAAGCTGTTATGAAAAAAAAATTAAGCACGTGTCCTTGTGGTATAGTGGAGAGCAACTTTTGGGTACATGCCCAGGAGCAGTAGAACTGGGTCTTCTGGTAGAATTATTTCCAGTTTTCTAAGAAACTGTCAAATTGATTTCCAGAGTGGTTGTACAAGTTTGCACTCCCCCTAGAAACGGAGGAGTGCTCCCCTTGCTCCACATCCTTGCCAGAATGTGCTGTCTCTTAAGTTTTTTATCTCAGCCATTCTGAAGTGTGTAAGATGGAATCTCGGGGTCATTTCAATTTTTGTTTCTCCACTCACCATGGACATTTGACATTTCTGTAAGTGTTTCTCAGCTATTCCAAGATTCCGCTGTTGAGAATTCTCTGTTTAGCTCTGCACTCCATTTTTAAATTCGATTATTTGGTTTGTGTCTAACTTTTTGAGTTCTTCATATAATTTGGATATTAACCCTCTGTTGGATGGAGGGTTGGTAAAATTTTTTTTCTAATTCCCGGGCTGCCATTTTTTCCTGTTGACACTGTCCTTTGCCTAACAGACACTTTCCATGAGGTCCTGTTTACCAATTGTTGACGTTAGAACCTGAGCATTGGTGTTCTGTTTAGGAAATTGTCTCCTGTACCAATGAGTTTAAGGTTATTTTCAACTTTTTCTTTTATTAGATTAGTGTATCCAGTTCTGTGTTGAGGTCTTTGATCCACTTGGACTTGAGTTTTGTGCAGGGTGGTAATATGGATCAATTTGCCTTCTTGTGCATGCAGACAGCCAGTTGGACTGGCATCATTTGGTGAAGATGCTTTCTTTTTTCCATTGTATGACTTCACCTTCTTTGTAAAAAATCAAATGTCCTTAGGTGTGTGGGTTTATTTATGGGTCTTGTATTCAATTACATCTACCAGCCTGTCTATTTGTATACCAATACCATGCAGTTTTTATTACTATTGCTTTGTAGTAAAGCTTGAGGTCGGGAATGGTGATTCCTCCAGAAGTTCTATTATTGTTCAGAATTGTTTTAGCTATCCTGGATTTTTTGTTTTTCATATGAAGTTGATAATTGCTCTTTCAAGGTCATGAAAAATTGTGTAAGAATTTTGATGGTGATTTCATTGAATCTGTAGATTGCTTTTGGTAAGATTGTCATTTTCTCTATGTTAACCCTAGTGATCCAGGAGCATTGGCAATTTTTTCATCTTCTGATTTCCATCTTCTTCGATTTCTTTATTCAAAGACTTTAAATTCTTATCATATAGGTCTGTTTTAATTTTATCTTTTAATTTTTATTAGATATTTTCTTTATTTACATTTCAAATGTTATCCCCTTTCCTGGTTTCTCCTCAGAAACCCCCTTATCCCATCCCCCCTTCCCCTACTCACCAATCCACTCACTCCCACTTCCTTGTCCTGGCATTCCACTATACTGGGGCATCAACCCTTCTCAGGACCAAGGGCCTCTCCTCCCTTTGATGTCCAACGAGGCCATCCTCTGCTACATATGCAGCTGGAGCCATGGTCCCTCCATATTTACTCTTTGGTTGGTGGTTTAGTTCCTGAGAGCTCTGGCGGTACTGGTTGTTTCATATTGTGGTTCCTGCAAGATCCTTCAGCTCCATCAGTCCTTTCTCTAGCTCCTCCATTGGGGACCTTGTGCTCAGTCCAATGGTTGGCTGAGCATATTGGTCCTTTTACTTGCTTATTTACAATTACACCAAGATATTTAATGTTATTTGTGGCTGTTGTGAAGGGTATTTCCATAATTTCTTTCTCAGACAGTTTATTATTGGTATAAAGGAGGGCTACTGATTTCTTGGCATTAATTTTGTATCCAACTGCTTTGGTGAAGGTGTTTATGAGCTGTAAGAGTTCTCTGATAGAATTTTGGGGTCATTTATGGATACTATCATATCATTTGTGAATAGGGATACTTCTTCCTTTATAATTTGTATCCCCTTAATCTCCTCTAGTTATCTTATTGCTCTGGCTAGAACTTCAAGTACTATATTGAATAGATATGGAGAGGGAAGCTTGTCTTGTTTCAGATTTTAGCAGAGTTACTTCAAGTTTCTCTCCATTTAGTTTGATGTTGGCTATTGGGTGGTTGAATATTGATTTTATTGTGTTTAGGTATGTGTCTTGAATCCCTGTTTCTCTAAAGCTTTTAACTTGAAGAGGTGTTGGATTTTGTCAAAGGCTTTTTCAAGTGTCTAGTGAGATGATAATTTGGTTTCTTTCTTTCAATTTGTTTATATGGTGAATTACATTGATACATTTGAGAATGTTGAAACATTTGTGCATTTTTGGGATGAGGCCTACTTGATCATGGTGGATGATTTTTTTGATATGTTCTTGGGCTCACTTTGTAAGTATTTCATTGGGGATTTTTGCATCAGTGTTCATAAAAGAAGTTGGTCTGAAATTTCCTTTCTTTTTTATGTCTTTGTGTGGCTTAGTTTTCAGGGTAATTGTGGCTTCATAGAATGAATTTGGCAGTGTTCCTTCTGTTTGTATTTTGTGAACTAATTTAAGGAGCATTGCTATTGGTATTAGTTCTTCCTTGAAAGTCTGGTTGAATTCTGCTCTAAAACTGTCTGGTCAAGGGCTTTTTTAATGGTTTGGAGATTTATAATGACTGTTTCTATTTTCTATTTTCCTAGGGGTCCTTTAAATTGTTTATCTAATTTAGATTTAACTTTTGTGAGTAATGTTTATCAAAATCAGAGTCAACCAACCCTGGGAGATCTCAGAGACTGAACCAATAACCAAAGTGCATCCACTGGCTGAAACAATATTGCTGTAAATATTAAAAAATGAACTCGCTAACTCTCTGCCAGACCATCCACCCTCCAACACTCCTGCTAGCCTGCCAACTCTCTGGCTATGCCAGACCACAGGGCTCCTGCCAGGCTATCTCTCTAGAAGGGGCCCCACCCCCCTGAGTTCCTCTCTGTGTCATACAATGCCCACATACCCTATGCTCAGCCATCTCAACACCTAGTTACTTGATAGAATCATGACTTTCAAAGCTTAATTAGCCAATCAGATTTATTTATCAATAATATCACGATTTACAAGATGCCAACACAATAATTTCAGAGCGGATTGATAATGATAAAAGTTCCTCCCCCACCCAGTTCTCTTGTTTTCTTTCTTTCTTTTTTAATTAACATTTCAAATGTTGTCCCTTTTCCTGTTCCCCCCCAAAAAATCCCCTAACCCATCCCCCACCACGGGTATTCACTCATCAACCAGCTCCTGCTTCCTTGTCCTGGTATTCCCTTACACTGCAGCAGCATTGAGCCTTCTCAGTACCAAGGGCCTTTCCTCCCTTTGGCTCATGATAAAAGCTTTATTTTTCTAACCTTGCGGAATCACAGCTACTTGTGGCCAGAAAATGCCATAAAGGTACCGTCAGCAGCCATCTCCTTCCTCTTCCTACCCTGAGAAGCTCCTCTGTCCTCAACTCTTAGCTCTGCTTCTCTTTTCCCTGTCCAATCACAGGCCTCCCACTGCCATGATATGATTGGACAGGGAAAATCCTACAATAGGCCAAGGCCCCAGAAACATAGATAGTGGATGAATAACTGAGTTTCCATGTGGGTTCCCCAATAACTGGAGTGGGGTCTCTCACTAAAGCTGTAGCCTGACTGGTCTCAGTGGAAGATATGCCTAATCCTGCAGAGACTTGATGTGCCAGGGTAGCAGGATACCCAGGGGGCTACCACCCTAAAGCAGAGGGGGAATCAGGGAAGGGATTATGGAGGGGGGAAGACCAGGAGGGGTGGCAGCATTTGGGGTGTAAATAAATAAATAAAGTTTTAAAAGAAAAGAACAAAATCATGCATTTTGTTTAGATAGTTCAATTTTCTGGAGTACAGGTTTTTAAAGTGAGATCTTATGACTCTGGATTTTCATGCTATCTGTTGTCATATCTCTGCTTTTATTTCTGCTTTTATTTATTTGGATATTCTCTCTGCCTTTTCATTAAGTATGGCTAAGGGTTTTTTTTATTTTCTTGATTTTCTCAAAGAGCTAGTTATTGGTGTCATTGATTCTTTGTATTATTCTTTTTATTTCCAACTTACTGATTTCAGCCCTAAGTTTAACTATTTCCCAATGTCTACTCCTTTTGGGTGTATTTTCTCCTTTTTGTTGTATGGTTTTCAGGTACGCTGTTACCTACTGGTATAAGATCTCTCCAATTTCTTTATGAAGGCATTTAGTTCTATGAACTTTCCTCTTAGCACTGCTTTCATTATATCCAATAAGTTTGGGCATGTTGTGCATTCCTTTTCATTCCATTCTAGAAAGTTTTTAATATTTTCCTTTATTTCTTCTTTGACTCAGTAGTGAATGAATAGGAAGTTGCTCAGATTTCATGGGTTTTTAGGCATTTTGTTTTTTCTATTGATGTTGAATCCAGCTTTAATCCATAGTGGTCTGGTATAAAAGTTTATTTCAATTTTCTTCTACCTGCTGAGACTTGCTTTGTGACCAAATATATGATTAATTTTGGAGAAGGTACCATGAGATGTTGAGAAGGCATAGTCTTTTGTGTTTGGGTGAAATGCTCTCATGACATCTGTTAGGTCTATTTGATATATAATGTTTGTTAGTTTCATTGTTTCTCTCTTTAGTTTCTGTCTGGGTGACCTGTTCACTGGTGAGAGTATGAATTTGAGGTGTTGAATTTTCCAACTATTGTTGTATGAGATTCTATGTGTGATTTAAGGTTTAGTAATTTTTTTGCATGTGGTAGCCCTTGGATTAGTGACATAGATAGTCAGAATTGAGATTCATTTTCGTGGATTTATCCTTTGATGAGTATAAAGTGTATTTCTCATCTCTTTTGATTAATTTTGGTTGGAAGTTTATTTTATGAGATATTATAATAACTATTTTAGCTGTATTCTTAGGTTTGTTTGTTTGAAAAAAATCTTTTTCCAGCACTTTATTCTGACGTAATGTCCATATTTGCTACTGAGATGTGTTTCTTGTATGAAGCAGAATGATGGATCCTGTTTTGTCATCTATTCTATTAGCTTATGTCTTCTTTTTTTCTGGGGAATTGAGTCCATTGATGTTGAGAGATATTAAGGACTAGTGATTGTTCCTTCCTGTCATTTTGATGTCTGTAGTGGTTCTCTCTCTCTCTCTCTCTCTCTCTCTCTCTCTCTCTCTCTCTCTGTGTGTGTGTGTGTGTGTGTGTGTGTGTGTGTGTGTTGTATGTTTCCTTTCTTTTGTTTTTGCTGGTGTGAAATTATTTATTTCCTGTGTTTTCTGTGGTCTCATTAGTCTCCTGTAGTTTGAGTTCTCCTTCTAGTATCTTCTCTAGAGCTGGATTTGTGGATAAATATTGTTTAAATTGGGTTTTGTCGTATGTTTTCTCCCTCTATAGTGATTAAAAGTTTTGTTGCATATAGTAGTCTGGGCTGGCATTTGTGTTCTCTTAGAATTCTAGAGCCTGTCTTGAGAAGTTGGGTTTGATTCTGCTATTTCTGCTTTTATGTTACTTAGCAATTTTTCCTTTTAATATTTTAATATTAGCAACTTTTAATTTTAAAGGACCTTCCTCTTAGCATTAGCTCAAAGTCTTTCAGTTTTTTTCTAACCATGATTCTACATGTTGAAAACTTCTTCTAGGATATCTGGATAGTCTGATTAGTTTTTCTGAACAATGGAAAGCTCGTAGCTACTGACATAAATTTTTAGAACAAGACCTCTGTGATATGGACTATATTAGGGGAATAATAAGCAGGAAAATTAAGCAAAATAGGAATGTTTAATAAAAGTACTTATGCATTACAATAGTATACCAATGGGAGTCTCTGTGTCTGAGAAATGAGAATGGGAAAATGTAGGCGTGCCACATACAACTATCTTATTTGTCTTAGTTACTTCCTATTGCTATGGTAAGATGCAATGGTAAAGGCAACTTAAAAAAATGTTTAATTTATGCTTACAGTTGCAGATGGTTAGAACCCATGACCAGCATGGCAGGAAGCATAGCACCAGGCAGACAGGTATGGCACTGGAATAGTTGCTTTGAACTTACAACCTGATCTACAAGCCAGCAGAGAAAACTAACTGAATGATGAACATTGGCTTTGGAACTTCAACACCTACTCCCAGTGACACACCTCTTCTAACAAGAACATACCTCCCACTCTTCAAATGGTTCTACCAATTGGCTACCAAGAATTTAAATATATAAGCCTCTGGAAAACATGCTTATTTAAACCACCATCATTCCTTTGCAATTAAAAATAATACTAGATTTTATTTTAGATATCAATGGCATTATTTGAGAGAGTCAGTATAAAGGTTTTGATATAAGGCACATATTTCTTTTCAGTCCTCCTGATGTTCTCCCTGATTTGCGAAAGTCCCTTCCTAGCACCAAACAAGGAGAAAATATCTCTAAATTAAAAAGCTATTTGATATATTTTAAAACTTAAAAGATTGTTTTATTAAAGTAATTATGCCTGTTTTAGGTAGGGAGTTATTGCTGACATCATAACCACAGCAACTCTTATAAAGAAAAATATTTAATTGGAGGTAGCATACAGTTCAGAATCTTAGTCAATAATTGTCCATAGTGGGAAGCCTGGTAGTTTACAGGCAAACATGGTGCTGAGAAGGAACAGAGAATTATACATTCAGATAGGCAGGCATCAAGAAGAGAGAGTGGCACTAGGCCTGGATTTTACTTCTAAACCCAATCAGAAAAGAATACACATAAAATGCAATCACTGATAAGTTTATATTAATGAGCCCAGAAGCCCTAAATACTCAAGGCACAATTAGCAAGTCAAATGATTCCCAAGAAGAAGAAAGGAGAGGACCCTGGCCCTGTAAAGATTGGATCCAGTTTTGTAGAGAAACCATGGGGGCAAGGGGAATGATTGGGGAATAGTTGGGGGGGAGAGGAATTATGGGACGTATGGTGGGGGTGAACTGGGAAAGGGGAAAGCCTTTGAAATGTAAACATAGAATATAGAAAATAAAAATTAAAAAAAAGCCTCAAATCTTACTCCCATGACACATTTCCTCCAACAAGGACATACCTTCTAGTAGTGCCAATCCCTGAGTCTACGAGGACCCTTTTTATTTAAACCACCACAATGCCCCTCTTTTCATGCTGGCCATTCAGAGACACCACCATGAAGCACTTCTGATAGCTTGCTCTCGCTGCCTAAGAGTAGAGGGAATTTGTCTGAAATGCCACTTTTTTCTGAGGCACTTTCTCAAGAATTTGTACTGTGAGGAGGTCATGAGAAACCAGAACAATAAAAGCAATGGATGCACTGGGTTAGAAGGCAAGGTTAGGAAACTGCATTTGTATTAAGGTCAGAGAAGTCCAAGGTTTGAAAACAGACTGAGGCTCTATCCCAGGTTGCTGTAGAAACAGAACAATGAACTATGAATCAAAGGCAAGTAAATCCTGAGAGCTACAACATGTTATACAGTATTTGGTCCTATATTCTGCTCAATAATTCATTCCTTACTTGTATAAGGGAAACCTATGTCTAAGCCACTTATCCCCCACTCCACCCCATCCCTAATACCTTTCAGCATTTGCGTGTGCTTGGTTTCGCATAAGTCTGGCCAACTTTACTAATGTCATTTTTAACATTCACTTGATACAACTTCTGGTCACTATGATGCCCACTGCTTTGTACTACCATCATCTCAGAGATTATTAGGGCTGCTAAGGTTAACCATCACTGCCCCTGGTTACTCTGACCCTGTACAACATAGCATCAGGTAAATATGTGATCTGTGCATTAGAAACATGGAAATTTAAAATTATTATCTGGTGTAGGAAAGCCTTCATGCCTTTTAATCCTTAATATCTCAGCTCCTTCTTCAGTACTATGTTTGCCTATGTGCTGCCATATTTACTGTCATGGTAAGATAATGGTAATGTGTTGCTCTGGACAGTGATATATTTTGATCATATTTTTTTCTTTCCCAAATGTTTTCATATCTTGCCCATTATCATACCCATACAACTTTAATTCATTTCTCTCACTTAAAAACAAAACAAAAACATATATCAAGTCATATTTATGTGGGCCAAATATTCCTGAGCAAATGGCCTACCCTGGAATGTGGTTGATACATTTAATATCACCCCATTAAAGACAACAGAAAGTTCCTGTCCTAGCACCTATTAGTGGTAAATGGCTTCTGGACTAGGGGTGGGCCATTGAACCCATTTCTCCTTCTCCATACTAGGAATTTGTTTGGCTTAAAATAGTTCAGGCCTTGTGTATATTCTGATCTCTGAGTTTACCTGTGCATCAGCCATGTTATGTCTCGAAAATGCCATTTCCCTGGACTCATCACCTCTGGTTCCTACAATCTTTCTATGTTCTTCTCCACATAGATTTCTAACCTTTGAGGGGAAGGATGTGATAAAGAAATCTCACTTAAGTCTGAGTGCTCCAAAGTCTCTTATCCTTTGCATATTGTCCAGATGTAGGTCTTGAGTATTAGTTTCTCCACTGAAAGAAGAAACCTCTATGATGCTAGTTGAGTAGTGTTCTCATCTATGGGTATAGCAATACACCATGGAAAGTCTTCTTCTTCTTCTTCTTCTTCTTCTTCTTCTTCTTCTTCTTCTTCTTCTTCTTCTTCTTCTTCTTCTTCTTCTTCTTCTCCTTCTCCTCCTCCTCCTCCTCCTCCTCCTCCTCCTCCTCCTCCTCCTCCTCTTCTTCTTCTTCTTCTTCTTCTTCTTCTTCTTTGTAATATGTCTTTAGCAAAAGGTTAATAGGTTTCCCCCTAAGAGCCATGAGCCATGTTAGTCTCAGGTTCTTAGTCACTTCAGTACTGTGATGTATGGGTTCTGTAGGGACTGTGTAAGGCAGTCTGTGGCCTGGTTGAGCGAGGCTTACTCCAGAGACCCAGTAGAATATTCTACAAGGGACGGAACCAGTGAGCCATGCTCCCAGATACTCGGGATCATCCTCCTGACTCCTCAACTCCATCATCCTATCAGTCAGTCCATAATCTCACCAGTCACACATAGGGCCAGGCCCCTAGTGCTCTGGCTGGACCCCACCCCCACAGTCACCTGGCTACAGCCAGGTTTTCTTAACCCCACAGTTATCTGGCAACAGCTAGGTAACCCAGCTCACTATAGAAGGGACTTCCAGGCCCCTCCCAGCTCTCTTGCTTTTCCTCTCTTACCTTTATGCTTTTGTCACCCTGTTCTCTCTCTCTCTCCCTATTCTTCTCCCCTCTTTCCACATGGTTATGACCAGCTCTCACCTCTCTATTTTTTTCTTTATCTCTTTACTTCTCTATCTTTTTTGCTTTTCCTACTTCTCTATAATAAAGCTTTGGAACTATGTACTGTCTCTTATCAGAAGCCATCGTGTAGGAGTATGGAATAGGCCTCAGTGTCTCCAACCACCTGGAAGGACCAAGACTCTTCCCAGTCAGGCTTCCTCTACAGGTACATGGGACGCACGAACTGCAATGACCTGAGCAATGACCCTCTCCACTAGCCGAGCAGCTTCCCTCAGCAGGAACTCGGAGCCCACAATCCCTACATGGGTATGTGGGCCCGTCCAGCTCATTTTCTCTACAGGGTTCCATCTCATTGAATGGGCCTTAAATCCAAACATTCTCATATTTTAAACAGCATAATAATATCCCAGTGTATAAATATATGACAGTTTTATTATCCGTTCATCAATTGATGGATATCTAGGCTATTTACAATAAAAGTCCCTTAGGTATATTCCTAAGAATGACATCACTTTCTACAATTACTAAGAGGCTGCAGTTTTTCACTTCTTGTAATCTTTTTAGGAAATCAAAAACTGAGGGGGCTGATAGCTTTCAGGTGTGAAAGGGGGGTCAGAGTGAGAGTATTTTTTTGAATATATCCCTAGGAGAGAACTTGAGTTGAAAGGTTCTTCTAAACTGTCAGTAGAAAAAATATGAGCCAGAGAAAGCTCTTCCTTAGACATATGACCATAGCAGATTATATAGTTTAGGTCAATTATTGAGTGAGCTAGATTGAGAACAACAGGATTAGATTATGTTTAAATTCTAACTTGACATATTATTAATCTTAACATTTGAAACATGACTTCTGCCTTCTTATCCAAGCCAAACTAGACTTCCAGCCGGAGCTAGACAACAAAATTCCTTTAGATTAGTTTCAGATGGAGAGACTTGTGTTTTCCCTCCTGAATACCATCAAGGAGAGACTGTCACTAATGAAATGTAACAGGGTATATTATTTGGGTTTGGTTGATATTCTTGTCAACACTTGATGCTTCAGTCATTAATATTTTTCCTTTCAAGTTGGTTCAGAGATGTTTCCCATTAAAATTTGTATTTAACTTTTTTTGATATTTCATGAAATTCAAGATTTTTCACGTATACATGGGCTGTTTGCATATTCTGTTTTACAGAATTTCTATTCATGAGCCCATAATTCAATGAGGTCTTATGTTTGTCTTTTCTTATTGACTAATGAAACCTTTTTATATTTTTATAAGAAAATGTTTTACTCTTTGTTATTACCTTTTAATAAATACATTTTCTAATTTTAGTCCAGTCTGATATATATTTTAATGATGGGCACATTGTGTTATTCAAAGAAAAAATTTTCTCCACAGAGACTATAAACTTTTTTATGCTTTTAATGACTTGAAAGTAAACACAACTAACAAAATGCATTTTCATTCAAATATGTCCTGAATATGCTTTATTCATTGAAGACAATTTTCTCATACAATACATTCTGATTATGACTTTCCCTCTCTCTAAGCCTAATTTCCTCTTTGCCTCTCTTCCCATACAAATCTACCCTCCTTTTGATCTATAATTAGGAAAAAAACAAACAAACATCAAAATGATAGTGATAAATAAAATAGCCAGGCAGCGGTGGCACATGCCTTTAACCCCAGCACTTGGGAGGCAGAGGCAGGTGGATTTCTGAGTCGGAGGCCAGCCTGGTCTACAGAGTGAGTTTCAGGATAGCCAGGGCTACACAGAGAAACCATGTCTTGGAAAAAAGAAAGAAAGAAAGAAAGAAAGAAAGAAAGAAAGAAACAAAGAAAGAAAGAAAGAAACAAAGAAAGGAAAATACAAAAACAAAAAAACAATAATAAAACAAAATAAAATTAAAAATAAAACAAAAACATACAGTTTGGTATAAGACAAAAGTAATAAACTGAAGGAAAAGAGGCTTCAGAAGAGGCATAAGAAACAGATATAGATACAGAAATACTCAAACTCAGGTATCCCATAAAAACACAAAACTGAAAGCTGTATTATATACATAAAACTTTTAGGGTAAAAGATAGATAGATAGATAGATAGATAGATAGATAGATAGATACCTATTGAGTTTATTTTCATTTTACCATTTACTGCTAGGTGTTTGGTTTTGGACCCTCACAAGGGACTGAGGTGCATATTTTACATACCAAAGCAGACCTTCAAGTTCTCCCAGCATTCCTCAGCCCCTACCTGGCATATTCGGCCCCCCCAACCTTGAACCATGAGCATAGGAGATATTTCCATCTTCTGATATTTTCATCGCTTTCTTTCTTTATTATCTTAAAGTTTTTAATCATCCAAGTCTTTTACTAACATGGCTAGAGTCATCCCAAGTTATTTTATATTTTTAAGGCTGCTGTAAAATGTTTCCCTGATTTCTTTCTCAGTTCATTTTTATATAGGAAGGCTACTGTTTTCTTCTTTTTTTTAAGTTAATCTCTTGTCCAGTCACTTTGTTGAACGTGTTTATCAGTTGTTGTTGTTTCCCTGTGGAATTTTCAGGTACCTTCTGTATGCTATCATATCATCTGCAAATAAAGATGCTTTGATTTCTTCTCCTTCCATTTGTATCCCATTGATCTCCTTCAGTCATCTTATTGCTTTAGCTAAGACTTCATGTACTCTGCTGAGTAGATATGCGTGGACAACCTTTCCTTGTTCCTGATTTTAGTGGAATTGCATTGAGTGTTTCACTATTTAAGTTGACATTGGCTATGGGCTTGCTGTTAACTGCCTTTGTTACAACTATACTTTCATAATAAGTCCTTTTTCATTGTGAAATCAATTCTTGTGTAGACTTGTCCTGGGAGAGATTATTTGTTATCCCATCTTTCCTCATTCTTTTGAGTCCTCCCTCCCTCCTTCCCCATTCAGTCTTACAAGTTCTCAGCCACATTATTAGTACCAAACTCACACTGTATGCTTGTTGGAAAATCTTCACTCCTTCTATACTTTTTCATGATGATTTACCTGGGACAAAAAGCTTATGCTGCCGTTTATTGTCTCTTAAAACTGTAAAGATATTATCATAACATTTTCTGAATTCTTTTACTCTCCTTGAAAGTCTTTCTCTTCTTATAATTTCTTCTGAGTGGGTAATTTGTTTCTTAATTTTTAGTCTTAAAATTTCCTTTTCTTGGGGTATTTGAAAGCTCTCTTTATTAGACTCTCTTAATTTGGATTTTTATACAATTTCATATGCTTTGTTGTTCAGTCAACTTTGATTTATGAGCTTCATCATATCTGGAAAACCCATGGCTATTTGTCTATACATATTATTGTTCTGTTCTTATAGATCAAATGCTATATACATCATGACTTTTTTCTATTGTCAAAGGTAGCTTCTATTTCATCTCTTTAGTATTCTTTCAGGAATTTCTGCACAGGGTTCAGTGAACCTATTTGGTTTTACACCTTTCCAGTACTTTGTGTTTTTACAACTTGACCTTTTCTCCCTGACAAGCTTCACATAATATTTCAGTTTATCATTCCTCTGATCTACATTGCGGGAAACTTTTTTCTGAACTAACATCCAGTTTTTCTGAAGCTCTTACCAACCTGCTGTTTAAAACATCGCACTAGCTGAAGGACTTCATTTAAAACTTGGTTTAATTTTGTTATGTTTTATTCTTTCTTTGTGGCTCATTAACCCTATAAATGTATTTTTAAAAGGGCTTTGTTGTGGCTCTTCTATTGCTCTAAGTGGCTGTGTGCTTAGTCCCATGTCTGTTTTATCCTCTGTGTTCATGATTGATTCTTGCTCACATGTTTTCAAAGTTTTGACTGTGATCTTATGTTAAATGCAAGTTGTTTTTCACTTAATGGAAATCCTTGTTTTGAATTATGCTGCTATTACTCCTGAGTGATTCTGTTTCCTGCCAATTACTCCATGATCTTTTGTTAGATTTCTGACTTGGGAACTGGAATTAAATAAATAATCTTTTAAAATGAGATTCAAAACTCATGATTCAGAGACCTGCACATCAATTTTTTATGAGTCTCACTCCTTAGGTAGAAATAAAGTGAATAATCATTCTCCTCATCAGTGTTTATGAAGGCCCTTGCTTTACTCAAGACCTCACCTAACCTTTCAGCAACATACAAACTAAAGTGTCTGGATGTTGCCCACAACTTTTACAGCAAAAGCAGCATCTGACTGCTCATTATTTCATTCCCTTTACTTTCTTTTTTTTTTTTTACCTCTATGTCTATCAATTATGAATCTTCATTAACGACATGGCAAACTAAAATACACAGCTAACTTTATTACATGAACCATGATTTATTTATCATTTACCAAATGTATTGAAAGTATTTCCATAATACCTTGAGGATGACGTTCTGACACGCTCTCAGTTGTTACTTAGTACAGTTTTCAAGAAAGGAGCCAGCTCAAGAGGGCAACCTTAATTTCAAGATAAGCCTAATATCATCCCCCACCTCTGGGCTCTGCCATCTTGAATTTAGTAGTTTATAAAGGACCCTTCCTCAAAATTTGCATCCACCTTAGAGAACACTGTTTCTTGAACTCCATGTCAATTGCTAGCATAATTGCTTAAAATATAAACTTATAATTTGAAATCCAGATTTGTCCAGCTAAAAGCTTTGAAACCTGGGTCCTGTAAGCATTTTTCAGACAGTTTACTTTTGCTTTGTTTTGCATTCCTTTGCTTTTGGAGGCTTGAGGGCATTGTAGCTGAGAATTACCTTAAACTACTAGTCCTTGTCTCTCAAGTGCTAGAATCAGTCAGATGCCACCAAGTCCAGCTCCAGCAAAGGATATAAAATCAAAGATTTATAGGTGCTGGCATATATGTCTGTATATAGTTAGGTCTGTAGTTTTATCTATATGTATTTCAGGTATATGTTCATATCATTTAATTCAATGACTCAGACCCAAGAGATACTGAAGCTTGCTATATTTAACCAATGGCTTCAACAAACTCCCTTCCCTCAACTACAGACTGAAAGATATTTAGGATTTAAATTATGAAAGCAGAGTGTTCAATTATGTAGCAAGTTAAAATCCCTCAAAAAATATGTTATATAACATACATTATATTAAGTATTTAAGGACAAACACTAAAAATAAAAGTAGATGCTGTAGTGTCAAAATTAATAGACAACAAAAATAATAGGGACCTATTGTATTAAATTTAACAAAAAGTGAAAGACAAAACTGATGATGCATAAAAACCCTAAACCAATGTAGTGATAAAAATTCAAGTGTCTGATTAAGCCTTGATAATGCAAATCTATTTAAAAGAGAAGTTATAGAGTTTCTCATATTTTAAATGGACTATCTTTTTCATTTATTTATTTTCGTGTGTGTGTATGTGTGTGTGTGTGTGTGTGTGTGTGTGTGTGTGTGTGTGTAAGACAATCTATCAGAATTGATCTCTCTTTTTATCATATAGGTTCCAAAGGTTGACCTCAGATTGTCATGAGAAATACATATGATATGTGAGAAATTTCTCACCATGTTGACATCTGACTCAAGACATTGTTTATTACTGCTGTCTCTGAGAATTTTCTGCTGAAGAGGGTAATCTCTGAATTATCTGTGATGACATAGGCATGTTCTCCAAAGTCCTTTGAAAGTTACTAGATGTGTAGATAGGGTCTGAATTTCTGAGGTTATCCTGGCATATTGTACCCTTTCATCCTGAGAGGCATGGCTACTTCCTGGTCTTACCTAAGTTTTGATTGGTCTCCCCAAAAGTCTGAGTCTAATGAGCAGATCCACCACAAAAGCAGTAAGTAAATTTGCATTTGAAATTCAAAAGTCCAAACTGTTTTGGTTCACTATTTTTATCTCTTGGAATTTTCACCTATTTTTGAAATGACCTAGCCCAATGGAATATTTCCTTCATTACCCACAACTCTAGCTGCCTGTAACTAGAGAGCAGTTAGCCTCAGTGGACAACGTTGTAGCTTCATGTGGCCTTGCCCTTCAATGCCTGGCCTGAACACTTATGACCTATGGCCCAAACTCAAAGTGATACTTTACCAGATATTTTGTTAAATCTGTGATAATGCCATAGTATTTTAATCAGAGTCACCCCCTAACTTCTCCCCTTAATTCCTCCCCCTTAGCTCAACCCATTTCTAGCTCCCTAAATCCTGTCATCTTTTAAAAATGATTTTTACTTGATAACCTATCAACTCTCATTTCTGCTGTCCATATAATTTTCAGTGTGGGGTCATCACTGGAGCATGGAGCCACACCTTTGGAGAAAATGGACTCTACTTCATTCAAAGGCCATCAACTCTAAATAGCTCATCAGTTAGGGGTAGAGCCTTAGAAGACCCTCCCTCTCTGTGCCAGAATGTTGACTGGTTTAACCTTGAATATCTCTTCTGCATATAGTTCTTGAGTTCATATGTGCAATGGTCCTATCACGCACAGCAGATATCATGTTGGACTGGCCCTCCCCTGTCCCCGTGTCTCATTTTCTTTTTAATATGAACTCTTCTGTTAAGGGCCATGAGCCTTGGTTGTGATCTAGATGGTCTAGGTGTAGCTAAGAATTCTGGAGTCACTTCTTCTCTATACTTTGACCAGTTGTGAGTTTCTGCATCAATCACAGTCCACACTACGCAGAGGAACATCTGTAAGGACGCCGGAGAGTTGCAGATGCTCTAACCTATAGGTAGAGAGATACTAATTTACAAGGCTGTTTGATATAATGTCCATGTAATGAAATAATACTAGTGGGTTCATTCCAGGGTCTGTGGATTCCCACAAACACACTTTCATAGCCAGATTTGCAGTACTAGGCATGTGTTAAACAAATGCAACTACAGGCTGTTTTGAAGAATTGGCAATGTAAAATAGTTCTAGCAGACGAAGTAATTTATCAATTCAATGGTCTATCTTTCAGGGGGATCTGAGGCAAAGAAAGGCTGGATTTTGCCTTGGAGGCACGGACTTCTCTCAACTTGAACCTCTTGACTGCTTCCCACACAGCCAGGTTCACCACTGGGTCAATAGAAGAGCTGTTAATATAACATCTTCTGATTAGCTTTTCCATTTAACATTCAGGAGATATGATTGAAAACTTATTTTATTTTAAATTATTTGTCAGGTCAGATGACAATGTCTAAAATTAGAAACATGTCCTAAAAAGCATTTTGATGGTCTAGACCCTTG
The DNA here is from genome assembly GCA_964023405.1 of Apodemus agrarius. NCBI lineage: Eukaryota > Metazoa > Chordata > Mammalia > Rodentia > Muridae > Apodemus > Apodemus agrarius. The sequence goes on along the minus strand of OZ030009.1, from coordinate 137,375,732 downwards.
TCAAATGTTCTGTACAATAGCAAAGAGTCTAGCCATAAGTAGACTGTCTCAAAAATCTGGAAAGGATATTTGAGAAGCAGAACAATATCCACTGTAATGAAGTATAGCATCTTGGTGTTATATCTTTTCTTTTCTTTTTTTTTTTTTTGATTTTTCAGTCCTCGTCTCATACAATTAATTCCTAAGTATTATAGGTATTACCTCCTAAATAATCTGTTTCTTTCACTCTATATTACATTTTCACTCCTTGTCTTAAAATATTAATTTAGCAATTCATTTTCCAATGTGTTCATCACCTATAATGGGCCAATCACTACACCTGACATTAGAAAATATAAATTATTCAAATCTGGAATTTTTCCATTAAAGCATTCATAGCTCATATGCAAAGTTTATTAAAATAAGATACCTGTGAATGAGACACATGCAGTACCATGAAAAGAATTTAGAAGCTAAAAAGATCATCTCAGGGGTTGATACATGAACTAAACTAAGCAATAGGCATTATTTCTAGCAAAGGCAATGGTTTAGGTGCAGTTACTGGAGTGGCCAATTCCACATCCAATTTCTAATTTTTAATAATTCACTAGAATTATACAGGATGATGGGCACTCCCTGAACAACCCTTAAACACTTTTTGAAAAGGGTATGGTATGTAAATGTTTTGATTTGATGTATACTGCTGCAGTTTCTGTGAGTGCCAGGGACTGGAAGGTGTGGCTGGAACCATAGCAGGTGCAAACCTAAAAGGCAGGAATACTTGCATGGGCTTTACTGGAGAGGATGGAAGGACTTGGCAGGGCTTGAAGCTGGGGCTGACTTAGTTCTTGATCTTTGCCTAGTGATTTCCTTTTATATGTACATAGACACCATCATCATTCTACAACATTTTTGAGCCTCTAGTCTAGTACTTTGCTTATTTCTATGAGATCTTCTACCCTTCTGAAGTTGGTAATATAAACTGAATGTGCTCAGAAAATTCTTCAAGTCTGGTTTTCCTCCTAATTGGGTATATTTTCAATTAAAATTGAAAATTCTTTATTACTACTTCTCCATAACACCTGGATGAGAATAAGAATTATCTTAATCCTAGAGGAGAAACAAGGCTGGATTAAAGCCATGCTACCAATGATTTGCATATCATATCAAGTCTCCAGCAACAGATAGTCATGGAAAGCATAGTCTAGTTTGCTAGAATAGTTTATTCATGAGCTCATCTATATACAGAAATATGTTACTGAAAAAAAAGGTAAATTCAGGAAACAGAAGTAAATGAAGTGTGATTCCTGTCCTTAAGTACCTTCAGTTGATGGGGTCAAAGATATAAAATAATAGATGATATAGTCCATGCTCACAGTTTATAAAGGCAAAGATCTGTCACAGGGAAAAAGAATCAATTCTGCTCAAGAAGTTAGGGTCGTGAAGGAGGCAAGAATCTAATCTAATTTATGAGGCATGGGAACCGGGCAATAAGTAACAGTGACCTGTGGTGCATGAACTGTATTTGTCATTATGTCCTAGAGAGTCATCAGTTTTGCTTGTTACCAAATCCACCTGGTACCTCTTTCAGAGTAGAATATGAAAAGAATTTACGCTGCCTTCATGTGCTCCTGCTATGTGAGAGGTCGGGGATCCTGAGACACACTGGAGAATAAATTCCCATTTCTTGATAAATGAACAAATACACAGATGTGACAGTTCATGCCCATGAGAGACAGAAGGAAGGGAAGGGTGGAGCTTCAGTCCTTCATTCACTCTTTAAGTTAACATTTCCTGAGCCCCGCTTCAGGTAAGCACTTGGTGCTATCTTAGCACTGTGAGAATTACAAAAATCAATCACTGACATTGCTCTCAGAATCGCCACCCTGTCAGCAGCCTCTGATGCAGCCTCCTGGAAATGACTTCTCATTTAAAACCAAAGAGAGCCCAGTGAAAACAGGGTTGATGATCTAAAAGAAGGCAGGAAAACAATTTAAATGTTTCTTGTTGGCTCAATTCTTTGGTTTATACATTTAGAAGATCTACTTACCTTGAAGATCACAATCTGTGTCCATAGCTAAAGATAGAGAGGATTAACAGGCAGGGTTTGATGTGTGCGTGTGTGTGTGTGGGGGGGGAGTCTATAAAGATGAGAGTAAAGAGGGTGTACAAGTGGAACCCCAGAGCTCTGGAAGCTGTTACTGACTGTGCTTCCCATGGCCTGCTGCATGGAGCAGAGTTGTCCTGTTCTTAAAGTATTTTGTTTTGTAGCTATATACTTCCACTTTTTAAAATACACTTCCCACTTCAGGTAAACAGAGCTTGCCACACAAATGACCTGTAATTCCAGGACCCTTTGGGCTATTGGAATTAACATTCCAATAGAGCATCAGACATTCTTTTAAGATTTTATTTATCTTATGCCTTTGTGTGTGTGTGTGTGTGTGTGTGTGTGTGTGTGTGCATGTGTTGTTTGCTTGGATGTATATGTTTTAAGTATATGGTTTGTTTGACCAACTGTATGCATATGCAGCACACTGTCTAGTACCTACAGAGTTCAGAAGAGGGAATTCAGTCCCCTGGATCTAGAGTTATAGACAACTGTGAACTTCCATGTGAGTGATGAGAACCAAACTGAGTTCTCTGTAAGTGGCTAAGAAAATGTTCATAACTACTGAGCCATCTCTCCATATTTTGAAGAAATACACCAGGTGGTTAAAGGGTGAGTCATGGGCAAATCTCATATCTTACCTCATGGCAAGAGCCTTGCATTGGAAAGATTAGGTCTTATTTGATGATGTTAACATTATCAAGAACAGCAAGGTAAGTTAACATTAATGGCATAATATGTGCTATAAAGTGCATTAGCAATTTTAAACATCTATGTGTTCATAAATCTTCACTGTTGACCTAATAGGATCTAGATGGAGGCGAACCTAAAGGTGAGTTTCTGACAGTGTACTCAGAAAAAGAGAGTTTGCAGAGAGTTTAATTCAGGTATAGACCAAGCGAGAATGAAGCCAGCACCATCTAATGGCCTGGGGGCCCAGAATAAATAAAAAAGGAGGCAGCAGACCGAACCGCTGCATTCTTCTATCTGTTCCCTGACAGCAGAGCCAAAGTTGTTGCCATTCCTTCTAGGCTCTGCACAACAGTTACCTAGCAACAGCCAGGTAGGCCTAGCTTGCTATAAAAGGGCATGTTTCTCTCTCTCTCTCTCTCTCTCTCTCTCTCTCTCTCTCTCTCTCTCTCTCTCTCTCTCTCTCTCTCCTCTCTCCTCTCTCCCCTCTCCCCCCTCTTTCTCCAACTCGACTCTTCTCTCACTGACCCCTTTTTTCCTCTTTCCCCTCCTACCTCTATGTGTTCCTCTTCTTAGCTGCCCTCCTCCTCCTCCTCCTCCTCTTCTTCTTCTCCCCTCCCTCCCTCTCTCTCTCTCTCTCTCTCTCTCTCTCTCTCTCTCTCTCTCTCTCTCTCCTCACTTCTCAACTCCCCTTCCCATGCCTCCAAATGAAAGTTATTCTATACTATGCCTATCATATGGCTGATCCCTCAGGGAGAAGGGATGCTACAGCATGGGCCTACTGAGGCACCCTTCAAACCTCACCCATACAGAGCTCTATAAAACATATCCTTGGCTTTTTTATACAACCCAACATTCGGTGCTGTAACTCAGATTTAGAAACTCACAGGATCGTATTTCCCAACACCACTCAGGCTTTCCAGCCATTGGATTGCTACACCTCCAAACACTAATTAGTAACTTAGTTAGCCTACCCCCACTCACCACTGGTCAACATAGTCCCATGGTCCCAAGGGAAGGCTGTTGAGTTCCTAGTCACCCGTTGGTATACTTGAGGAGGGATGGAGGTATTCTCAGTCATGACTGGCCTTCTCATTGACCCTTCACTCTAGGACATCTTCCTTTGGGTGAGATTTTTTTCTCCTTGAAATGGTTTCTTTCTCGCTGCTGGGAAATCTTAGGTCTAGGTAAACCCTTCTCCTGTCACCACTTAGGCACTGGCCCAAGTTCAGCCCCCACTTCATCACACGACCACCTGATGTTCTGGACTGGTTGCCACAATTTCTAGTTATTAACTTATTCTTGGGATGCTGATAGGGATAATATTGTTAATTTCTCACCCAAAAGGAAATATCTTTGCTGCTACTTCCAGGCTCCCTACAGGCATGGCTCCCAGTCTAATTCAAAGGCTAAATTTGACCCCAGTACCCACTAAGTAATAATTGTAAATGACCTCTTAACAGTGCTTTAAAACAAAACTAAACTAAACAAAACAAAACAAAACAAAACAAAACAAAGCAAAAACAAAACAAAAAACCCTTTCATAACTCTTTCCAGGGATCCTAAAAAATAAGATTTCTATACGCAGGCTTCCTTCCAACAAACTCATCTTCCCTTTCCACTCTCCCCCTCCTCTCACTCCCTGCCAGACATGACTTCACAGCAGCCATGCTACCTGGCTGGAGCTCCTGCAGCAAGAACTGTGCACAAGGCATGCTGTGCTAGAGCAAAGTTGCTGCGAAGTGGGCCTAGTGTGTTCACTCTCTCACCCCTCCCCTCTCCTCCAACTGGTGCTCTGCCAAGCCACTACCTGCACTTCCACACTCCCGTGGCCCCTGACCATGGCCAGCTGCTTGCTCCAGTGGGCAGTGTTAGATTTCTATTTGCACCACAGGAGCAAACAAGCCATACTGTGTGCCACTCACACATAGCAGCAGTGGCAGCAGAGAAGATGGAGAGACGATATATATATATCGCCCTGTCCACTACACAAAACATGTCTATCTGTCTCTTTATATGTTTGCCTCTGGTGATACATAGCAACACTTCTGCTGTTCCATTGAATGGACAACACATGACTTTCCTCCACAATGGAGCGATTGCTTTAGCGCCATCTTAGCTAAGGGCAATCACAGGGCTGACTGTAGCTTCAGTGCCATCTTGGTTAAACCCAGTCTCATAATTACCCACCATTTTTGTTATGGGCAATACCCACCTCACTACCTTCTCACTTTAGAAAAGCCTGACTTAAGGTCTCCAAAGACTCTTCAGGTAGATAAGGTTTTCATATGATTTCTATCCTGCCTTGGTAAATAATTTTAACATTAATTTAAAGATTTACAACAGGAAAAAGTTTAAAGACTGCTGCCTTAAAGATATGTTTAGCCTTGCTTTTGCTACTGTCATTAATTTATAAGGTACTCTCTTTATTTGCTAGGTATATACTAGAGCAAATAATTAAAAACACACACAAATTGTCCAAGTCAGATATGCTTAATAGATGGTGATCCCCAATCTTGTCAGAAATTTGATAAATGTAATGATAAATGCTTAAGCTTATTAGGATAGACAAGAGACTTCCAAATCCTGATACTAAGCTTCTCAAGGTCTCCAAGAAGATATGGCATAGCAGCAAGGCTGTCTAGTTGTGGTATGATCACCACTGAGAAACACCACTCCATTGCCTTGCCTGCTGACAGGGCTTGACCTAAAATGTGCACAGAGGATACCCGGAGAATTAAATGTCTCATTACCTAAGAGAAAATGAGTCATTTCCTCCACACTCCTCCCCCACAGGAAAAAAAGCTTCTCATCTTCTGGGCCTGATGGGCAGACTGGTTGTGATGGAGACCACAGGGCCCTGAGAAAACTGTTTAGATAGAGAACTATAGACCAACCTCTGCTATATAATTAATATATGTCATCTAGATTATAATTTATTCTTACCAGATTTCTGATTATATCGACAGCTAATGTAACTGCAGCTTGACAGCTAGAAAACAGACATCTAGCTCCTTACCCCAAGGTAATCCACAACCTTATTAGCTCATTAGTCAATTTTGTTAACTAGTTAAGACTACCAGATCTCTTATCAAAGACAAGCAGGTTAATCTTGTACATAGGCTTCATGACAAAAGATATACAAGTTCAAATGTAATGTTTCACAGATGTAACCTGTTATTTCCTTATCTAAACTCAGTTTCCAATGACTAAATGCTTTTTATTTCTTCCCCTTGTTATGTCACTATCCTAACATTAACCAAAATAGTTCTTATAAATTATCCTACCTCTAATAAAACATTCCACTATACCATCCAACTTTTAAAATCACAAGTTGTAATTTTAAATTTCCTTTGATTGTCTTTTAACTATAGACTTCAGGTGGTTTTCATGGTGCATCTATATGATCAACTATCATATTCAAAAGGTCAAGGTTTTTGAGTTCTTTATTTATCTTTTAAATGTAAACTTAAAAATTCTTCTCATTATGCTGGATGTATACACATCAGTTTTCTAGACAGAGGGGAAAAAGCCCTTCCTGCTTCTTCTGCTCCATGAAAGGAATTTGTCTTCCCTAAGCTCACCTGAAAGACTGGGCCGTTAACAAATTTATCTCTTTTAAAACTTATAAGCTTCAGGAAACCCACTCAGATCTACCTCTCATGGACCAAATAGACTCCATCCAGATAAGTACACTTCTTTCCTGGGCCTCCCAAGCACCAAGACCTAAGGGTTTCAAATATATATTCAAATGTATATGTAAAAAGTTTTTTTCACAAACATACTTTATTCTCTCTCTCCAGTATATATATGTGTGTGTGTGTGTGTGTGTGTGTGTGTGTATGTGTGTGTGTGTGTGTGTGTGTGTGTGTGTGTGTGTATGTTTCAGCATCTTGTCAAGTTCAGACATTTACTCAAAATTGACATCCAGGACAGCTCCAGAGAAGCAACCCATAGATATTCCAACCTACTCTCACAGACATAGAGGTTTCTACTAGACCTGCTCGTCCCTCACCACAGATCCTGGAAATCAAGAAAACAGCCAACTCTCCTAAGACTGGACCAACATCCCCATACCCATTTTTCTTAGCTTTCTCAGAGACACGTCACCCCAAAGCCAGCAGGAAGTAGCTCAAAACAAACCTATTCCTGCTTCACCATCACCTCCTTCTAGTTTCTCCTTTTTAAATTAAACCAAAATGGAGGAATGCAGGCATTTTTTCTAGGCTCTGCCCAAGTTACCTGGCAACAGTCAGCTAGACCTAACTGTATATAAAATGGGATGTTTGACCCCCTCCTCACTCTCTTTGACTTTTCTTTCTGGCTCTCTTCTCCCACTGACCTCTTCTTTCTGTCTCCCCTTCCCTCTTCCCCTCTCTCTGGCAGGCCTCTCCTCTCCTCTCCTCTCCTCTCCTCTCCTCTCCTCTCCTCTCCTCTCCTCTCCTCTCCTCTCCTCTCCTCTCCTCTCCTCTCCTCTCCTCTCCTCTCCTCTCCTCTCCTCTCCTCTCCTCTCCTCTCCTCTTCTCTTCTCCTTTCTTCTCTTCTCTTCTCTTCTCTTCTCTTCTCTTCTCTTCTCTTCTCTTCTCTTCTCTTCTCTTCTCTTCTCTTCTCTTCTCTTCTCTTCTCCTCTCCTCTCCTCTCCTCTCTTCTCTTCTCTTCTCCTCTCTCTCTGTCTATTTCTCTCTCCCCTCTCTCTCTTTGCCTTTACTCCCTTCTCAGCTCCCCTTTCCATGCTCACAAATAAACTCTACTCTATACTGAACTCTATGGTCGATAGCTCAGAGGGAATGGATGCCTCAGCATGGGCCCACTGAGGCACTTCACCCATCTCACCGTACTGCGCTCTATAAAACGTGTCCCTGGCTTTCTCATAAACACAACAAATGTAACCAGCTGCTATGCAATCTTGCTGCCATAATGTTGGTCATGTTGGACTGTCCTTAAAATTATGAACCAAAATGAATCTGCCCTTCTTTGAATTGCTTTTGTCACGTATTTCTCTCTGAGTAACCAGGGACATAACAAACACAACCTACTTTCTTATTTCTACCCTTAAATACAAGCCATTCCTTTCCAAAGAGAGTGTACCAGAAAATTTCCAGCAGAGAAATTTTCTAATGTAGAACATAACAAGTTAATGGTAATAATATTTTGCAAACCATGGTGAATTTCCACGTTGAGATGTGGGTAAATAAAATGACTAAACTTTCCAAAAAAAATTAATGGTTGACAAACACTGAAAATTGTCATTCTTCAACTGATTATCAAAACAAATCAAAACAATAGACAATAATGATGCACTTTGTAGGAATCGTTACAATATTATGATGTTGGGTGAGCTGTCAGATTCAGTAAAGCAGGGAGGTAAGTACAATGTAGTTTCAGAATTTTACTGAAAGTTAATATGATACTATGTCTCCAATGCTGCTAAAAATCCGTATTCCTCTACCTCAGTAACTCAAGTCTTTGAAATTTTTCCTAAAATATTTAATGTATAAGCAAAAATTTTGAAATTTTGAAATGCAAACATAAACTGTGAAAACAACCTTAATATCTAATTACTCAAATCTGTTGAAGTATAACCAGATATTAGAACATCATGCAAATATTATCACAATTATATGTCCTATTGCTCTGACTTTCACTCTTAAAGACAGTTGGCCGCTTTTTAAGGATAGTTAGAATTTCTTTACAAATTTTAGTATCACTTGCAAATTTTATAAAAGTTCTAGGTTGCATATTAACAAGAATTGTATTAAATCTACAGAGCAGTGGAAAGAACACTGCTGCCTCCAAACTCTTGTCTTATACTTCATATCATTACTATATCTGTGAATTTTTATTTGTATAGGTGCTTACATTTTCCATAATGCTGTGTATTATTAATACATAAATTTTGTTCTTTCATTAAGGTTATACAAAGTATTTCATTCATTTAGATGCTATTACAAATATAATTCTTTTCTTAATTTTCAGCTTTGGATTTCTAACAGTTGGAATTGCAATTGAATTCTGTAGATTGATTTCCTGTAACATTTCTGAACTTAGTAGCTCTAAAATCTTTTCACGGAGTCCTGAAGACATAATTTCTACTACATCATTGCTAAACTTGATAGTTTTCCTTCTTCTTGCTTCACTGCAATGGCTAGAAACTGCAAGATGTAGGAGAGAATTCAGCATTTTTATCTTTGTTCTGTCTGTGAAGAAAATATTTTGCACAGTTATAAAATTAGTCATTGGTGATTTTAGATGCAAGGATTGATCTTGCTTGTCAAGTTGAATAGATATAGAATCATTGGGGAAACACATCTCTGGCTCTCTTTATGAAGATACAATCAGAAGGGTTTAACTGCACGAGTGTGGTAGCATTCTATGTGCCATGGATCTGGCATGAATTAAAAGGAGAATGAAGCCTACAGCAGAATTCATGTCTGTGCTTCCTGTCTGTGGACACAGTATGGCCACATGCCTAACATCCCAGCTGAAAATCCTTCCCACCCCTGATGGCCTTCACACACAAAGTTGAAACAGTGCCAGCCCCCTCTCCTTAAGATGTTTCTGGTAAGGCATTTGATCACAGCAACAAGAAAAGTAAAGAATACAGATGCTTTTGTTGAGTTGAGAAAATTTGCTTCTGCCATTAAATTGTTGAATCTTTCCTCATGAAAGTATGTATTTTTGATTCAAGGGCAAGGGAAGCTTTTAAAGCCTTTTCTTCTTCTTTTAATTAATTTTAATTTCTTTTAAATTAAAAATAGCAAAAATAGTTGTACATCATTTTTTAATGTAATGTTTTATGTGGTATATTTGTGGAATGTCTAAATTAGTACCATGTTGGAGTGATCTTTTCTGTGCACTGTGTGAAGGTTGTCTTCTGTGGCAGCAGAGAGTTGAGTGCAGACAGGATTTAGTATTGTTATTTATATGGCTGTTCTTGTAAACACTCCCTTTAACACTTTCAGATTGGTTAAATAAAGACCTGATTGGCCTATTGTAACTGCCTGTAGCTACAGCAAACCAGGTACCTGGAAGGGAAGCTGGGGATATATGGGGAGGTGGTGAAAAGGAACGAAGACTAAGACAACATCAGCTGCTCAAAATCTCATGGTTTAATGGGGGACACAGAATTTTAAGGTTTCAGGCAAGACCCTTCCCCCAAATTCCAGGGTGTGTTCCAGGGAACTGGTCTGGCTGTTCACTGGGCTTTGGCTCCTCTGCTCGGGCAGCTGGGAGGGTCACCTGCTTAATTCAGGAATTCGTAGACCTGGAGGAACAATGAACTTCACCTTCACTCTGAGTGTTCCACCCTAGGTGGAGCAGGATCCTGGCTAGCACAGGAATCCCTGCTCATCAAAGGCTGGGAGAGGAAGTTCACTTTGGTCAAGGTTGAGTTCCTACCAGGTGGCATGACACACCAATAAGGCTCTCTACAGCCTATAGCAATGCTGGAAAAGATAGGCAGGACTTTTGGGCAGTTAGTAACTCTGGGGAATATTCTGGGGGCGGGGAGATTAGTCCATCAGATATGGAGGTAGGGAGGAAAGAGATTCACCACCCATAAACAGAAAAAGAAACAGGTGCTGGTACTGAGGAGAAGTAACAAGCAATGTGGCAGAATGTGAATTAGTATAAATGGATTAACATAAGTTATGAGCTAGTTGGAACAAGCTTAAGCTAAGGCTAAGCTTTCATAATTAATAAAAGGTTTCAGTTTCATTACTTGGGTGGCTGGTGAGCCAGAGATAGTCTAGCAGTTACGCCAGTAACATATGCATTATCTCACATAATTACCTCTTTTTTTTAAACAATAAGAAACGTTTTAAAATCCACTTTCCAAACAATTTTCAAGGGTACTCTAGTGTACTTTTTAATCTGAACTCTGTCCTTATCTTCTGTCCCACTAAGTGTTCTTTGAGCAGCATCTTCCCCATCTCTCCACTCACTAGTCCCCTGTTGCTGCCATTTTACTCTATGTATTTATTAACTAGGCATTAAAGTTCCTCCTGTGAGGAACTTTAACACTAAGGAATGGGGACCACAGCAGCATCCCAGCATCCTCGGTTTCCTCCTGTGGCTGTTGACTGTAGGCTTGAAGTATGAGCTTTAAATGAAAAATATGTCTGAACCTTTAAAGACCAAATGCTATTACACATATATAATTGTCAGCTGCCATTTCATAATTCTTAAATGAGTATATAAGAGTTAAAACTCTCTTAAGCAAAGTTTCTTTGGCAATGGAATTATTGCCAAGTATCTTTTGAAAGGATGAAAATTACAGGCTAAGAATCCCCCATGCCTAACTCTTAAATGACCCCAAAAAGCAGAAGTTTAACCTGCTCTTTGTTAGCCCAGGAGTGCACATGTCACAGCTGCCAGCAGTGTCCAGCTGTGAGCCTCAGGCCAGGGAAGGTCCACAGCATCCTTTCCTGCCTTGCCTCGCCTCCACCCACGGAGCAGCTGGGGCAAGGGCGAGTGAAGCTGGGCCGGCGCCACCCCTCCCCACCCCTCACCCCCCCACTCTCCCCCACCCCACCCCCACCCCACCCCCGTGCGGGCTGTGGGGGTGCCATGCGGACTGTGGGGGTCACCACTCGGGCTGCTGGGCTCACACCTAGCAGGTGCTCAGGTCTCCAAGTGCCTACTATGTAATCCTGGCCCCATAACAGGAAATGAGTAACAGGACATGCATAACAGGAAATGCATAACAGGAAATGTGTACGTGGCAGCCATGTAAGCGGAAATGACCTAACTAGTTTCTATCTGGCTTCTATAGGAAACTGATTGGTTCTCAGAGAGCGTGGGCTTGGATAATTTAAACTGATTGGCTTAGGAGCTATGGAGTGGTTTGTGTTAGGCGGGTTCTGTTGTAAGCCTATAAAAGCTGTCCTGATTCTGCACTCATGGTTCACAGTCTTTTACCCTGAATGGTATATGGCTATGATCCCCAGAGGCTCTGGAATAAAAGTTCTCTTGCTGTTGCATCAAGAACGTTTCTCATGAGTGATCTGGGGTGTCGCCTTCCGAGGCGTGGGGTTCCTGGGGCATCCCCGTTTTTCTTTCGGGTCTTACACTTTCCCATCACTACAGTTGTTCATAGATAGAATGATGGCAGCATCATATAAGAGATGTTGGAATTCTCCTGAAGTTTGATTGTACAATATTGTAAGAATTCTAATGTTTCCCAATAGAAAATCCCATCTCAGCCCCAGAACCATGCCTTTAAAGGCAAGCAACCACAATCTGTATATAAATTTCCCCCAAGATTCCACGTTTTCTTTATGTGGACAATTGGCCTCAGTCAGTGGCTCATTTGGATTCAAAGATACAGCTTGGGGACTTCTATTTCCCTTGTTCCTAATTATTCTAGCCCTGACAGTGTTTCTGTCTCCCAGCATGACAGGAGTCTTCTCTCTGGTGTCTCCTTCACCTCTCTTCTCCCACACCAGGGTACTATGGGAGCCACCTTGTACCACCAGTGGTCCTTGTTTGGATACTCTGTTCTTTGCCTCCTCAGTGGAGTCTATTACTGGCAATTACAATACCAGAACTTGGTTGAGAAAAATCGAACAGCTTTGAAACCTGCATCTCAAAACATACTCCTATGGCTTCTATGCCATTAATCACAGCCCATGAAGCCGTGCTGTGATAATAGAAACTCTTGGCTATGTCTTGGTTGGAAGAAGAAAAGTTCAGCAAAGAGAAAGCATGTTCATGCTCTTAAATGCATTTGTAAAATCAGTTTGTCTAACCTTAGGTAGCAATAGTGGGAACATCTTGACATATAGAGAGCACAAGGGGAGAACAATAGTAAGTTTAATGGGAACCTGTTCCTGATTAACTGTGGCTCTCTGTGACTAATGAAGCAGTCATACACTGATCAAGGTCATTTGTGAAGTCCTTTATTTCTGAAATTGTTGTACATATGACACACTCGAATCTGCTTGGGTCCATTTGGCTGGATCTAACTACTGAGATGTGTCCCTGAAGCAAATTACTTCACAGAAGCATGAAAGCAAAGACGATCTGTGTGGCCAGGAAGGACCTAGAAGAATCTAGCTATGTCTTGATGAAAACCAGGCACAAGGCCAACTCCTTTTATATTTGGTTTTCATGAGAATCTGTCTGTGGGGGAGCTCTGAGTGTTTTTAGTGCAATAACAAGCTTGTGTTCTCTGAGCCAATTAGTATGTAATTAGGTGTTGGCTAATGAGGAGGAGGGAGAGGTGGAGCTGGCAGAGAGCGCTAGTGTGGGTGTGACTCTTGTGTACGCAGGTGGTGAAACGGCACATGTTGAGAGCTAAATTGAATTTCTAAAACCCCATAATTTGTTACACTCTATTAGTAAGTGCTTGAGTAGACTTTCAGCATCCTTTCTCCCTCTCTGTGAGAAGTTCTTTTCCTCTTGGTAGAATGTAGTAAGCACATGTGTTGCTAACATTTTCTATTGACCGTTCTTGAAGACTTTATCATCAAAAGTCCTAACAGTATTGAGTTACCCAGAGGAAGACAAAAGAAATCAATTAGCTTATTTATTCTTCGATTCAACATATATTACATTTTCACCAGTTGAACTAAACAATGACACTTCCTTTCATAGGGTTTACATTCTGCTGTGGAGAACTGAAATCTAAACAATAACAAAAGTTGGAAGCTTAGTCAGACAGCTTATGCAAAAAATGATAATAGAGTTGGGCCCATCAGGGTAAACTTTGAAAAAATAGTCGAGGTATACTTTACTAAGAATGTAAGAAGGAGCTATAAAAAGTGTTGAAGGAGTTGCAGAAGAAAAAGACTGAGGGACACGAGGCAGAAATTGACACAACGATAATGTATCCAGTATGATCAAAAGGTTAAGGAAACATTTGAAAAATAAAACAGAATCCATTTTTTTTTTCTTTTCGTGATTGACAGTCTGATGTTTGCACAAGTAAAGATGGTTTGGGTGTCTGTGAGGTGGGCAGAGGTTACACTGCCCTGTACTCTCAGGTGTGTTTACAAAAATAGGACAGGGTAAAGAAAACAAGGACTTTATAAGTGAGAAGACATAGTGATTCAAATGATGTTGATGGGCAAATAGTTTTCTTTCAGGCAGGAAATACACACACACACACACACACACACACACACACACACATATATATATATATATATATATATATATATATATATATATATTAACTCTGTGAGCTCTTTGCAGGGATACAGCACACCCTGGGTGGTATTGCAAAGTAACCCTACCTGGTTTCTGCTGTTAATTCATCTGGTCTCTTTACATCTTCATAATTAGACAGAGTTTTCTTGGTTATCTTGTTACTACTGTTTAGAGAAAGGTGAGTCTTTATTACAATACAATATGCTTAAATGCAAGTAGTGCAGAAACAATAATCCTTGGTATAAAATATGTGTTTTTCTGTTTCAGACAAGCAAGATGATTTGATGTTAATTTCAAGTTTATTTTCAAAGTTTTAAAGTTATATGCAGCTCGAAAATTCAGGGAAACATTAAACAACGAGCAAGTTCTGATATTAGGGCATGCTTTATTAGTAATGAAGTATTGCCGCCCTTCCTATTAAGATGCCTAAACATTTCTCAGCAGTGGGACGTGGAGCACATTTGAAGCCTTCTGTTGGCATGTTCCCTATATTGTATCATCTCTCTGATATTCATACATCATCAAGGAAACAACACTACCAGGGGCTGCTTTTATGATCTACTGCATTCTTGGAAGACTATTACCTTGAAGCTAATATCTTTCAGAATTTACAAACAGTTAGCAGAATTGCATTAGACAACACTGAAGTATATTTGCATTTCATTTAGTTTTCAAACTTATTCAATGCCATATCCAATACTATAGGGCATTGCATATGAGAAAATGGCCCAACTGGCATTATTTATCCTCCTAATTTACCAGTCAGGTAAAGCTTTTTAAAAAAAAAACAAACAACAAAAAAACCCACTAGTTCTGTATAGTAGCCTTACTGACTTGCTTAAGGTTTATCTATTCTAAACCAGCTTGCCAATTTCCCTTCACTCTTTCCAAAGTGTCTGCCAACTCATTGACTTCTTCAGTAATCCCAGATAACTGCAGGTGCACATTTCATTTTTTTTTGGGGGGGGGTAGAAAGATGAGTCTGTTTTTCAGCAGACTAATTTAGTGAGGCATTTTCCCATTTCCCATCAGGGTACCTCTCTCTCTTGCCTCTGCCAGATGATAGCCCATAGCAATAGACACAGCAGAACTCAGCATGCTATTATTGCCATGTGTGTGTGTGTGAAGGTATATTGAGTTAGTCTTCTCTTGTCACCATAACAAAATACTGGATGGAAACGACTTAAGTGAGATTACCTTGACTGCCAGCTCAGAGGGAATAATACATTATAGTAGGGAAGACACAGTAGTTGAAGGATCTTGATCTATGATTGTGAAATTGTAGCAGAGGTCTTACATCTTTCTAGATCAGGAAACAGAGTACTTGGCTAGAAGCAGGTCAGTTTAAAGTCATCAAAAGCTTGCTCTGAATGATCCAGCTCCGAAAGGCTGTCTCTTGCTTCAGAGAATCCACAGCCTTCTTGAACAGTACCACCAGTTAGGGACCAAGTGTTCACACATGTGAGCTTGTTAGAGACACTTGTAATTTTAACCATAGCAGAAGGTGACCCTACTGATTGAATAGCCTTGGGGCAAACATTTCCATTCATTTTCCAATAATGGGTATAGATTTGTTCTGGCATGCTTATGTCACTCTGGGTGATGCTCAAGATCATGGAGCAGAACACTTTGGCCTCCATGGAGCACTGAGCACATAGCTATGTAATTGTTAATACCATGAACTAATCAGTTACATTTGTGGTTAAAGAAATCTTTAGTATTCAAGTCAGTGCTTACTTTATAAAGCTGAACAGACCCTGCTACAAAGCACAAAGTCTTTTCTGAGATGTACAGCTCAATAAGATAGTTTTTATTTGGGCTGGAGAGCTGGCTCAGCAGATAAGAGCACCGACTGCTCTTTCAGAAGTCCTGAGTTCAAGTCCCAGCAGCCACATGGTGGCTCACCACCATCCATAATGAGATGTGACTCCGCAGTCTGGAGTGTCTGAAGACAGCTATAGTGTACTTACATATAATAAATAAATGAATCTTTAAAAATATTTTTTAAAAAGTTTTTATTTAGAAAGACTTTGAGTATCATTTATTTAAGATGATGATGAAAATTAGATAATATGGGATTTTTATCAGTTTTACCAAACAATCATGATGCTTAACCTTTACACTAAACTGTCTCTTCTTTTAATTTACTAACACTGTATACGTGTTTTAATAATGCCGAGTACAACAATTAGGGCCTTTCACATATGTGGTAAGTGTTCTGACATTGAGTCACATCCTCAACTGGATAGATACATTTCAGCTCATTGTATAGACTCCAGTCTAACTCTACAAAACCAAAAACGATCTGGAACTTATATATAGGGACTGCAATGTGGGACGTTTGTGATCAAGTCTAGGGAGTGTCCTATCTTTGAATAAGAGAACTCTAAGGTAAAGGATCATGTTCCCTTCTAAGA
Organism: Apodemus agrarius; assembly: GCA_964023405.1. NCBI lineage: Eukaryota > Metazoa > Chordata > Mammalia > Rodentia > Muridae > Apodemus > Apodemus agrarius. The sequence goes on along the minus strand of OZ030009.1, from coordinate 137,359,385 downwards.
ATAAGCCACAGAGACTCTTAGCCAGTATGTTGCTGATAGTGTTAATATTTAATGTGTTTTCTGTGAGATGATATTTGTTAAAAAATATTTTATTAAGTGGTCAAAGGAGCTAAGAGGAAGGATCAGATGTTCTGCGTCAGCAAACTGCCAGGGAGTTCTTTATTCCTTAGAAGTTAGATGTTTGCAGAGAGCTGATTTAATGAGTCAAATCCTGGTATGGTACCCAAGAAAGGAAAGCAATCACTAATTTGAGAAATAGATGGGTTTATGGAGAGTCAGTGAGTAAAACATATTGCACTTTGAGATGCTATTGCAATTTAGGGGAAAGGGAATTTTTGATAATTAAAAATTAGATAGCATATATAACACCTAACACATTCCAAATTAAAAATAGAAGGCAGAATTATTATAAAATTGGATTATTTCTCCAGTTTAAAGAATTTAAGTCCTTATCAGAAAGAAATGAAACTTTCTAAATTTCAGAAGAGAAATTTTCCAGAGAGTACAAATGTAAGATGTAGATTTTTATTTCCTCGGTGCTTGTTGCTCTGAGAAAAGTAGAAAGAGGATGCTTTATCTAGGAAAAATTATTAATAACAATTAAATATAAACAACTATTAATGGGTGAGGTTCAATGTGTGTTTTGAGCTTTAGTACATTTTTAGATCTTGGATTGTTTTGTTCAATTCCTTCACCTGTTTAATTTTATTTTCCTGTATTTATTTAAAGAATTTATTTGTTTCCTCTTTAAGTGTTTCTACCTGTTTGCCTGTGTTTTCCTGTATTTCATTGAAGGAGTTATTTATATCTGCATTAAAGGCCTCTATCATCTTCATGAGATGAGATTTTAGGTCATTATATTGCTTTTCAGGTATGTTAGGGTATCCAGGGCTTACTGTGGTGGTAGAACTGGGATCTGATGGTGATGAATTGCATTGGGTTCTGTCTCTTATGATCTTGTACTTGCCTCTCACCACCTGATTATCTCTGGTGTTAACTGGCTAGGGTGTCTCTGACTGGAGCTGGCCTCCTTTGAGGCAGGTAGAACTCTGTGACCTGGCTTAGAGCCAGTCTCTTGGGAGGCCAGCAGTGCTGTCTCTGGTTAGAGCAGGTGTCCTGTGTTTCTGGTTACTGTGGGCCTCCTGGAAGACATGAAGGCTGTGCCCCTGATTACTGAGGACCTCCTAGGAGGCAGACAGGCTCTAGGGTATCTGGCCCAGGAAGAGGAACAGACCAGAGGGAAGGTGGCACTAGAGAGGGCACGTAAGTCCCACTTCAGCTGGTTCTGTGGGTATCCCAGTTGGCAAGGGTATTTGGGTGAGATTCTCACCTCTGTTTCTAGTTCCTTAGACTTCCTGGGGGATACACTGGCTGTAGGGTGTGGGAAGATATTGGGTCACTGATATGGCCCTGGTGGAGAAGCACACTGGAAGAGGCCTGTTCTTTTCAAACGAGAGACAAAAAGTACATGGATCAGGAGCAGTGGGGAGGTGGGAAGGAACTGGGAGAAGGACGAGAAACAGTAGCTGGGATTTATTGTGTAAGAAAAGACATCTATTTTCTATGAAAGGAAAAAATAAGTATGAAGAAATAAAGAAAAAGAAAGGAAGGAAGGAAAAAATGAAAGAAAGAAAGGAAGGAAGGAAGGAAGGAAGGAAGGAAGAAGGGAGGGAGGGAAGGAGGGAAGGAGGGAGGGAGGGAGGGAGGAAGGAACAAAGGAAGGAAGGAAGGAAGGAAGGAAGGAAGGAAGGAAGGAAAGAAGGAAGGAAGGAAGGAAGGAAAATGACTCAAGGGTCTGGGAAGATAGCTCAGCAGTTAAGAGCATTTGTTGTTCTTCCAAAGGATGTCAGTTCAACTCCCAGCACCCAAACTAGTGCAAAACCACCTGTAACTCCAATTTCAGGGGAATCTTTTGTCTTCGTCTGATCCTCATGGGAACTGCATGCACACAGTACATGGACATACATGTAGGCAAAACACTTACACATAAAATAAATAAATATTTAAGAAATAATGTTAGAAAATGATTTATAGGTGATATAGATATTGGAATTCAGCGATTAGAAACGCAAAATAGTTATGTATATATAAGATCTATATGTCCTAAAGATAAATTAAGGGTATGAAAATATTTGAAATTCCAATAAAACCTTTTATGGTTTAAAACTACACTATTAAAATTTAAAATGAAACTTCTAGAACGTGTTAACCTCTGACTAAATAATACAGAAGAATGGAAGAGTGAGCTGAAGATCAGCAGCAGACACTGTCCAAAATAAGCACAAAGAGTGAGATTTATCCAATAGAAGATCATCACAGATGAGACTATACTGTAGAGCACCCATGGGGTGTGTAAAGAAACTATTTTACTTGAAGGTGTAATAAGCCTCAGTTCAACTGTAAGATAAGAAAGTAAGAACAACATATAGCATGCTAGCAAAAAACATAAATAATAAATACAACAGCATCTTCCTCACAAAAGCCAGGCATGAAGCTCAATGCTTTTTCTTTTTAATAAGCCTGCTTTATAAAAACAAAAACATGCCTATAGGGAAAGGACTGCATCAAAGTATAAATGAAAGGTTTTTTTAAAGCTAGGAAAATTTATTCTTCTACAGCTGGAATTTTTTAATAAAGGCCCAAAAAAGATATTCCATTCCGTTTTTCAGGTCATGTGACTCCTCTGTTTCACTTTCTATTTACAGTCCCTTCAAAGTACAAAAGCCATGCTTGTTTCAACATGTGCAGGGTACAATTCTTGTGTCCACCACTGTCTGCCCACATTAAAACTTCAAAGGAATGACTCAATTGTTGAAATATATGAAAATGGAGGCAAGAAATAAGCACAGTGCATTCACAAATAAACACCAAGGCATGGAAACAGGAAAACAGCAATTAGACAAACGAATGAAAAGCAAGAGGGTAAGTCTAAAACTACTGATCTATATAGATTATATCGAACATCCTTTCCATGCACCATATAAAAGATTGTCAGATTGAGTTCAAAGCAAGACTCCTCCCCATAATGCTACCTGGAGAAAGTATACTTGAAAGAAAGGGAACCAAAAAGGCTTACAATAGGCTGTAATCAAAAGGAGAGCCGTTGGTCTATAGATTTAATGCAATCCTGAACAAAATGGAAGAAAGGTATTTTCTTTCTATCAACTAGCCAAATCAAATAAACATTTTTTCTCCAAGAAAAAGACTAGAGAATAGCTGGTACAATATTTAAAAGAGAATAAATCTAAGGATCAACACTAGTGGACATTAAGGCACTGTATTATGTATTATGCTGCACTAATTATGACAACAGTGCTGGTAAAAGAATCAATAAATTGATCAGTGGAACAGAATGAGGCCTCAGAAACACACTCTGATTTTTATATAGGAAAAAAAGCAATTGGAACAGGGGAAGGACAGCGTTTTAAGTCTAAATTAAAAATGTAATACTAGCTATATGCAGTGGTTAGGTCTAGCACACAGAAGACTAACGCAGAAAACCAAAGCAGTGAATTCCCAACCAGCCAGGATGCACAGTGAGGAAGTACCAGGCCAGTGGGGGCAGCAGGCCAGCTGGGGCCAAATAGTTAAGACCTTATTGAATAGATAAACAACACAGCCTCAACTGGAGGTCAACATGCAGAAGAATGCGAATTGACCCACTCTTATCTCCTTGCACTAAGATCAACTCTAAGTGGATCAAGGACCTCCACATAAAACCAGACACACTGAAACTATTAGAAAAGAAACTTGGGAAGACCCTGGAGGACATAGGCACAGGGGGAAAGTTCCTGAACAGAACACCAATAGCTTATGCTCTAAGATCAAGAATTGACAAATGGGACCTCATAAAATTACAAAGTTTCTGCAAGGCAAAGACACTGTCAGAAGGACAAAACGACAACCAACAAAGTGGGAAAAGATCTTCACCAACCCCACATCCGACAGAGGGCTAATATCCAATATATACAAAGAACTCAAGAAGTTAGACCCCAAAGAACCAAATAACCCTATCAAAAAATGGGGTACAGAGCTAAACAAAGAATTTTCACCAGAAGAAATTCGGATGGCCGAGAAACACCTTAAGAGATGTTCAACATCATTAGTCATCAGAGAAATGCAAATCAAAACAACCCTGAGATTCCACCTCACACCAGTCAGAATGGCTAAGATTAAAAACTCAAGAGACAACAAATGCTGGCGAGAATGTGGAGAAAGAGGAACACTCCTCCACTGTTGGTGGGATTGCAAAATGGTAAAACAGCCTGGAAATCAGTGTGGCGGTTCCTCAGAAAATTGGGCATGTCCCTTCCAGAGGACGCTGGCATACCACTCCTGGGCATATACCCAGAGGATTCCCCTGCATACAATAAAGACACATGCTCCACTATGTTTATAGCAGCCTTGTTTATAATAGCCAGAAATTGGAAGGAGCCCAAATATCCCTCAAAGGAGGAATGGATACAGAAAATGTGGTATATTTATACAATGGAATACTACTCAGCAATTAAAAATAATGAATTCATGCAATTTGTAGGTAAATGGTTAGATCTGGAAAATATCATCCTGAGTGAGCTAACCCAATCACAAAAGAATACACATGAAATGCAATCACTGATAAGTGGATATTAATGAGCCCAGAAGCCCTAAATACTCAAGGCACAATTAGCAAGTCAAATGATTCCCAAGAAGAAAGGAGAGGACCCTGGGCCTGGAAAGATTGGATACAGTTTTGTAGAGAAAACGTGGGGGGAGGGGGAATGATTGGGGAATAGTTGGGGGGGGGAGAGGACCTATGGGACATAGGGAGGGGGGAACTGGGAAAGGGGAAAGCCTTTGAAATGTAAACATAAAATATAGAAAATAAAAATTAAATAAAAAAAAAAAACAACACAGCCAAGCCCAGAAGATGCACAGAAAAAGGTCTACACGACCTTTTCCGCACACAATTCCCAAAGCAGATTAGACAAAAGGGAGAAGTGACAAATTATACTATGGAATTAAAAAAACTTCTGTTCTGTGAAAGATTTTGTTTGAGAGTGAAAGACAAGACACAAGTTGGGAAAAAATATTTGCAAGCATGAGTCTGAAAACAGACTTGGGTTCTCTATGTATAGAAAATATTTAGAACTCAACAATACAAATTAAAGAGCCCAATTAAACTTAAGCAAAAGAACTGAGCAGATTCCTTATCAAAGAAAGCATCGTATGCAAATAAAAATACAAGACTCTTATCATCATGGATAACTAGAGTACTGAAAACTGAAACAATGAAATAGCATAGCTACATATTAGAGTGGCTAATATACAAAGAGCTGATGACACCAAATGTTATTGTTGTGTGGAACAAGAAGATATTCATGGACCTAGAGAAATAGCTCAGTGGTTAAGAGCATGTACCCCTCTTGCAGAAGACCTGGTTCAGTTCCCAGCAACTACATGACAGTTCATAACCATTTAGAACTCCAGTTGTGGAGAATCTAACACATTTCTCTGGCTCTAGAAGCACCAAGCATGAATGTGATGTACACGCATAGATGCAGGTAAATTTTTATACACAAAATAAAAATAAGAAAATCTATATAAAAGCATTCATTATTGATATGAATAAAACATAGGCATAGTTGGGGTGGTAGACGGCTCAGTAGGTAAAATGGAGAAAAGATATCCCGTGTCAAACAAGAAAGGGAGGCTAGAAGAGACAGTAGAATGTCATTTTCTCTCTCTCTCCCTCTCTCTGTCTCAGACACACACACATACACACACACACACACACTCAACAAAGAAGGATAACACATCTATATAAAACTCCATACATAAATACATATAGCAGATTTATTTACTTTTGTTGAATTACAAACAATCAAGATATTTTCAATAGATGACTGACTAAAAACTATGAAGAATACAATGAATTATTTTTCAGTGTATAGGGAAATGAACCACTAAGCCATAGCAGATTTATAGTTTTAAATGCACATTGCTATGAAAGACACCTGTCTTAAAAAGGCTGTGCTGTGAGTCTATATCACATTTCCAAAGAGCAAAACTATAAGAACAAATAAAAACCAGTAGCTTGGAGGCCCTGTTGGTCAAACGGTTACTCTGTATGAGCATCAGGACCTAGCCTGATGTTCAGAACATGTGCTTTACAATAAAGAAAAGCAGGCCTTAGTAGCTTTATGGAGCTGCAAACTCTGTTGTCCTGGGTAATTTTTTTGTTTGGTTGTCTGCTTGTTTGCTTCAATATTACACAAGCTGGAGTCATTTGGGAAAAAGGAACTTCAACTGAGAAAATGTCCCACCAGACTGACAGGTGGACAAGTTTGTAAGGACATTTTCTTGATGGATCATTTAAGTGGGAGGGCCCAGTCCTTTGTGGGTGGTGCCATCCCTGGGCAGGTGGTCATGGGGTGTGTAGGAAAGCTGGCTGAGCAAGCCCTGAAGAGCAAGCAAGCTTCAGTGGCTTCTTCTTCAATCCCCATAGGCATAATGTGTCTACACACTGTTTCTAAAGTTTACCCCTGGGTTATTCAAATGCGGAGTTCTCTGCTCTCGTATCTTGTTTCAATCTGGACAAGACATTGTGATGCTTATCCCAAGAGTCTCCTATCTCAAGTTTATGCAAACAGTTCTTACTATTTATTTTCTGCCTTGTCAATAAATGCTGATCACCCAATGGTTTATGCAGGAAATAGGAGGCAGGACCACAAGAGCTCAGAGAAAGAAGGTGGGAGAAGAGAAGATACCATGCAGGAGGTCAATCATGACAACATGGCCAGGGGGGAACATGACAAGATATAACATGGGATCATTGACAGGGAAGTAGGCATAATAGTATGCAGGGATGAGATCTGCCCACCTCTAGCACTTTAAAGGCTTATCTTAAACATAAAGGTTTTTATCTTTTATCTGGGAACTAAAAGATCCAAGGCTGGGTAGAAACCCCTAGCGGATATTAAATATTAGCTATGACAAGTCCCTAACTTCAGGTTCCTCTCTTGAGTTGCTGGCTTGACTTCACTGCATGATGAACTATAAATTGTAAGAGAAAATAAACCCTTTCCTCCCAAGTTACTTTTGGCTGTTGTGTTTTATCACAGTAAGAGGAACCGTAAGTAAAAACTACCTATGAGCTAGCAGTACTACCTTTTCAAGCCTGACTGAGTTCACTGGTGCAATATTAGCAAGAATGCGGTAAGACTTACAATTCTCTACTTGGATTTGTGAACTGTTCCACTGAAGGGAATTCATGCCTGGTACTGTAAGCCCAGTCAAAAATCCATGGTTAAGGATGTCTTGAGCCCTAGGGAGGAATTTATTATTATTGCTTAGCTGAATTTATACAACACCTTCTAAATATTATATTCAGATATTAATTTTTAAAAAAAATTAGAATAGAGAAATGGTACATTCAGCCTTAAACATGGAAGTTTCTCTGTCAATATATATGTCTATGTCTATTTCTGTCTATGTTTATGTCTATGTCTATGTCTATATATATATTCGTGTGTGTGTGTGTGTGTGTGTGTGTGTGTGTGCAGAGATTCTTAGCTGTTAGCTGACCCAGACACATAGACTAAATGACAATTGAGTACTACCCTCTAAATAGGACATTTATAGTTCACCTACAAGGTTCTAGGAACACTGAAGAAGGTATATAAGTGGACCCCCCATACACACAGATACGCACACACTCTAGTGGTTGTCAGAGGATTGAGGATAAGGAGAAGAGAGGTGAAAGAAATGAAGGACAGGAGAATCTTAGGGCAGCTAAATGATAGCATCCTGTATAAAAACGACAAGGACATGCCATTTCATCTGTGTCATTAAATAGGTATCAAAATCCATATAAGTGCGAAACACAAGTGGCCAACAATCTTGCAATCTGTGGGTGGCAGATTTAAACTATATTGATACTAATTCCTTCATTTTAACAAATATACCATGCTGGGGCAAGATGTCAACTGTGCACAGAGACAGTGTACAGATGGCACACTCTGGTACTGTTATTAAAGATGCACTTATTTTTCTTACAAAGGGGAAGTACAGATCTACATTTATATGCATGTTGCAGTAGCTGTTAAAAGCATGCAGAAGAGCTCTGGAAACCCAGCATAGGCTGGGCTCCAAAGTACTTCTTACTACAAACCCCTTAGTGCTTCATTTTTTAAATGTATTTTGTTTGTTTCAATCAAAAAGGAACCTATTAAGATATTTTCCACTGATTAAAGAGATTGACAAAGGACACTGTAAGAAGTGGGCATGTTTGAGAATTCAGCAAAGTTAAGAAAAGAGAAGCAACTCTCTGTATGTGCAGAGCATGGATGTGAGTCCCAAGCGGTCCAGGGGAGCTTTGGTTAGCATTAGAGCACCCCTTGGGGACAGGGAGGTGCAAGCCTCTCAACCCTAGACTCCAGCTGCAGTGCCTTCCCTTTAGAGGACTGTAGGTACAAGACCAAACATAGAATCAGACTGCAGAGCCTCAGTAGCAGAGGCATGCTTGTGATATACTTCCCAGCATTCCCATTATGGCTCTGCACTCTGCTATATGAGGTCGCTTGTGGTCAGCACACTCTCAGCTCATTGCTGTGCATCTTTGTACACCCCAGCAATGCTCTAAAAAAACTCGATGGTTTCAGAAAACAATTGCAACACTGTCATCAATTCTGGACCTGCTGAGCTTTTAAGATCCCAGACAAAAGAATGAATGAATCAGAAATGATGGATGCCTGTAAAGTTTCCTGGCTCAAGAGAACTCTAAGAAGCTGAGTTGATTGAACCTGAAGAAACAGGATGACTCAGGGCCCATTTTAGAATCCCAGATTAATACATGTTCTGTATTTGGATCCATTTGGTGAGGGTGAAAAGATCAGAACAGGATGAAAAATGGACTTCTTTTTGTTCTGCAAAATGCATGTTCCACGCAAGAACACAATGTTGCTTGACAGTCTATGCCCTTTCCATCTCAGTACTATGAATATTGTCCCACAGTACATCCCTTCTCACCAAGATTCTGCTAGATAGGGCTCAGGGTTTGAATAATAACATGCTTATCCCCAAAGATCCTCTTCTGCTAACATTCTTAAGCCTGCCTGCCTCTGGTTTCCGGTGAATTTCAGTTTTGTATATTTGTTGTTAAAATCCTGCCAAGAATATTTTCTCAACTAAAAAATATGTTCTTCTTATTTTATAAAAAGCAGAAAAATTTTATGACCCCAAGTGATCTTCTGTTTCTGTTGTAATTGACCAAAACAATGTCTAGCCATGTAAAAATACGCAAGTACGGGGTGTGTACATATGATGTTGAATGCATGTTTAACATGCACTTGGCTCTGGGTTCAATTCCCAATGCCAAAAATAAAATAATAATGTTGATTTTTCTGTAAATCACAAACAGTACTGAAAGGATGGGGTTGCAAGCTGGGAATCCCCCGTGCCTGGGTCTGGGGTGACCCCAGGGGAGCAGAGGTTTGACCCATTCTTTCCTCCGGGGTCCGGCTGCGAGCCTCCGGCTGGGAGTGTCCCTGGCATCTTTTCCCGTCTCCCTCCGCGGAGTGGCTGTGGCAGGGACGGGCACGGCTGTGGGCTGGTGGAGTCACCGCGGGGAGGTGGGGGCTACGGGGCTCCTGCCTGGGGGACACTTGGGTCCCCAACGCCTATTGCCACTGGGGGAGGGTAGGCACAACCCTGTGCGTGGCGGCCACGTAAGAGGAAATGACTTAACTAGTTCTTCCCGCCTCTGTGAGAGGCTGATAGGTTCTCAGGGAGCGCAGGTTTGGATGGTTTGAACTGATTGGCTTAGAAGCTTGTGGTAGGCGGGTTCTGTTATAAGCCTATAAAAAGCCCATCCAAGCCAGCCCATTTGGCTCACTTCTTTTACCCTGCGTGGTAGGACTGTGACCCCCAGAGCTCTGGAAATTAAAATTCCTCTTGCAAATTGCATCAGGTCTGTCTCTTGTGAGTGTTTGGGGTGCCGGTTTCCGAGGCATGGGGTGCTGGGGTACCCCCGTTTTTCTTTCGGATCTTACAGTACATCTAGGGTATTCCTATTTTAGCATCATGACACACTATTTGAATTCATCTCATGGATTGTTTTAAAGCTGTATTATTAATAAAAACATTGTAAAAATCATTCCAAGATTTGAGTAAAATGAATACCTTCCCTCCTTCACCCACAGATTATCTGATGCTGCTACTTAGTATCCTGAGTCTATGCAGTTATCTAGTCTATCCCAGATGCAAATTTCCTTAGAGTCCTCTTCAGAGAGTACAAGGTCCCCTGCACACCACTTCCTTTCTTCTTTAAATAGCCCTCTTTCTTGCTTATTGCCATGCATTCATGGATCATGCCCCAGATTTTCCCTGGCTACCTCTTTCTCAAAATGTGGATTTTATTTGTTGTTTCTTTCATGGTCATTAGCTGTCTTGCTCTCTTCACTAATTGCATGTACCCTGCCCGCTCCCCAGCCCATCTCTAGGGTCATCCCCACCCACAGACTTCTCAGAGGTGCTCAGATAGGTGGGAACTGAACCCCCTACCCTGCAGACGTTTGCAGTTACCAGCTCACGGATGTGTGAATGTGCACCACTCCTTCTGTCTTGCTCTTTTCACATTGCCCCCCTCCTATTCCCATCTTGACTTGCTCTAACCTAGTTTAAATGACCCACTTATTTCTACATTGTAAATGAGAACATTGTTGTCTAGCAGTTAATAGTCCACTTGGAGCAAACCTGGCTTTATGAATGTTTGCAATATGTGCTGGTGCTTTTGCATGGAGCCTAAATCTTCCTTCTGAGGTTTCTGCACTAGGACTTCTGAAGATATATACAGGGATCACATGTCAGCTTTCTAAGGAATTTTTCATGGTGGAGCACATGACCCCTCATAAATCATAAAGTTTCATTTCTGAGTTTAAAAGTGAACTTTTATTTGATTCAGTGCTAATTAAGCCCGAGTTGTCATAGGTAGGGAAAGATTGTTATTGCCCTGTAAGACAATTGAGAAGTGTGTGTGTGTGTGTGTGTGTGTGTGTATCATTCTTTGGGCCCTAAAAATAAGTATACATTTGATGCAATTCAATTCCTTTGATAAATCAATATATTATGTTTTTATAGCAAATCTTAGGATAGGACAAGTCTAATTTAAATAGTTCAACACAAAATGAAATCTTACCTTATATTCAAAATGTCTTAAATATTGGGCCAAGTATGGAGCTTCCTTAAGCCTTACAAATATACCCTTTGTGGACAAAGACATGGGGATTGTCTAGTAAACAAATGACTTCATACATACTCTTAGCAAAAGAATTCTTTACAGCTGAGGCTATAGTCAGATATTGAGTTCATTTGCTTGCAATTCATGAGGCCCTCATTCAATCCCCAGTCATGACATAAAATGATAATAGAATATAATGTTAATGCCATCATTCATTAAAGTTATTAAAGTGTCTAAGAATATGAAACTATTCTGTCACCTATGTGACAGTTCATGCCTGTGAGCTTAAATATGATCTTTATTAAAGAGTTCAGGGGTCAGACTACCTATTGTAGGCTTTCCTTGCCTTCTTCCCTCATTCTCTGGGGCTAGGCTGATAATGCTGGAACACTCTGCTTTTCTCCCATTGTGGAACGTTTTAGCCACCCTTTCTAGCTCATCTCCATTCCTAAGTGTCAGATTCCAATACCTAAATCCCCACACTTATTGGGATCCCAAAATAATATTCTATCAGGCAACATGCTGCCACCACACACTCCTAAGAACCATAGAGAGCATCAGAAACCAAGGAACAAAATACCCACCGAGCAAAGAAAAAAGACCAGATACTAGCACCAAGAATAACAGTTGTCCCAAACCAAGATGCCTTAAGGCCAGCATTAAAACACAAACAATAAAGAACAAGATACTATGTCTCTGCTAGAGTCCTGTAACTGTGCCACAGCAAGCCCTGAGTTTTGCAACATAGTTGAAGTACAATAAAAAGACCTTAAAATAGCCTTTGTGTATATGATAGAAGTACTTAAAGAGGAAATGTCTAAATCTCTTAAAGAAATCTGTGAAAGCACAAACTAATGGTGTAGAGAGAAATGAATCAAGCAGTTCAAGTCATGAAAGTAAAAATAGATTCAATAAAGAAAACCCAAACTGAAAAATATGGAAAAGAAAAACTTAAGAACTTGAAGAGGAACTCTATAGGTGAGCCTGACCAGTAGACTACCAAAGACAAGAATCTCAGGTGCCAAAGACACGATAGAAGACATGTATACCTTAGTCAAAGAGAATGCTAACTCAAAAAGAACCTCCTGGAATAAAACATGAAAAATATGTGGAACATTGTGAAAAGAACAAGTCTAAGAATAATTGAAAAAGGAGAAAAATTTAAGTCAAATGCATAGAAAAAAAATTCAACAAAATAGCAGAAGAAAATTATTCTAACCTAAAGGAGATGACTATCAAAATAAAAGAAGCAAACAGATTCCCAAATAGAATGAGCCAGTAACAGACCTCCCTTTGGTACATAATAATCAAAACATTAAATGGAGAAAACAAAGAAAGAATATTAAATGATTTATCTCTGTTACGGTTCCCATTACTGTGAAGACACACTATGATGAAGGCAATTCATATGAAGGAGAGCATTTAATTGGAGCTGGCTTACAATTACAGAGGTTTAGTTCTTTATCACGGTGAGAAGCATGACAGTATCTAGGCAGACATGATGCTGAAGAAGGGCCTGAGAGTTCTACATTTTGATCTAAAGGCAGAAAGAGAATGTGTCTGAATGTAGCTTAAGCATATATGACCTCAAAGCCTGACTGTCACAGTAATGCATTTCCACTAACAAGGCCACACCTCCTCCAATAAGGCTACACCTCCTAATAGTGCTACTCCTTATGGCAAAGCACGCAAACAAGTGAAACTAAGGGTGCCAAACCTATTCAATCCACCACAAGCAATAAGAAGAAAAAATCCAAATAACATATACAGGCAGACCCATTAGTGTTACAATTGACTACTTGATGGAGATTCTAAAAGACAGAAGGGCTTGAATAGATGTCTTACAAATTCTAATAAACCAGCGATACCAGCACAGAATACAATAACTAGCAAAATGCCCAAGCACAATACATGAAGAAAATATGATATTCCATTGAAAATATCTAAAAGTATATATCTAAAAATTCAGTCCTACAGAAGGTTCCAGAAGAAAAACTCCAACCTACAGAAATTAACTATACCCAAGGAAACATAAAAAATTAATAATTCCAGACAGGAAATACATACACACACACACACACACACACACACACACACACACACACAGAGAGAGAGAGAGAGAGAGAGAGAGAGAGAGAGAAAGTAGCAAGAATCAACACATCAACACACAATGCTCATTGATATTGATCAATGTACAAGGTATAAAGTACACAATAAAAACATTCAAGAGCCGGATGCCATATGCATCCAGGAGCTAAGGCTGTAACATTTCCCTCTGTAAACAGGTCTCACCAGGAGAGAGCTATACTTCCAGGAGCTGGTTCTTTGAGAAAATCAACAAGATAGATAAACCGTTAGCCAAGTTAACCAGAGGGCACAAAGACACTATCTAAATTAACAAAAAAGTGAAAATGGTAGCATAACAACAGAAACCAAGGAAATCCAAAAAAATCATTACAACCTACTACAAAAGCCTATACTCAACACAACTGGAAAATCTGGATGAAATGGACAATTTTCTAGACAGATACAAGGTTAAATCAGGATCAGATAAACCATCTAAACAGTTCCATAGCCACTAAATAAATAGAAGCAGCCATTAATAGTCTCCCAACCAAAAAGAGCCAAGGACCAAATGGGTTTAGTGCAGAGTTCTATCAGACCATTAAAAAAGACCTAATGCCCTCTAGGGTCTTCCCAAGTTTCTTTTCTAATAGTGTGTCTGGTTTTATATGGAGGTCTTTGATCCACTTGGAGTTGATCTTAGTACAAGGAGATAAGAGTGGGTCAATTCCCATTCTTCTGCATGTTGACCTCCAGTTGAACCAGCACCATTTGTTGAAAAGGCTATCTTTTTTCCACTGGATGGTTGTGGCTCCTTTATCAAAGACCAAGTGACCATAAGTGTATGGGTTCATTTCTGGCTCTTCAACCCTATTCCATTGATCTACTTGCCTGTTGCTATACCAATACCATGCAGCTTTTAACACAATTGCTCTGTAGTACTGCTTGAGGTCAGGGATATTGATTCCCCCAGAAGTCCTTTTATTGTTGAGAATAGTTTTAGCTATCCTGGGTTTTTTGTTGCTCCAGATAAATTTGAGAATTGCTCTTTCTAGATCTATGAAGAATTGAGTTGGGATTTTAATGGGGATTGCACTGAATCTGTAGGTTGCTTTTGGCAAGATGGCCATTTTTACTATATTGATCCTGCCAATCCAGGAGCAAGAAATATTTTTCGATCTTCTGAGGTCTTCCTCCATTTCTTTCTTCAAGGACTTGAAGTTCCTGTCATACAGATCTTTCGCCTGTTTGGTTAGAGTCACACCAAGGTACTTTATGTTGTTTGTGACTATTGTGAAGGGTGTTATTTCCCTAACTTCTTTCTCAGCCTGCTTGTCCTTTGAGTACAAAAAGACTACTGATTTGCTTGAGTTAATTTTATAACCAGCCACTTTGCTGAAGTTGTTTATCAGCTGTAGAAGTTCTCTGGTGGAGTTTTTTGGGTTTCTTAAGTAAACTATCATGGAGTACTACTCAGCTATTAAAAACAATGAATTCATGAAATTCTTAGGCAAATGGAACTAGAAAATATCATCCTGAGTGAGGTAACCCAATCACAAAAGAACATACATGATATGTACTCAGTGATAAATGGCTATTAGCTCAGAAGCCTGGAATGCCCAAGATACAATTCACAGACCACAAAAGCTCATGAAAAGCAAAGACCAATATGTGGATACTTTGATCCTTTTTAGAAGGGGGAACAAAATGTCCATGGGAACAGATTCAGAGACAAAGTGTGGAGACTAAAGGAAAGGTCATCCAGAGACTGCCCCATCTGGGGATCCATCCCATTTATAGTCACTAAATCCAGACACTATTATGGATATAAACAAGTGCTTGCTGACAAAAGCCTGATATATCTGTCTCAGGAAAGGCTTTGCCAGTGCCTGACAATACTGAGGTGGATGCTGTCAGCCAACCATTGCACTGAGCATAGGGTCCCCAATGTGGGATCTAAAGAAAGGACCCAAGGAGGAGCTAAAGGGGTTTGCAGCCCCATAGGAGGAACAACAGTATGAACCAACCTGTATGCCAGAGCTCCCAGGGACTAAACCACCAACCCAAGAGTACAGTTGGAGGGACTCATGGTTCCAGCTGCATGGGCAACTGAGGATGGCCTTGTTAGTCATCAATGGGAGGAGTGGCCCTTAGTCCTATGATGGCTAGGTGCCCCAGTGTAGGGGAATGCCAGGACAGGAAAACAGGAGTGGGTGTGTTGGTGATCAGGTGGAAGGAGGATGGATAGTGTGTTTTAGGAGGGGAAACCAGAAAAGGGGAGAACATTTGAAATGTAAATAAATAAAATATCTAAAAAAACAGAAAAACAGAAGAAAAAAACCATGCAAGAAACCCAGGAAACACATCTTAACATCAAGGGTAGACCTCAGGGTAAAGGGTTAGAAAAAAGCAGCACAGCAAATGGACCTAAGAAGTAATATGCTATGGCCATTTTAACATCTAACAAAATAGACTTCAAACCAAAGCTTAATAAACAGAGAGAGGAATTGATATTACATACTCATCAAAGAAAAATTCCACCAAGAAGACATTTAATTTATTAACATATATGTACCAAACACAAGGGGACTAAAGTTTGTAAAAGAAACACTGCATTCCCACCAATAATAATGTCATCCAGACAAAAACTAAACAAAGAGCTGCTGAAGCTAAGTGACTTTATAGAATAAGGAACCTAACATATTTACATACCATTTCACCCAAGTAAAAAAAATGAATATTCTATCTTCTCAGCATCTGATAATATATATTCTCCAAAACTGACATCATATTCAGATATAAAAATAATCCCAACAGATACAAGAAAATTGAAATAGCACCAGAATATCCTATAAAACCACCATGGATTAAAGTTGCATATCAACAATAGCAGAAACAACAAAAGACTTACAAACTCACAGAAACTGAACAGCTCTCTGCTGAGTGTAAAATAAGTCAAGACATATAAAATAAGTTAAAAATGGATATACACCTTACAAACTTATGAGACACAACAAAAGCAATTCTAAGAAGGAAGTTAATAGAACTAAGTTCTTACTTTAAAAAAAATTGGAGAGCATAAGCTCTAAGATCAAGAATTGACAAATGGGACCTCTTAAAATTACAAAGTTTCTGTAAGGCAAAAGACACTGTCAGAAGGACAAAACAGCAACCAACAAATTGGGAAAAGATCTTCACCAACCCCACATCCGACAGAGGGCTAATATCCAATATATACAAAGAACTCAAGAAGTTAGACCCCAAAGAACCAAATAACCCTATTAAAAATGGGGTACAGAGCTAAACAAGGAATTTTCACCAGAAGAAATTCGGATGGCTGAGAAGCACCTTAAGAGATGTTCAACATCATTAGTCATCAGGGAAATGCAAATCAAAACAACCCTGAGATTTCACCTTCCACCAGTCAGAATGGCTAAGATTAAAAACTCAAGAGACAACAGGTGCTAGCGAGGATGTGGAGAAAGAGGATCACTCGTCCATTGTTGGTAGGATTGCAAGATGGTACAACCGCTCTGGAAATCAGTATGGTGGTTCCTCAGAAAATTGGGCATGGCACTTCCAGAGGACCCTGTCATACCACTCCTGGGCATATACCCAGAGGATTCCCCTGCATGCAATAAAGACATATGCTCCACTATGTTCATAGCAGCCTTATTTATAATAGCCAGAAGCTGGAAAGAACCCAGATGTCCCTCAACGGAGGAATGGATACAGAAAATGTGGTATATTTATACAATGGAATACTACTCAGCAATTAAAAATAATGAATTCATGCAATTTGTAGGCCAATGGTTGGATCTGGAAAATATCATCCTAAGTGAGTCAACCCAATCATAAATGAATACACATGAACTGCAATCACTGATAAGTGGATATTAATGAGCCCAGAAGCTCTGAATACTCAAGACACAATTATCTAATCAAAAGATTCCCAAGAAAAAGGATGGAGAGGACCCTAGTCCGGAAAAGACTAAATCCAGTTTTTTAGGAGAGTACCAGAACAGAGAAAGGGTGGGGAGGGGAGTGATTGGGGAATGGGGGGGAAGAGGTCTTATGGGACATATGGTGAGGGAAGGAACTGGAAAGGGGAAAGCCTTTGGAATGTAAACAAAGAATATAGAAAAATAATAAAAAAAGAAAAAAATTGGAGAAATATCAAACTAGTTCCACAGTCTGAAACCTCCAGAACAACAACAATGTGTGTGTTTGTGTGTCTGTGTGTATGTGTGTGAGAGAGAGAAAGAAAGAGAGACAGAGAGAGAGAGAGAGAGAGAGAGCAGAGAGAGAGAGAAGAGAAGGAGAGAGAGAAGAGAAGGAGAGAGAGAGAGAGAGAGAGAGAGAGAGTTCACACCAAAAAGAAAAAGACAGGAAGAAATGACCAAGGCTGAAATCAATAGACTAGAAACAAAGAAAAACAATACAAATAATCATTAAGAATTAAATTGATAAATGATTATCCATGTTAACGAAAAGGCAGAGAGAAAATATATAAATTAACAAAATTAGGAATGAACAGGGTTATATAACAACAGATACCATACAAATGCAGAGACTCATATAGATTTATTTTAAAAATCTGTGTGCCACCAAAGTGTAAATCTAAATGACACAATTTAAGTAATATATTGCTCCTAACATTGTTATATCAAGTTTGAATAACCAATTTAAACAGTCTTATAACCTCTTAATGAAACAGAAGCAGTCATTAAAAGTCTACCAACAACCCCCCAAACCCACCAAAAAGCATCAGGGGTTCTAGAACAGAATTCTACTAGACTTTCAAAGAAGAGTTGAATGTGAGTCAATACTCCTCATATTATTACACAAAATAAAAACAGTAGGAATATTGCCCAATTAATTTTATGAAGCTGCAATTACCCAGATTCTCAAACCACATAAAGACCCAAGAAAGAAAGAAAATAATAAAACTATTTCCCTTAAGAAATTTGTCAGATATTTTCTCAAAAAATACTTGCAATCTGAATCCAAGAACACATCAAAAAGATCATCCAATCATGGTTAATTTGGCTTCATCTTAGAGATTCATTGATGGCTCAACATAAAAAAAATCAATAAACATAATTTACCACACAAAGAAGTTGAAAAAAAAAACACTAAACAATCTCATTAAATGTACAAAAGACCTTGACAAAATCCATCATCCTTTCATGATAAAATCTCTAGATTAGGATACAAAGGACATACCATAAAATAAAGGCAATTTATAGCAAGCCCATAGGTAACACCAACGTTGACAGTGCAAAACTCAATTTCAGTAGAATTAGAAACTAGAGAAGATTGTTCTCTCTCTCCCTCTCCATACCTGTTAAAATATAGTACTTGAAGTGTTAGCTACAGTAATTATACAATTCAAAGAGAAGAAAGGGATAAAAATTAGAAAGGAGAAGTCAAAATATTTTTATTTACAAATAATAGGATATTATGTATAAGTGAACCTAAAAATTACATCAGGAAATTCCTGCAGATGATAAAAATTTTTCGGAGAAGTAGCTGGATACAAAGTTAATTTACAAAATTAGTAGCCTTCCTATATACAAATGATAAATAAAGGGAAAAATCCTGGAAAACATCCTTCAAACTAGCCTCAAAGGTTTGTAATATCTTGGGGTATCTGTCTGTAGCCAACCTATGAAAGACTTATATGAGAAAAATTTAAGATATTGAAAGAAAGAAACTAAAGAAAATGTTAAAAGTTGGAAAGATCTCCCATGCTCATGGATTAATAGTGAAAATGGCCATCCTACTAAATGTAATCTACATGTTCAATGTAATCCCCACTAAAATCCCATCCAATTCTTCACAGATCTTGAAAGAACAATTGTTAGCTTTATATGGAAACACACACACACACACACACACACACACACACACACACAAACGTAAGAGAGCTAAAACACTCCTAAGTACTAAAAGGACTGCTGGGTACCTCCATCCCAAACCTTAAATTGTACTACAGAGGTATAGCAATAAAAACATGGTATTGGAACAAAAACAGACATGTTAATAAATGGGACTGAATTGAAGACACAGACATAAATCCATATACCAATGAATACCTAATTTATTTAAATAAAGAAATCAGAAATACACACTAGAAAAAAGTCAGCATCTTCAACAAATTGTACTGATCAAATTGGACAGCTTCATGTAGAAGAATGCAGATAGATTCATATCTATCACCCAGCCCAAATCGCCACTCCAAATTAATCATAGACCTAAGCAGATATACCAAGCTTAATGACAAAGAAAGTGGAAAATACCCTGTATGTATTGGCACAGAAGACAACTTTCTGAACAGAATATTAATAGTGCAGGTACTTAAGACAATTAAAAGTGGGACCTCATGAAACTGAAAACTTTTTGTAAGGCAAAGGACACCATTATTTGTACTATGGGTAACTCTTCAGAATGAGAAAAAAATTTTAGCAACCACATACCCAATAGAAGAATAATATCCAAGATATATGAAGGACTCAAAAAGCTATACATCAAGAAAATAAATAACTATTAAGAATGGTATAAGGGAGAGAGAATATGGGGAAAGAAAGCAAAAATTATGTGCCATTTGAGGGGAAGTATGGTAACCTAATACATTAGAGATTGTGTGTGTGTGTGTGTGTGTGTGTGTGTGTGTGTGTGTATGCAAGTGCTATACAAGTGATCTAAATAAAATCACCTTATAATGGGGAAACAAAGCCTCAATTGGCAATCTCTTGACATCAATTGAAATTTCTAGTACCAGAACTGGCTTATATCTTATTAAGTAATTAGAAAAAGAGATTTATGTGAATCCCCAAACAATTTTTGCTATTGCCGAGACTATAGGATGCTCTCTACCAACTAATAGCAAGTCCTCGTTGTTGAGTACAACACCCACACTATTCATTGAACATGGAGAGGTTACATTGATGCCTTTACCCATTTGTTCTAGTATTCTTGGTACAGGAACTTGGTACTCTGAATATTACCAAAGGAGAAATGTAAACACCAGCCCTGCTGCAAAACCTTTGATCTACAATGGATGTCCTACCTGTAAGATGTACAAGTGTAATGGTGGCACAAAATTTGTGGGAGTAACCAACCGATATCTGATTTGACTGAAGACTGACTCCACAATATGGAACCTACACTCAACCCTGCTTCGGTGACTAAGAACTTGAGATTCGATAGACCAGAGATCTAGGGTAAAACTAAATGCTACTATTTTAAAACAGAAAATAAAGCATGTAGATATACAAGTGATTCCTAATGACTCATTCTGCCTCACTCATAGATCAGTGTTTTGCTCAGCCATCATCCAAGAAGCAACATCTTGCAACAAACACAGATATGCATAGTCAGACATTACAAGGATAACAAGAGACCTTGGAATGCTCAGCCCTAAACAGGGTGTCTCCGTCAGATCATTCCTAGAGTGTAAAGGTCAGAGGGGATGAAGAACACCAAACAACAAGAACAGCAACAAGAAAACCAATGACTTCTAAATCAACTCAATCAGCACACATGGACTCACTGACACTGGGGAAGCATGCACAGGCACTACAAAGGTCTGCATCAATTCAGTCCCAGAAGGAGAAGCAGACACGTGCCCCCATTCCTAATACAGAACAAATCTGCAATTGATAACCACTTGAAAATAAAAAATTAGTCTTCTTCAAGGGAGTCTCATTGGTGAAACAACACATTCTTAAGAGAAAGCTGCAAGTCCTCCTATCAGTAGCTTACTAGCTGAAAGCGAACTCAGGGGCATCTTTGGAGGTTCTATGTTTCACAATGTCTTGTCAGGTCTCTTCCTTTTTGGTAAATCTTATCTTTTTTTTTAAATTTTATCATATTCATATACTTTTTCTTCTCTTCAACTACATGTCCTTTGTGTGTACATTGTGACTTCCAGTTTTTATGGGATTCCTGAGTATGTGAACAAGTGAGTGTTCCTTGTCTTGGGTTCCTTTCCTTCTGTTTGTTCTGCCTGACTCTGATGTGTTAGTTTTTGCTATATCATATCATATTTTATTTTATCATTATTCCATAGAAGCCTGTTTATTATGAGAGTCAAAAAAGGAGTGGATCTGGATGGGAGTGGAGGAGTAAAGAGAAAAGAAACTGTACTCAGCATATATTATGCGGGGAAAAAAAGTGTTTTCAATAGAAGGGGGACATGTTTAAGGGGCTAGAGCACTAGCTCTGAGAAGTTAAGGGCATTGGTTGTTTTTCCAAAGAATGTGAGCTCAATTCCCAGAATCCACACAGCAGCTTACAATTCAGTGTAACTCAACTGTGGGAATAGAAAGTGAATGAGACCTAAGAACTACACACCATCCTTTCCCTCACTGCTAACCCCCAGTCCATGATGTGGTTATGGAAGGCAAAATTATCCAGTACAAACAAAAGTGAAAGGAGTTAGAAATATCTAAGTAATTGCTTTAGATCTGATAAATAAAAATACCGACTTTAGTCTACCTGTACATATAACCAACTGGATAAAACTCAAGCCAAGAATCAGTGTTGCTGTGCGACTGGGCAGGGCTACATGGACTGTGACAAATAAGACTGTGTCTTCTACTTAAATAAAAATGTACTATTCTAAGTATTTAAGAGTATACCTCAATAACCTAAGATTTCAGGAAATGTTGCATAAAGTTATCTTATCTTAATAGGAAAGTGTCAGAGATTGTGTCATTAAAAGAAAAATGGATAATACTACAGAACTTGACTAGGGTTTTTTAACTTTCTAAACATACTGTATTTTTGGCTGAAAGAACAACCTTCTTTTAGGTGTTCATCTAGCCTGCTTTGAATATGGGCCCAGGAAAGGTGATTCCAATCTTCATGTCCAGGGACACTGGTGGTTTTTAAATGTGGACATAATCATTTCCATTTTATTTCCAGTTGATTATCTATTTGAGACAAGTAGTCTGATCTTGGTTAATAATCATGACAGGAAGGCTTCTACAGAAGCTTATGGAGGGATCTTAGTAATAAATGGATGGCAACTCTTTTTCTCTACCATGTATTCCATGTTGTAGTAAGAGCTCATGATATTAGGAACTATGTCATTACTATCATAACTACAAGAGAAAGAGATGAAAACAGACCATCCACAAAGAAATATGGAAAAAATACTGGAGCCTTACATTTACATCTGGGTCTTGGAAATCCCAGTCTGTGCCATATAGTCTTTATGCTTCCTGCTTTGTGAGCGATTGGCTTTAGCCCAGACTGCAATCTGCTTTAGTCCCTTGTAGCTAAGAACAACCTCATTAAAAGTAGAATCATCAAATCCTAGAATAAACTTCTTAGAGAACTTTAATTGAGTACAAAGTAAAGGGATTCTCTAAAACTAATTTCAATGTTACATTTGGCAAATCAATGAAAACTGGTAACTAAAATAGAGGCCACAGTATGACACACACTGCAGTGGATGCTTACTCTGTAATGCACACAGGGCTAGCATGAAGTAGTAAGGGAAGCATGGAATTTGATAATGTATTACACATAAATACATATATTTACATAAATGCATAAGTACAACCTGCTTAATCACTGTTACTTATGTGTACATGTTTTGGGGGCTCACTTTTTGATACTGGATAACCAGTGGGTTCTCTTTCCTGGGGAAGGTTATTTTTTCCCACTCGTTAGTTGTCCATAACTCATTGCCTCCTGTTGAGACCTCCAGAGCTTTCCTTGTCCACAGTCGTGTTTCTATTGGTGCTGTACTTGTTCCAGTCATATTGGTGAAATGTCATGGATGTGGCTTCTGGCATTCATAAGAAACATGATCTCACAGCAAACTCCCCTGTTGTTCTTGATCTTGAATTTGAGAGAGAGAAAGCAGAGTTATACAGAAGGGTTTGGAGAAATAAAAGAAGAGAAAAAGATGTAATTATATTACAATCTCAAAAAGTAAAATAAAAAAAATCTATGAATGTAAGTGCACTCTCTTTTAGGGACATCTATCTCACACAAAGGTTTATGTTTTCATAAAAATTGACAGAATATTAAAATCTTTGTATGTACAGTAAAAACAAATATCTCTGGGAATATTAATTAGCACAAGAAAACACACTGAATAAATTTTACAGATTCAAAAATGAAAAATATTTCCTCATATTAGAAAAAGGCCTATTCTTTCAGGAACTGATGAATTATGGGTTACTATAAGATACCGGCTTATTAAAACCTAAATATTAAGGAAATTTTGTAAACTATGACTGCTGGATTACATTTTTTAAAGACACACAAATAACTTACAAATAGAAACTTCACCATATTCCAATGATAATTTAACTTAAATCCCCTTGCTTCATCACTAGGGACTCACACTACCTTTTCTGTTTGATCTTGTGTGAGATTTGACCTTTGGCATCTGATGAGTTCAGGGACACTGGTTGCAATCAAATGTAAATATAGGAAAGTTGATGGAATACTCTAAAAATAAATTTACGTTAAATATGGAAAATCAATAAAGAATGAAAATCCAGTGGCAGAGAAAAATGCAAATCCTTTTCAAGTCATAACTCTTCCAAGATGTATTTTTCTGGAATGGCTCTTCTTAATTAATTATTAATAAATGATAATGGTTTAAAATTCAATCAAAATAAACCCTGTGTACTTTGTGCATTATACAAAAACCTCACATACTAGTTAACATTGAAGTTTGTTTATTTGACACAGCCTATAATCACATGATAAGAGGGTCAGTATTGATTAGTTGTCTTTCCCATTTTGATTTTTGGGCATGTCTATGAGAGATAGTCTTGATTGTTAATTGGTGGAGGAGGGCCTAGCCCGCCAAGAGAGGCACCATTCCCTGGTGCTCTCCTTATAAGAGAGCTTGTTGAGAGGACGTTTACAAGTGAGTTAAAAGCAAGCAATGTTCTCCCATAGTTTCTGTCTTCAAGTTCCTGATTGAACTCTTGCCTGACTTCTTTCAATGATGCATTGCCACCTGTAAGTGAAATGGTTTATTTCCTCATCCAAATATTACTTCCTTATCCAAATATATTATCACAGCAACAGAAAGAAAACTGAAACATCTCATATATAATTATTCCCATATCTAGAATATCATAATGGTTAGGAATGTCTTGGAAATTCTCCACAGGCAGAATTCCTGGCTAACTAACTATGGTATGGCTTCACAAGGCAAGGATAATTTTGCAAATTTATTTTTCTTAAATCATGTGTGGTGGCATATGCCTTTCATCCTAGCACTTGGGAGGCAGAATCCAAGTGTCTCTCTATAAACCCAGGGCCAGCCAGGGCCTATATTAGGGGACCTTGTCTAAAAAAATACATTTAATTTCTTTTTCTTTCCAACAACCTAGTGTTAAATGTACAGGGTATATGCATAAATATCATTCATTTCTATAGTGGTAAGGACAGAATCTTAGAAATTTACTAAACCAAATTCCAAATTTGCTCCTGGTACTTATTTCCATATGAACATGACCCACTGAACTTTCCTCATAAAGAAGACCCCCTGAACTTTCCACATGAAGATTACCCACTAAGGCACTGTTTTTCTTTTTCAGGTAATAAAAGATGATTTTTTTATAAGTTGCTAGTAGGGAATAAGTCCCCCCTTAATGCTTATTATAATATAAGGAACGGCATAAGCAGTTGTACAAGGAAAAACAGATCCAAGTTGCTACAGTCAGAAAATATCAGCATCTAAGGGACAAGTTAAAAATGTAGCCCCAGCAGAAAGTGAGGCAAGAGCAGGGCCTGTAAGAGCCTGTGGAGGTCTAAAGGTCTTTCAAAAGGCTATTATAATATGAAAGTGATTTTGAATAAAACATAAAATACCATGAGATGAATTGGATGTGTTTATGGAGAGTAAGACTAAGGAAAGGAAACGGGTGTGTGCCTTAATATCTAAAGTGAAATGATTAAAAATGATAATGTAACAACAAATGAGATTCATCAAGTATGGTGCTATAGTTAGAAACAATGTCACAGTTGAGAAAAAGACATAAGATCTAGTTAAAGCAACGGCACTGTCAATTGTGATGGAGAAAATGTAGCGGTGGCACATAGAAGACTGATGGCTTAAATATAGAGCTCATTAAAGCACAAACTGACGCCACATCATACCTAAACTGCTGCTATTTTAGTAAGCTTCCCTGCTAGGCTGTGTAAAGCTACCATGCACTGGTTGGAATACAATTTTTTTCAATGTAACTGGAACATAATTCAAGCATGTCACCTGAACATGTACCCACTGCTAACAAGTTGAATTATTAACTTGGGTATAAGTGTGTCTTCCTGTCATGAGCTGTATAGTTTTGTAAGAAATCCACATTTCTTGAACCCACCTCTAGTTATCTTTTCTTAGGGAAAGATTCCTTGCTGCTCAGGGACAGTAAAAAATTCCATTGTTTCATGTGTCTGACTCATAAAGAAATATTTTTAACTATTCAAAATCCAACATATTAAAAATGAAAGCCACTAATTTATAACCAAACCATTAAGATTACTTTGTGTAAGATAGGACAGGATTAACAAAAAAAATGACTCTTAGATCCCATTTGATAATAAACAAAATGAATTATTGTTATTAAAGTTTCATTCTAAAATAGTTCACAATGTGGGCTGATAATCCTTTAGCAAGCAGAACGACTCTTATTTTGTAGCAACACTGATGAATTCTCTTCACAGAAACTTTCATTCATCTCCAATCAGTGAAATTTCCATGAGTCCAAGTCATTTCTAGTACTATTGATGCCCCTACTTGTACACACACACTTCAGTGAATACCTAGACAGAATTTGCTACTTGCAACTATAAAGAAAACTTGTTCTGTGATCCACATAGGAAAAAATAGCCTTTTCTGACTAAAAACCCTAGTTACAGTCATACTGGCATTGTGATGCAATGATAATTTCTGTCTTATGTTTTCTTGTTTTTGTTTGTTTTTGTTTTGTTTTTCAAGACAGGGTTTCTCTGTGTAGTCCTGGCTGTCCTGGAACTCACTCTGTAGACCAGGCTGGCCTCGAACTCAGAAATCCGCCTGCCTCTGCCTCCCAAGTGCTGGGATTACAGGTGTGCGCCACCACGCCTGGCTTGTGGGTTTTTTGTTTATGTTTGTTTTTGTTTGTCTTATGTTTTCTAATGGACAGAAGGAAGACATAAACATTGTGATGGTGCTGGAACTTTTGGAGCCTCATAGGCAATTCCAAGTCCAAGCAGTCAGAAAAATGACTTCTTAGAAAGAAACTTTGTAGAAAAAAAAAGTTGGAAGTTCCACTATAACTCTTGAAAGTGAGAAATCAGTTTTTTAAAGGAATTTGATAGAAAATTAACAATACACCCAGCAGCCAGAGCGGAGGCAGCCTGCACAGGTGAGACCTACCCTGCAGATCGAGGATCCTGTCCAGAGGCCTCTGGCAAGAGACTTCCGGTTTCTTCTGCCTCTGGATCAGGAACATCCCCAGCCACAGAGTGCCATCTCCAAGTGGCTCAGGAAGCCAGCTATACACCCAGCAGCCAGCGGGGAGGAGACAGCCAGTACAGCCTACATCCAGAGTTGATCAGGGCCACAGAGCTACATATCCAAATACAACTACAAGAGAGTGGGTCTTGTCCTTGATCTTGCTCCTGTGACTGTGTATCAGATTGGTAGGCAGGGATCACTAAAGTAGAGGATCACTTGGCACACACCCCACCACCAGGACTCCACCTGCATGCAGGAACTCGGCAACACCACAGCAATTTGTGCCAGGGGAAAGCAGGTCACCCAGGGTTGCTGAGATAGGCCTGCAGGCACACAGGAGGGGCAAGCACTAGCCAACTAACACCAGAGATAACCAGATGGCAAAAGGCAAATGTAGGAATGTTGCTAACAGAAATCAAGGCAATATGGCACCATCTGAACCCAATTCTCCCACAACAGCAAGTCATAGATGCCCCAACACACAAGAAAAACAAGATTTGGATTTAAAATCACAGGTCATGATGCTGATGGAGGGCCTCATGAAGGGCTTCAAAAAGGACATAAATAACTCCCTTAAAGAAATACAGGAGAACACAAGTAAACAGGGAGAAGTCCTTGAAGAACAAAGGGAAAACACAACAAAACAGGTGAAGGAATTAAACAAAGTCATCCAGGATCTAAAGAAGATCATGTAGAAACAATAATGAAATAAAAAGGGGAGACAACTCGGGACATAGAAAAGCAAGAAAATAAGTCAGGAGTCATGGATGAAAGCATCAACAACAGAATACAAGAGAATGAAGAGAGAATCTCAGATGCAGAAGATACCATAGAAAGCATTGATACAACAGTCAAAGAAAATGAAAAATGCAAAAATCTCCTGAACCAAAAAATCCAGGAAATCCAGGACACAATGAGAAGACCAAACCTAAGGATTATAGATATAGAAGAGCGTGAAGATTTCCAACTTAAAGGGCCAGAAAAGGTCTTCAACAAAATTATAGAAGAAAACTTCCCTAACGTAAAGAAAGAGATGCCCATGAACATACAAGAAGCCTACAGAATTCCAAATAGATTTGACCAGAAAAGAAATTCTTCCTGTTACATAATAATTAAAAGACCAAACGTACTAAACAAAGAAAGAATATTAAAAGCAGTAAGGGAAAAAGGTCAAGTAACATATAAAGGTAGACCTATCAAAATTACACTAGGTTTCTCACCAGAGACTATGAAAGCCAGAAGAGCCTGGGCAGATGTCATGCAGACCCTAAGGAAACACAAATGCCAACCCAGACTGTTGTATCCAGCAAATCTCTCAATTACCATAAATGGAGAAATCAAGGTATTACATGACAAAAACAAATTTATACAGTGTCTTTCCACAAATCCAGCCCTTCAAAGGATAATGAATGGAAAACACCAACAAAAGGAGGCAAACTACACACAAGAAAAAGCAAGAAAGTAATCTTTCAACAAACCCAAAAGAAAATAAACATACAAACTTAAAAATTACATCAAAAATAGCAGGAAGCTATAATCACTATTCCTTAATATCTCTTAACATCAATGGATTCAATTCCCCAATAAAAAGACATAGACTAACAGCCTGGATTCGTAAATAAGCCCAAACATTTTGCTGCATATAGGAAATGCATCTCAGTGTCAAAGACAAATACTACCTCAGAGTAAAAGGCTGGAAAACAGTTTTCTAAGCAAATGGTCCCAGGAAACAAGCTGGAGTAGCCATTCTAATGTCCATTAAAATAGACTTTTAACCAAAAGTCATCAAAAAAAACCACAGAAGGACACTTTATACTCATCAAGAAAAAATCTACCAGGAAGAAATCTCAATTTTGAACATCTATACCCCAAATACAAGGGCCCTCACATTTGCAAAGGAAACCTTACTAAAGCTTAAAGCACACATTGTACCCCACACAATAATTTTAGGTGACTTCAATACCACACTCTTCAGATCAGGGAAACACAAACTAAACAGAAACACAGTGAAACTAACAGAAGTTTTGGAGCAAACGGATTTAATAGATATCTATAGATCATTTAATCTTAAATCTAAAGAATATACCTTCTCAGCACCTCATAGTACCTTCTCCAAAATTGACCATATGATTGGTCACAAAACAGACCCCAACAGATATAAGAAGATTGAAGTAATTCCATGCCTCCTATCAGATCACTATGGAGTAAGGGTAGTCTTCAATAGCAACAAAAACAAGAGAAATCCAACATACACATGGAAGCTGAACAGTGCTCTACTCAATGATACCTTGGTGAAGGAAGAAATAAGGAAAGAAATACCTTGGTGAAGGAAGAAATAAGGAAAGAAATCAAAACCTTTTTAGAATTTAATGAAAATGAAGGCACAACATATCCAAGTTTATGGGACATAATGAAAGCAGTGCTAAGAGGAAAACTCCTTGCTCTAAGTGCCTCTAAAAAGAAACCCTATCAAAAAATGGGGTACAGAGCTAAACAAAGAATTTTCACCAGAAGAAATTCGGATGGCCGAGAAACACCTTAAGAGATGTTCAGCATCATTAGTCATCAGGGAAATGCAAATCAAAACAACCCTGAGATTCCACCTCACACCAGTCAGAATGGCTAAGATTAAAAACTCAAGAGACAACAGGTGCTGGCGAGGATGTGGAGAAAGAGGAACACTCCTTCACTGTTGGTGGGATTGCAAAATGGTAAAACCGCTCTGGAAATCAGTGTGGTGGCTCCTCAGAAAATTGGGCATGTCACTTCCAGAGGACCCTGGCATACCACTCCTGGGCATATAACCAGAGGATTCCTCTGCATACAATAAAGACACATGCTCCACTATGTTTATAGCCGCCTTGTTTATAATAGCCAGAAATTGGAAGGAGCCCAGATATCCCTCAAAAGAGGAATGGATACAGAAAATGTGGTATATATATATATATATATATATATATATATATATATATATATATACACAATGGAGTACTACTCAGCAATTAAAAATAACGAACTCATGCAATTTGTAGGTAAATGGTTAGATCTGGAAAATATCATCCTAAGTGCGCTAACCCAATCACAAAAGAATACACATGAAATGCAATCACTGATAAGTGGATATTAATGAGCCCAGAAGCCCTAAATACTCAAGGCACAATTAGCAAGTCAAATGACTCCCAAGAAGAAGAAAGGAGAGGACCCTGGGCCTGTAAAGATTGGATCCAGTATTGTAGACCCAGAACAGAGAAATCGTGGTGGGGGTGGGGGGAATGAGTGGGGAATAGCAGGGGGAAGAGGAATTATGGGACATATGGTGGGGGGGAACTGGGAAAAGGGAAAGCCTTTGGAATGTAAACATAGAATATAGAAAATAAAAATTAAAAAAAAAAAAAAAGAAACTGGAAAGAGCATGCCCTAGTGGCTTAACAGCACACCTGAAAGCTGTAGAACAAAAAGAAGCAAATACACCCAAGAGGAGTAGAAGACAAGAAATCATCAAACTCAGGACTGAAATCAACCAAGTTTGAAACAAAAAGAACTATACAAAGAATCAACAAAACCAGGATCTGGTTCTTTGAGAAAATCAACAAGATAGATAAACCTTTAGCCAGACTAATCAGAGGGCACAGAGACAGTATCCAAATTAACAAAATCAGAAATGAAAAGGGAGATATACCAACAGAAACTGAGGCAGTTCAAAAAATTATCAGATCCTACTACAAAAGCCTATACTCAACATAACTGGAAAGTCTGAAGGATATGGACAATTACCTAGACAGATACCAACTACCAAAGTTTAATCAGGATCAGATACACTATCTAAAAAGTGCTATAACCCCTAAAGAAATAGTTGTGGTCATTGACAGTCTCCCAACCAAAAATGCATGGGACCAGATGGTTTTAGTGCAGAATTCTATCAGACCTTCAAAGGAGACCTAATACCAATAGTCTTCAAACTGTTCCACAAAATAGAAACAGAAGGAACATTTCCCAAATCGTTCTATGAACCCAAATTTCGCTGATACCAAAACCACACAAATATCCAAAAAAGGGGGAACTTTAGAGCAATTTCCCTTATGAATATCGATGCAAAAGTACTCAATAAAATTCTTACCAATTGAATCCAAGAACACATCAAAACGATCATTCACCATGATCAAGTAGGCTTCATCCCAGGGATGTAGAGATGGTTCAATATACGGAAATCCATCAATATAATACACTACATAAACAAACTCAAAGAAAAAAACTGCATGGTCATTTCATTAGATGCTGAAAAAGCATTTGACAAAATTCAGCATCCTTTCATGTTAAAGGTCTTGAAAAGAACAGGAATTCAAAGCCCATACCTAAACATAATATAATATAATATAAATAATACAAAAATAGCAGTCCAGTAGCCAACATGA
Organism: Apodemus agrarius; assembly: GCA_964023405.1. Classification (NCBI taxonomy): domain Eukaryota; kingdom Metazoa; phylum Chordata; class Mammalia; order Rodentia; family Muridae; genus Apodemus; species Apodemus agrarius. The sequence goes on along the minus strand of OZ030009.1, from coordinate 137,328,211 downwards.
AACTAAATGGAGAGAAACTTGAAGCAATCCCACTAAAATCAGGGACTAGACAAGGCTGCCCCCTCTCTCCATATTTATTCAATATAGTACTTGAAGTTCTACCTAAATCAATTAGACAACAAAAGGAGGTCAAAGGTATACAAGTTGGAAAGGAAGTCAAATTATCACTATTTGCAGATGATATGGTAGTATACTTAAGTGACCCATAAAACTCCACCAGACAACTCCTACAGCTGAAAAACAACTTCAGCAAAGTGGCTGGATATAAAATTAACCCAAGCAAATCAGTAGCCTTGCTATACTCAAAGGATAAACAGGCTGAGAAAGAAATTAGGGAAATAACACCCTTTACAATAGCCACAAACAATATAAAGTATCTTGTTGTGACTCTAACCAAACAAGTGAAAGATCTGTATGACAGGAACTTCAAGTTTTTGAAGAATGAGGAAGACATCGGGAGATGGAAAAATCTATTATTTATGGGTGTGGGCATTTGGCCTGTATCTATGTCTACACATCATGGGCATGTAGTTTCCGCAGAAGCCCAGAGGGCACTTGCATTTCCCATGACTCTAGTTATGGAGGGCTTTAGGCCTTG